>JAVLVB010000668.1:5690117-5731241 GCA_032876305.1 Orestias chungarensis | reverse complement strand
CAATTTGATTTAGATCTAAAGTTTGTAATAGATTTCTTTGGAAAGGTTTTTTGCATTTATGTGTCTTTATATATTTCATTTCTGTTAATAATCACATCCTACTTCTGTAGCTCCTTTTTGCAGAAGCCTGATTCATAGTCTGGAGTCAAATCCTCTGTCTCGCATTGTCTGGCGAGGAATTAAACCGTTGTTCATCGGGAAGCTACTGTACACACCAGACACTCCTGCAGTTCGACAAGTCATGAAAGAGGTACTGCATTCAGAAAGACATTCATAAACAAACGGAAGGCAACAAGGTGGAACCACTCGGCTGCCATCAAAGCTGTTTTATATATATTTATATATAATCTTGGTTCTATTAGGTATTGGTAGTAAATGTCCTAACTTAGGTGAATTCATGCTTTCAATAATTTTGCTTTAGTCTACATTCATTTGACCAAGTATTTTTATTTACTGTAGGTGAACAAAACATTTGAGGACCTCCAGATTCTTCAGGATCTGAACAATGCCTGGATGGAGGTGGGCCCACAAATCAAGAACTACATGGAGACCAGTGTGGAGATTCAGCTGCTGCAGGTTGGATCAATCCTCCGCTGCCCTGGGACATGTGGAATCAGCATGCTGTCACTCATTTGATGCTGGAAATGTTCTGTTAACCTCTTTTTTTTTTGTTTTTGTTTTTTTGGCGACAGGATTTGCTGAGGCGTCCGGAAATCGCCGTTATGGTTAACATGCGTTTGGAAAACACGACCTGGACGGCGTCGCGTATCGCTCGCTTTCTCTCCACACCCTCGCCGGACGCGCAGAGGAAACCTGGGGCACCGCCGACCTGGTTGGACGTCTACAACGATATCGGCAGCACTGTCTCCGTTCTTGCACAAGTCACCAAGGTTTACCCACATTTACCCTTGTCGATATAGAGAAGCTTCAACAGATCAACGCCATCTTGACAGCCATTGTTTTAAAGACTATAAAAATTTCCAGAAATTTTCCATGCGAAATTTATATTTTTTTTGTCATCCAATTTATGAAATGGTTATTATCATCTACTCTAAAACCCTCACATATTTATTTCTGACATTTTTATCATAAAAAAATAGCCCTTTTGGAATTTTAGTTTAATTAAAAATACAAATTGCTCAGTTCATGTCACAAAGAATACTATATATTGCTGTAACGTGTTCTGCAGACGCTTAAATGTTGCTGCAGACAGCTTGGCTGACCGGTTTTCTTCTCATCTTTTCATGGATTTTGGTCGACCATCCAGTTTTTGACAATATCAGTGTTCAGCCATGTTTTCTCCCCTTCAGAATGACCATCCCCACATCCTGTGTTATATCTAACACTGGAAATGCGTGTGTAGCCTTCTCCTTAATAATGGCTTTCAACTGTGAGATCCCCAAAGCTTTAGAAACTCTGCAGACCGTAGATTTTTCCTATTGAGTAGATGAAGCGTAGGAGAACAGCTGAACTTTGTCACATTATAATAGGGTGTGTACGCTTGTCCGACTCAATAGTTTTTATTTTATATTTTTTATTTTGCACCAAACATATTTAAAGGTACCTAGTGCCAATTTCACGAATGTCATATCTGACATTAAAATTGGCCTTTGTGTCTTTAAGAAGCTTTAAGACGCTCCTACCTTTTCTACCCTTTCTACCCTTGTTTCTTCATGCGTTTATGATACAGTTTCCAACCAATTTATGGCTGCATTGCTGGTTATTTTTTGTTCTGAGACGCTGTATTCTACAATACAGTTTTTGGAAATTGTCACCTCAGGATGTTGTAGCGCAGATCCAGCTGGTGTCAGGTAATTGCTGCTGCCGCCAGTCTGGTGGAGCTGTGTGGGGAAGGAGTGCTCTCAGGGGACTGGAGCTACAAGGCGGGACTAGGGGTAAATATGCGGCGCATTAGCAAGCAACAGGCGTTTAGGCCATCGTGAGAGATTCAAGGATTATTCAAATAGCCAAGCAACGTTCTCGGTTTGTTTTAGGCAATGACGTTATAATGAAATATCATAATATGATATATACGCCTGTGTTGTTAGTTTTATTGTGCTTTTTTATTGCCATTTGTCCTCTTCCCAGTGTTTCAGTTTGGATAAACTGGAGGGTCTGGAGACGGAGGGCCATTTGATTGACCGAGCTCTGGAGTTGCTGGAGGACCGGCATTTCTGGGCAGGCGTGGTTTTCGTGCTGCCCAACATGTCGTCATCGGAGCTCCCGCCCCACGTCACCTACAAGATACGAATGGACATTGATGATGTGACCCGGACCAACAAGATTAAGGACAGGTGCTTGGAAAGTTTTTTATGTTTTGCTTTTTATCCTCCTGAGGTAGGATATTAAGAGTTTGTTTTCCAATGGCGTAATAAGGAGTTAGGAGGATTTACTGTACATTTAAATGTTTAAATCCATCTCTCAAACAGATTCTCCAGAACTCTGGTTGCACTTAGCTGCAGAACGGTTTTTAAAAACCTAAAAGGTTTTAACAAAATAAAGAAAATCAGTTTATTATTATTATTGTTTTTTGTTTCTTGTTAGGTTTTGGGATCCCGGTCCAGCTGCCGACCCGTTCAACGACATGCGGTACATCTGGGGTGGTTTTGTCTATATTCAGGACCTGGTGGAGAAAGCAGTGAACTACGTGTTAACCGGAGTAAAACAGACCACTGGCATCTACATCCAGCAGATGCCTTATCCTTGTTACGTAGACGATGTGTGAGTGATTTATGCTGCTCAGTCCTGACGTATCAAAAATAACACAAATGTAGAAAAAAATCAACGGAATATATTTAGGCCTTTTTGAATACTCACAAAGTTTGCTGTCACAGGAATAAGAATTTAAACTTTTTTGTCTCGGTCCAACAGGTTCCTTCGAGTGCTCAACCGCTCCCTACCTCTCTTCATGACCCTGGCGTGGATCTTCTCGGTGGCCATGATCATTAAAGGCGTTGTGTACGAGAAGGAGGCGAGGCTGAAGGAAACTATGAGGATCATGGGTCTCAGCACAGGAACGCTGTGGCTCAGCTGGCTCATAAGCAGTTTGGTGCCGTTCCTGATTTCTGCTGTGCTCCTTATCGGCCTGCTTAAGGTTGGATTCTTTTTCTGCTCCAAACAGTCCAAAGGGCAAATGTAGTTTTGAACACGTCCAAACCCTCTTTTTTTCTTTTTTTTGTCCAGTGGGGCGATATTTTGCCGTACAGCGACCCGGCTGTCGTCTTTTTTTTCCTCACGGCTTTTGCCACCGCCACCATCATGCAGTGTTTCCTCATCAGCACCTTCTTCTCCAAAGCCAACCTGGCTGCTGCCTGTGGAGGACTCATCTACTTCAGCCTGTATTTACCCTACGTACTTTGTGTCGCCTGGCGAGATCACCTCACCCCTACGCTCAAAGTCTTTGCTGTGAGTTGCATCCTTCTGGCGGCAATTTAAAGTTTAATTGTGTAATTGAGTCCACGGCATTTAAGACTTTTCCTGGTATGAATATTTAAATCTGCTTCTTTTTGATGTTTGTTATTTTACCTTAACAAAAGTAAAGGAGCAACGCTTACTGTTACCTTTTCAAAGGAGTTAACATTATTAACAGTATGTATTCCTTTGCTTCAGAGTTTCTTGTCTCCTGTGGCGTTTGGGTTTGGCTGTGAGTATTTCTCTCAGTATGAGGAGCAAGGCATGGGGATCCAGTGGACCAACCTGAGGGCCAGCCCTGTGGAGGGCGATACGTACAGCTTCACCACCTCCATAACCATGCTTTACGCTGACGCCTGTATCTACGCTATCGCAGCCTGGTATATTGAAGCAGTGTTTCCTGGTATGAAACATTTATGTCTTTTTTTTTTTTAAAGATGTGTTGAACCTGTTGCACTATACAAAATTACTAAATTATTTTATTTTGAAGTTTATGAAAATAAAATGTTTGTACCATGACGTTGGTTGGCAACACATTATGTTGGCATATCTCTATCGAATCCTACAATCTCTATGCCCTTTGGGACTGGTAGCCTTTGTATTAGCCTGTAGGCATGCCCATGTTAATTTACTTAAGGCAGTTTATGTTTATTCTATGTTAAAACGTGATCGTGGTCCTGGCCTGCAGGTACTTCCTGAAGATGCCAGTGTGGGAGGGGAAATTGAAAATGGGCAGGGGTGTTTGGGCTGCTGGCACCAATATCTTTAATCTATCCTTTTCTTCAAACTGCACGTTCAGCCGATTAAAAAAAAAAAATATGTTATCTTATTTTGCAGAGTTGCTTTTCCAGGCAAGTTATTGATTTATTAATCAAAACAATAGTCAACATTAATCAGTTATTAAAATTTCCTACTTCTTTAGAAGAAAGACGGGCCCATAGCATCAATCATCTTCCACCTTACTTTGGCAAGAGTTCCTTTCCAAGAGATTTGTCCCTTTGTTTCAATCCAAATTTAACTTGAAAGTTTGTTACCAAAAAATCCTAATCAGGAACAAGGAAGTGTGTTGTCGCCCCTAAAAATGTGAAAAATACACGACAAGCTGATCTTGCAGCTTTTTCTTGACTCATAATCTGATCAGTACTTCAATGTTGGGACAACAGATTTGGGTTTGATAGAAATCTAAGTGGATGTGGATTTTACGCTGAGGAATACCGAAGTGTAAAACGTCCAAGCAGGACGCCGAAATGCTCTCGCTGCTTCCAGCTTTAGGAAAAGAACAAACGTCTTAGTTGTTGCGAAGTAAAGACAGGCCTTCTGTGTCGTCTGAAGCATCTGTGATTGTACTAAAAATAAAGGAATAGAGGACGCCGTTAATAGCATCGTATAGATCAGTAATGTTTGTCACACAAAGTTTTATAATTACAACCTTCTAAAAATGTACACCCATTGATCACTTATCTGATCTATTTTTTTTTTAATACCAGTACCACGTTTTGGTGTGCAGATACATGGTTGTACGTGTTCTGTCTTTCGACAGGTCAGTATGGCATCCCCAGGCCTTGGTATTTCATCTTTCAGCTCAACTACTGGGGTGGGATTCCTTTAGAAGCGGGCATGCCGATCCCACCGGCACCCACAGACCAAGATGAAGGTACAAGACGCTGCTGCACTTGTGAAAGGAGGAGTAAAATTTTATAACGTTCATTTATAGAGGAAGGTAAAGAGAATCCCTGGTTCTCTATAAGCTAGTTGGGCATGAGGTTCTGAACAAGATGACGAAATTTAATGTTGCCTTTAATTTATTTTTATTCAGAATGGTTTTTTAATCTTAAAACATAAATGTAAAAGAATGTTTATGACAACTGAGTATGAGGAAAGGATTTCCTGAGTTTGTCTTTCCCTCTGGTTTTAGATCACATTGAAACGGAGCCCAGTACTCTGAATCTTGGCGTAAACATCAGAAATTTGGTGAAAATCTACAAGAAGGGAGGGAAAATTGCTGTCAACCATCTGAACCTGAAGTTTTATGAGGGGCAGATCACTTCCTTCCTTGGCCACAACGGAGCGGGAAAAACCACGACCATGTAAGACTGAAGTTAACTTTTTGAAACGTGTTCGAATTACCCCACAACGACATCAAATTACAGCTTAGATATGAACTCATTCATTTGGATTAAACTAAATGTTGGAGGATGATGGACATTTTTTTCACTGTTGTTTGTCAGATCTGTCCTAACTGGGCTGTTCCCTCCCACCTCTGGGACAGTGTACGTCAAGGGCATGGACATCCGCTACGACCTGGACATCATTCGGAAGACGTTGGGCGTGTGTCCACAGCACAATGTCCTCTTTGATATGTAAGCATGAAAATAGTGTGTTTTTATTATTATCCTGATGAATAGAACTACAAAAACTATGTTGCTTCTTAAGAATAACGGTTTTGGATTGTGGCTGCCATCACAGGTCGACATTTGGAGACGTCAACACCAATGATCTCTCAATATGACGAACAAATTCTTGCTATTCTGTAAAACTCGGGTTGCCAAACGTTTCCATGCCCTTAAAACAAACCGTAGGTCCTAACTGGGGACCGCCTTTCCAAACCCACAGACAATGCTGCAAAAATTTTAAAGACAGGGGTTATGTTTTAGGATGTTTTTCTCTCTTGTATTCAAAATCTGATCAATTCTAATTGTTTTTAGTAGTTTATTTAAAGACTTTATAATTTAAAATTTACCATTACTGTATACTGCCTCAAGGAGGATTAATTTAGCTGGCCAATTGGGCTTTCTTATCAGAGTTGCCGGTCAGTTTCTTCATCCAAAAAACTGATTTGATTTAATAATAATGATTTAAAGAAATAGATTCAAATCAAATAAAAATGTTTGATTTAGCTTTTTGTTGTTGCTTTTAAGAGAAATTGACTTTTATGTATTTTCCAGCCAGCATTTAGAACACCCCAAGTGGCCATTTCTGTGTGAGAACAAGCCTTGAAGCTGTCTGTACGTGCTATTGAACCACCCAACCCTCCACTTTCAAAACAGTCTGATTAGATCAAGTGTCTTCTTCAGGGAGGCTTTGGCAAGAATTTTTTTATTTACTAAACACTAACGAGCTTTAAAGCTTGATTTATTGGTTTTAACAGAGGTATTTATTTTATTTTTTTGTCCGTCTAAATTGACTCAAACATAGTAAACAAACTTATCTATCACATTTTCCTCAAACTAAATGTTCAATGAAGTGTTTTTACTTACATTTTAACCAGTGTTTGATTAAAAAATTTGAAAGTCTGGATCAGGAGGGAGGAAAAGTGTTGCGACTTTTAGATGTGTCCCCTCTCCCAACACATTAGAATTCAATGAACTGTTCACCACTGTGCGGAAGGAGTTCAACTCATTTAAAACGGGTTTGCCGACACAGTGATGCATTGGAGGATGGTAGCTCTTGAGGACTGGACTTGGGTACCTGTGTTTTTATACCAGTGTTTTTGAAACCTATGGACCAGGGTTGATAAACACTGCTATTGACAATTATGAACACAGACAACAACCCTAAATGCTATAGAACCCCATATTGGGACTATTAGAGAAACTTTCATTCAACCCAGGGTACGTTTGGTCATTATGGAGATGGCCAGAAAGCAACTCACCTCGCATCCAATCTGGACTGCATCTGCTTTCCTGTTGAAATACGCCTGTTATGTGACATAACTGTAACTAGTCTAATAATGAGTCTAATCAGCAATCATTCCTACAAGTCGCAGCTAAACAGTGATGCTTGAATAAAACTGATCTGTTTACAGATGCTTCCCTTTCTTCCAGAAGCAGCTTAAGAGGCATTACAGGGTAAATGCACAAAATATGGTATGGAGAGCTTGATCCTTGATAAATTAAGAGATTGGAGCATCTTTGTTTATGTCTTTAACTTGATCCTATTCAGATGTTGTGAGAAAAAGAATGATGACAAAACTCAGACTAACAGCTACACTTAATAAAGTTTTTTTTCTTCGTTTTTTCCCTCCTCTCTTTCTTCACCAGGCTAACAGTGGAGGAGCATGTCTGGTTTTATGGTTGTCTGAAGGGCCTATCAGAAGAAAACGTGATGGCTGAATGTAGCGCTCTGCTGGAGGACGTCGGTCTTTTGCACAAGCGTCATGACCAGACAAAAAACCTCTCTGGTAAGGTCCCTAATTTTGACTCGAGCGTCTGAAAATGAAGCAAGTGTGCTCTTTGTAAAAAAAGAATAAAAAAAAAAAACCAAACGAATTCTGCTCATTTTGTGTTTTTTCTAAGGCGGCATGCGGAGAAAGCTGTCCGTTTCAATCGCTTTCGTTGGGGGCTCCAAAGTGGTTGTACTGGATGAACCCACAGCTGGTGTCGACCCTTACTCCCGCAGAGGCATCTGGGATCTGTTGCTCAAATACCGCAAAGGTACCCCTGAATGTCACTATTAGTGGGAGATAAAAGCATGTTTTAAACGGAACGATACTGCTGCTCAACAACACACCTGGAAAAAAAAAAAAACACGAAAAAACATACAGACATGTACGTTAGTCATGTTTGTTTATCCTTTTTGGATCAGATCGAACAATTATTCTGTCCACTCACTACATGGACGAGGCTGAGCTGCTCAGTGACCGCATCGCCATCATCTCCAAGGGGAAGCTGTGCTGCTGCGGATCGCCGCTCTTTCTCAAATCCAAGCTGGGATCTGGTTATTACCTGACTGTGGTCAAGAGGGACGATATGAGCACCGGCACTCCAAGTAACTCCAGTATCTGCACCAGTGCCAGCACCAGCACCAACAAAATACCTCATTTAGTAAAGGTTTGGTTGTAGTTTGAAATGGAAAAGGAATGGCTTTCTTTATATTTATTGCATGGTGGTCTGAACCAGCTGTTTCTTTCAGGACAGTGAGTCGTCGCTGAGTGAAGACACCGGACTTGGAAGTGAGAAGAGCAGCTCCTGTGAGTATTCGCCAGCCGTCTGGCCTCCAGACTGACCCCTAATTGTTAAAGTGTCATCTGCATGTTCGACCAGCTTATTTGTCGGACACTATACCTTTATGGCAGATCTGACAGCGTTGCTGCTGCTGGTGCAGCAGCACGTCCCTGGCGCGACATTAGTGGAGGAGTCCAGAAGGGAAGCGGTGATCAACGTGCCGCAAGCAGCCGCTAAGGACGGCAGTCTGGCTGTCCTGCTTTCTAAGCTAGACCACAGGCTTTCAGAGCTGGGCATCAGCAGCTATGGTCTGTCAGATAGTACGCTGGAGGAGGTGGGTTAAGTTGCACAAACAAAAACACCTTCCAAAATCCTTAATCTTTACACTTTTTGTAACCCTACAACCGCAAACTTCAATGTATTTTTAGTGGGATGTTATGCAACAGACCAACACAATGTGGTTAGTCATTTTCTGGAGAAAAGAATTGAGTGAATATGTACTATTATTAATTTTATTGTCCCATGAATGTAGCTAAATTGCAAACCTACCAAGGCATGGATGTCAACATAGTTACAAGCTGCACAATGGGGACAACAATAGAGAAAAACTGAAGAGGCCACGGTAAACTTTGGAGGAGGAGCAGAGATCCACTGCCCTGCTGGTTAAATTATGCTTGCCATGATTCTGATTTCATAAAAGAATGAAGAAAAAACTGCCAAATCAAGAGCTATACAGAAACATGGTGAACACATTGACCCTGTGCGTTCTGCTCAGGTTCAATGTGTTCACCATTCACCAATCTTTCCACAGTTCTTCGGCCTAAATGAAAACTATCTGTGGTAGAAAACTCACTCTGTACAGTTGTACTAAATAAAAAAGTAAAAATAAAAAAAACACCTTTTTTACAAAGCATGTTCATCAGTTACAACGATCTAGTCAAAGTTCAGACCTAAATTCAATTTAGTTTAAGACATTTATGAATGTGTTGTAATGTGACCTAATTTTAAACAGATAAGTGGAAAGGAGTTTTTTTGTTGCAGGTCCTGTATTTTGTAAAATATTTACAAGTACAAAGTAATGCAATTAAATTGGGTTTACAAACTAATTTATGTTTCATTCAGTATGATTTAGCTTCCCTAATGTGTTTCAGTGAGAGTTGTGTTAATGTAGGTCTTTGCAACACTTGTCATTATTGATCCCGTTATCTATGACACAAAACATTAAGAAAATTAAAAACTGATTAGTTAAAAATATTATGCTGAATTGCCAAATATCACAGAGAAACTGCTGAAGCTGTTTCTCCAGCTCCCTGGCGAGTTAAAACGCAGCAGCAGGAGGAGCTGTGTTGCGTCATAATGAGCTGCCCTCTAACTTGACCTGCCTTGTGTGGGTGTGAGACAACGTCTTACCATGAAAGCTGTATATTTGTAGCGCTGCTGTGCTCTTAACGACCGTTATTGGTTTAATCGGCATTAGTTATCCACACACTCCACTTCTTTCTAAAAGCTGCTGTTTGGATTTTACTGCCACCTGGTGCCTGAAGCATAACAGCTACCGTATGTGCCTTAAAGTTGAAACTGCTTTATTTTATATCTATCTTGGGCCTGTAAGCGAAGACCATTGTGTTGCCATTGCTGTCATCTCATCTTAATTTACTTGTTTAACACAATCATCATCTTTATTTGAAGATCTTTCTTCGAGTGGCAGAGGAAACTGGTGTGGATGCTGATCCAGCATCTGAGCAGCCGGCAGGACCAACCCGCACCCTCCAGCCGTCGGTGCAGAAAGCTGAGGATCAGCCTGCTGAAGAAACAGAACTAGAACCAGGTGGGAGAACAATTTCAGTCACTTCAGTAGAGATCTCTTATGCTGTAAACTACTGGCCGTCTGTTTGACTTTAAAAGTTCGACTGTCTGTTTCCATAATGCTGCCAGGAAGGAAACGGTCTCGCAAGAAAGGTACTTTGAGTTTACCTCTTTTAGACAATTGTAATAAAAAGAAAAAGGATTTAGTATATTTCCATAAACTTGTGTAAAGTTGCCGCAGTCATGTTGGAAAAAGTCACAAATGAAAGAGATGTTGGGCGCCCGATTCTGTATCCCAGGGAATATGTAGATGAGTGCAACTGTTCTGGTTCAAGACGATCAAGGAGCATTAACTAATGCACCGTCTTGGGCTCGGGGGTTTGCATTCATCCTCCGTATGTTTCAGTGAAATTTTCTACTCTTCTTCTTGTGTGCAGAACCACTGGAAACTGACCTACTGAGTGGAGATGGCAGAGGTGGGGTCCCGCTGACAGGCTGGTGGCTGACATGGCAGCAGCTGAGGGCTCTCTTTGTCAAACGCTGGCTTTATGCTCGGAGGAGCCGCAGAGGGCTCTTTGCTCAGGTCAGGTTTCAGTGTTTGCAACATTACTTTACTAATCAGATCATTTTGTTACAAAGAAAAAATCTGAATAGGTAATCCTACTGTTTGTAATACTCTATAATACAAAAATTGTATAAAAATTAAGACTGACTGAAACTGCTAAGGTTCTTAGAAGCAGATCATTTGTTTAAGCAGCCACTAATAATAATGAAGGCCCAAACAGCAAGTTTTACTGATTAAAAGCCCAGATTTAATCCAGAGTTTATCGGGGTCTTTAAGGAAGCTGCCTTTTTGCTTAATTTTGCCCCCATGTTGGTCGTAAAGTTTGAAAGTGTGGTGTAGTTGAATCATCATGGTGGTCAGTTAGTTTCACTAGTACCAGTCCTCAACTATACTGCAAACAATAGAGGGACTTTTATGAGTTTCAGCTCTTTAAAGAATCAGTGCCGGTCTTGGTGGATGTGCAGTTCAAACATTCATCACTTCAATGAGAATTACTTATCGGCCCATGCAAGCAGGTTAATCAGTGAATGTTGGAACCTGATGGTTCCTCTGGAACACGGACCTAAATGTTTGTGGGGTGCTAACATTGGATCATGATGACACTGGATATCTAATAGCAGCCTAATGAACACAGCCTAGATACACTTTAGCTGAGCATGCATCCACAGAGCGTTGAGAAAATTATATTCTTGCACCATTTTAACCCTAAATGAGTAAAAAGGTAAAAAGTATGATGCTGATAAACAGCACATTTATACAGTAGATCTTAAAGCGGCAAAAGATTTTTGCCCGGTGGACGAAGATCATTTTCAGGATGGACTTAATGCAGAACTAAGTTAACAATCAGGACTCGCTCAGGTGCTGAATCAAGCATGATGGGATGTCACCCTATTATTTTGGCCGTCATATAACTTCTCTAAGCTCAGCAAATGAAGGACCAATGTGTCATTTAAGCCATGCTTTTCACTCTCAAGCAATTACCTAAATATATAAAGCACAATGTTTCTGTTCAAATTACTACCCAGGTAATAATATCTAAAGTTACATTTCATTATGGACACACAAAAAGCTTTGATATGTGCTGTCAGACAACTAGAGAAACAAGCTGGACTTAAACAGCCAAACGAGGTTGCTTACTCCTCATGTTCTCAGGTACCTGTAGAAAGGTTTGCCTCACCAGCCCCACAAAGAGTGTTTTGTAGGTCAGAATTAACATAGGATGTTTGCATGCTTAGTCTTTGCTGATAAAAAATAAATAAATAAATAAAATACCAAGCTGTTTTATTCAGACATTGTCGATTTTATTTTCAGATTGTTCTGCCCGCTGTGTTTGTTCTGATTGCTCTGCTGTTCAGCCTCATCGTTCCTCCATTTGGGAAGTATCCTG
The DNA here is from genome assembly GCA_032876305.1 of Orestias chungarensis. NCBI lineage: Eukaryota > Metazoa > Chordata > Actinopteri > Cyprinodontiformes > Cyprinodontidae > Orestias > Orestias chungarensis. The sequence goes on along the minus strand of JAVLVB010000668.1, from coordinate 5,719,129 downwards.
CCCTTGAGTTGCAGCCTTGGATGTACGGAGAGCAGTACACCTTCTTCAGGTAAGAACTGACCTACTGTAATGTTCCTCGGTCACCCAGGCGATTGGTTAGTAGCCTTTTTATTTTAGCAACTTGACCAAGCTAATAATTTGATAATTTGACAGCAACGATGCTCCTGGCAACCCTGCAATGGAGAACCTGTTAGACGCCTTGTTGGACCAGCCGGGTTTTGGAACCAAGTGCATGGAGAGAGAAGAGGAGATCGGCAACAGAACGCAAGTTGATTTCTCCAAATAGGTTTGACTCTGTAAGGGAGATTTCGGGGACATAATGTTTTGAAATATGTCCAGAAATTTATCTTTGAAGATCTCACATAAGTTTTACATTTGAATGCCGAGTCCAGATCTGTCCCCAGCTGCATGTATCTGTCATCACACATTTACAGAAGACATGTAGGTATAAGCATCGTGTAAATGTTCAGATATCATACTATTAAAATTAACATAAAATGCCAGATTACAAACAGCTTTTACTTATTTCTTTAGAAATAAATAGCATCATGAGAAAATAATATCTGGAAATATTGATGCACCATCTTAAGATATCGGGCTAAAAGTTGAAGGTCATTTATTCCAATCTTAGCTTAGTTAGATTTAATGTCAAACTATAGGTATTTTTTCTTTCTATTCTCTGATTATAAATATCTGGTTTCAGTTGTATCCTCTTATGAGTCTATGATCAGCCCAAATGATCTTCCCGTTGCAGGACTCCTCAGTGTGAGGCTGAGAGGGGTGGCTTCTTCATTCGGCCTCAGATATCGTTCTCCACCTGGCAGATGCTCAGCCGAGGAAACTGGAGCAGGGACAGACCTTCACCGGAATGCCAGTGCAGCACGGAGGATACTCGCCGCATGCTTCCTGATTGCCCCGACGGCGCCGGAGGGATGCCTCCTCCACAGGTGGGTTGGTTAGTTGGCTGTTTGATTCCCTGCCACACTCAAAAAGACAAAACCTACCCTGCTCTACATGCTTTCATGTAATCCATCAATCCTTTTAACATGCTTTCTGCCTTGTAATTAAACTTGCTACATCTTATTTCCTTGTCATCTCCTACTTCTGATGATTTCTAACAAATCATTCCAATGCGCCGGGTTTCAGATGAAGAGAGCCACTGGAGATATCCTCCAGAATCTGACGCGGTACAACATCTCAGATTACCTGGTAAAGACCTACTCGCAAATCCTCAAGAAAAGGTACTTCTTTTGTTTAACCGGTCATGCTGTTCAAAATTTCTGTACAGAGGAAAGATGAATCTGAGAACATATGTTGCATTAGCTTCGGTAATTTATATATATGATTCCTATCCCAGTCAAGGTACTTGCTATATTATTTGTTTTCTGCTTGGAATGCTGTAAATAGAAGCTAAAATACACTTCAATATTGCAGACTTCTGTTTTTAGAACAGGCTTTTGAGGCTGATGTCCTTATAAATGTTCGTATTGAGTAGTTTTTTATTTACTTCTACATTATCATATCAGTTTTTTACTTTGTTTCCCAACAGCCTGAAAACCAAGAAGTGGGTGAACGAGTTCAGGTGAGAACCTACAGTTTGTGCTTTTATAAAGAACTAAAAGCAAAAATTGTTTTTGTTTTAAGGTTTTCAATGTCAGAAACATCAACTACTTTTAAATAATTTCAACGTCAATACTTCAACTCTCTTAGAACAGTCTTGGTCTCCCACCCATAGAGTAAAAAACATGATACGGAAATATTTACTACAAATTAAACCAAAGCAAAAACAATTTCCTATATTAATCCATCCATCCCAAGGCCCTCTTGTTGCTAGGCAATAGTTTTAATCACTGCTAATCTCACATTATTAGCTCACATTATCTGTTGTTTTGCCTAACATCAGAGTCTAATGCCGCCACCAATGTGAGTTATATAAACACAATGGAGGCACCATTCACAAAAGGAAGATGATGTACATTGTTCTACAGCAAGACTATTTCAACAAACTAATAAATTAATCTGACAAGCTGACATAAAACTCCGAGGACTGGTTCAAGCTACCGTTTTATATTCCAGATATGGAGGCTTCTCTCTTGGAGGAACCGCCACCCAGAATATTTCTCAGGTCCGGCATCTTCAGGACTCGGTCATGGCAATCAGGACTCGTTACCAAGTTCAACAGGTGCAGATTGTTTATTTATTTATGTATTGATTTATCGCTTATATTTAATGCTTAAATGTTGTTGTTTTTTTAATGCTAACTACAGAACGGTTCACTGGATCAGCTGCTGGAGAAGCTGCCCGAGTTTTTGGGAGGACTGCACAGCGAAAACAATGTCAAGGTAAACGGCTCAGAACCATCCTCTCTCACGCGATTAGCTCCTCGAAACACTGTTTGATTATCTCATGTAACCTCATCTCAGGTGTGGTACAACAACAAGGGCTGGCACGCCATGGTTTCATTTGTCAACGTGATGAATAACGGCCTGCTGAGGGCGAGTCTGCCTCCAGGACCAGAGAGGAGGAGACATGGCATCACCGTTTTTAATCACCCACTCAACCTCACCAAGGAGCAGCTAACCGAGATAGCAATGTTAGTTCATATCCGCCTGACGTTTGTGAGTGCTATATGTGATAGGGTAGCTTGTTGGTTATGGTTATTTTTAAAAGGACTGTTGGCGAATCTGTTTTTATTGTTTCTCCTTTTCTTGTCCTGTTGTAATGTCTTTATTAATATTCTCTTCCTCAGGATGGCCACATCAGTGGACGTTCTGGTTTCCATCTGTGTAATCTTCGCCATGTCCTTTGTGCCGGCCAGCTTTGTGCTTTTTCTGATTGAGGAGCGAGTCAGTAAAGCGAAACATCTGCAGTTTGTCAGCGGAGTTAAACCGATTCTCTACTGGTTGGCGAACTTCGCCTGGGATATGGTTGGTATTCTGAATAATTTTGGAGTTTCATATAGTCGCAGGGATCTTTCAAATATGAATAATATCTAGAGTAAATGTCTACATAAACAGTTCATCAGCATTAATGTTGTTCAAAATATGGAATTTATGGACTTTACAATGGAAAGAGCCGTGTTTGTCCTCAATCCTACATAAAACTTGTTTAGAAGTGCAAATGTTTCTTTAAAAAAATGTCACATATTTCTTCTAAATAACTACTTTAGGAAATTTTTTGCTAGTTTTAAAAAAGCACATTTTGTTAATGAGAAGCATGTGGGCAGCTTTTAATGGTGAGGTGTTAATTTTTGGAACAGGGGATTCTTTCTCATCCATACCTCTTTAAGCTTGTAGTGTTTTTTTAAATAAATTTCACATTGGAAAGCAACTCTGGAGTGAATGCATATACCGGTTTATGACATGCTTGAGGCGAGGTCAGTCCTGGTTTTTTCCATAACATCCTAACGTATTCTCTTTCAGGCTGGTGTTGAAGTTATAAAGGTGTTCAACACACATCCAAGTACAATCAGCAGTAGATGACGTTAAACCTCTCAAATGGTCTCAGACCTCAATGCTATCTAAAGATAGTGTACTTTGTATGCAAACCAAACAATTATTCACACTTTTAACACTTTTGGTGGGAAGAGAATTAAAATATTCTTACAATAAAATGCCAAAAGCTTGCTGAAAAAGCTTACATTTGTTCTGCTTGTACCTAATTGAAAATTTTACCTGACATTTGTGAAGGTGTACGCTTGTTGTAAACCGTAAAATTACCTTAAACTATATGTATATATATATATATATATATATATATATATATATATATAAAATACATTTTCTATACATGTAAAAAAAAAGTTTTTTCCAATTCAATTTCATACATTTGGATGTCAGGAAAAATAACATTTAAATGCATATTTGGAAGCCCAACTGAAATAAAATGTCCAATAATTTAGAATATTCAACATTGTTTATGTGTATAATCTAAATATTTTTTTTAATCTTTGCTGTTCAAAGCAATTAGAATTGGATTTGTTCTGCTGTTTCTTACGGCTTTTAAAGTTAAATTGCAGACTTTAAAAGTTAGTAGTTAAAGAATCCACACGATTTTATACATTTATGAATGTCGACCTTAAATAAAACTCATTTTTTTACCCCCTACTCTTCTGTGTGATTATGTTTTTTGTTTTTTTTTCTTCTCAGTTGAACTATTCTGTCCCAGCCATGATGGTGGTGCTGATCTTCATCAGTTTTCAGCAGCAGTCGTACGTTTCCGAGACCAACCTGCCGGCGCTCATCCTCCTGCTCCTCCTCTACGGGTACGTTAACGTCAACTTTAGAAATGCACGTCATCGCTACCTCATGTTTAAGATGATTCTTTACTGATTTGTTGCTCCATTCACCAAAGATAATTACAATAAGGAGGCAATGTTTTATTAGGATTCATTACTGTATTCCAGTTCTTTCTGTGAACAAGGTTTCTATCGTTACATTTTACTAATTCATTCATTTTAGTATTCAGTATGAATGAAATATGTATTTTTCTCCTATAGGTGGTCTATCACTCCTCTGATGTACCCAGCATCCTTCATTTTCTCCGTCCCAAGTACAGCCTACGTGTTTCTGACCTCTGTCAACCTCTTTATCGGCATTAACGGGAGCATTGCCACCTTCGTCCTGGAGTTGTTTGTAGATGAGGTAGAAAAAGCACAAATACTCTGAGATAGAAAACTAAATTATTTCTCCCCTTTTGGGGTGAATAAGGTAGGGGCTGACGAAACATCTAAGGAATAGGAGTAAGACATCTGAACCATATCGAGATTTTAACTTTTTTGGTAAAGTGATCCTCTGTGTATAGCAGTAAATTAATTGTTGCTTTTGCTAACGTATTTGTTGATTTTATCCTTTCAGCATCTGAACGAGGTCAACAGGATCTTGAAGAAAGTGTTTTTGATTTTCCCACATTTCTGTTTGGGACGAGGTCTCATCGACATGGCTAAAAACCAGGCCTTGGCAGACGCCTTCCAGAGACTGGGTATGACTACTTTTAACAAACTAACACTTTATGAGGAAACAGATCAAACGTGTGTTGTAGTGGCTCTAGCTTAATTAGCAGGAACGTCGTAAAATCACAGCTGAGCTTCTGGGATATCAGATTCTGTACAGTTAGTATTAGTATTGCATTGAAGTATGCAAAATGTAACTAAAAAGAAAAGGTTGTTCAACAACGTTCCAGTTTACTTGTGTGCAGATTATTGCAGGTTTTTATATGTATATATTTTTCCCCCCTTAAGATTTCTATATACATATTTACATTCTGAGTGGACATTTTTTTAAACCTATAATATAATGATTTTAAAACTCCAGTTGAAAGCTAAAAGCCACTCATCGCAGTATTGTCATTGTATAACTTTGATTGTCGGCCCTGTATCCAGTTTCTTCGACTTAATCTGGGGGTCGGTCAAAAGTTTGACAAAAGTCAGCATCTTCCTCTACTTTCTGTCTTTCTGTCTGCCTGCAGGAAGCAAACAGACTCTCGACCCTCTTCAGTGGGACTTTGTTGGGAAGAATCTGTTTGCGATGGCAGCCGAGGGTGTCATCTTCTTCATCTTCACCATACTCCTGCAGTATCGGTTCTTCATTCACTTTAGGTACTGCTGTCTTTTTTCATTTGCTATCAAATGTCTTCAGTATATGTGACTTAGATTCTATATTCCTTATTCAACCCTATATTCCCTGCAAAGAAAACACGTTGCAAAACGTTTTGTTTGCCCCGTCGTTGCATCCGTGTTTGTCCAGGCCGTGGTGGAGCGATCATGGGCTTCCTCCTCTTGGTCCAGAGGATGAAGATGTGGCAAGAGAGCGCGAGAGAGTGAAGAGTGGCAAAGCTCAATCTGATATCCTCACCATGACAGATCTAAGCAAGGTACAGGCTTAGGCCTTGAATGATACATTAGCGCTGTGATGTTTAGTCTCTTCAATCCTCACATATTTAAGATTACTCGCTAAATTTAAATGATTGATCTCTTCTCCGTGAGATCATTTGAAACAAATGTCTTTCAGATGTATAAAGCAGGCAAAAAGCCGGCCGTGGATCGACTTTGCCTGGGGATTCCACGCAGTGAGGTGAGAGATTTACTCTAGTAACCTTAGATGCAAACCCAATGATGATGCCTTCCAAAAGCATTCACACCGCATATTCTTCTTCCCATTTTCTTTGACTGATGGTACATGGATTTTAAATGTTGAGCAGCAGAGTTATGTTGGTTTACAAACGTCCTGAAAAAGTGATTTTTGGTCGACGGCTCGTTGTTCGAACTGAGCCTCTGTTGACTAGATTAGTGTTTGTTAAATGGCTTCCACGGTGTCTTCCCTTTTATTCCTTAGCTTAACTAAAAACCTTTTTTCTTCAGGTAGATCCACGGTTCCGTTTTACTCCCAGATATATTTCTAACATCGTCGCCGGTTTGCGTTTCCCTTTTAGTGTTTCGGCTTGCTCGGGGTGAATGGAGCAGGGAAGACGTCCACCTTTCGCATGCTGACTGGAGATACGCCGATCACACATGGAGAGGCTTTCCTCAGCCAGCACAGGTGGAGATCCTCCCCACATCTGGGATGTCTTTGACAATAGCAGAACGTTTTTCTATTGAATTTGCTCTTTGTCTGCTTCTCAGTGTGCTAACGGAGATGGAGCGGGTTCACCAGCTGATGGGTTACTGTCCCCAGTTCGATGCCATCAGCGATCTGCTGACGGGTCGGGAACATCTGGAGCTCTACGCCCGCTTGAGGGGGGTGCCAGAGGAGACTGTTAGTAAGGTAACCGATCCTAAAGCCAATCATTTTATCGCTTGTATTTTTCCTTCTGGTCATAATGTCTAATCAAACTATTGATGAAACTATTCAGTTTCATACAGTTTTTCCATTTTTATTGTTCTTTTTGCAAGTTATCATGACGTCAAAGGTTTAGATATTTATGCCTTTATATTCCCTAGTACGTTTATACTAAAGTTACCCCTCTGGTCTGTAGGTGGTACAATGGGGTGTGACAAAGCTGGGTCTGACTCAGTATGCGGAGCAGGAGGCTGGAGGATACAGCGGTGGCAACAAGAGAAAACTCTCCACAGCTATCTCCTTAATAGGAGCTCCTCCAGTTATTTTTCTGGTAAAAAAACAAAGCGGGTTCCTCCAAAGAACCATTACAGTAATTTGACCTTCATTATTGTTATTACACTTCTCTCTCTTTTTGCAGGACGAGCCTACCACTGGAATGGACCCAAAGGCCAAACGGTTTTTGTGGAACTGCATCCTAAGTGTCACAAAAGAAGGCAGAGCTGTTGTCCTCACCTCCCACAGGTATAATAACCTTGTTTTCTTCTTCAATCCCAGCATATTTGGAGCATAAATAATATAACTTATTAACAACTTGTCTGGTACTCGCATTAAAACTTCTTGGGATCTAAATACCCGCTGGAGCCGACCTCACAAATGTCTTGATCACATGTAGGAAACTCAGAGCCAAACTCATTTAGGGTTGGAGTTTGTGGAAAAGACCACAAAGGCTGTCAGCCAGCTTGGTTCCTTGAACAATAAGGTAAAATAGAGCGCCTCTTAGGGCTAGCAACACGGCAGCCTGTCTGCTTGTGGTCAGAGGTGGACAAACGCAATGTGAGCTGGGGATAAAGTCTGAAATGATATCTGATGAATATCTGCATGATGATGGTGTAAGCTTGACGTTTAATTACTAATGATGCAATGAGCAATACCTGTTGAGCCACTATAAAGATGTAAACATTTGTAAAAGTAGCCTCATGTTTAACCAAAGGTTTTAGGAGAAACTCAGTTTGAGGCCATTTTACATCTAGAAACCGAGGTCTGTTTGCTCTGCTGTTTCCCTTTTGGTCATTTTGTGGTGCCGTATGGTGGAAATGACACAAAACATAAAGGTCTTTTAAAATGTGTGGTACTATAATGAAACACAAAGTTATTTATAAAAATACTTTTATAGATACAATATTTTAAAAGCCTTGAGTTAAAAGCTGTTTGTACAGAAAGTCTCTAATTGTACACACGGCAGCAATGGGTTGAAAAACAGAACAATAAGAGTATAATAATGGCAGACGCAATAAAGAGCAGAGCAGTCACACATTTCCATGCCTTGAGCGTTGCTTCATCATTACTCTGTGTCTAGTAACAGTCTTGCTGCTCCTGCATACAACAGATAATATTAACAAGCACTTCACCACCGTATGCTGTTCAGAGTTACAGTATGTCAAATTAGGTTCAATTGTACAAATATTGGTCCTGCACATATTATCTATTACGTGCCATATTAAAAATAACAATCTGTTCTTTCATTATTAGCGGCTTGACATAATAAATGCAAATCATTGTTTTTCTTATGTGTCTGTTAAGAAATGGTAATGGATTGATAACCATCGGGGAAAAAAAGCAACATTGCCAACGGCAACATGAATTAGAATTTATGTTTTTTCAACATCATTTAAATTTTTTGTCTGCTTCCTCAGTATGGAAGAGTGCGAGGCTCTGTGCACCAGGATGGCCATCATGGTGAACGGCAGATTTCAATGTCTGGGATCCGTGCAGCACCTGAAGAACCGGTAACCACACACTAGAGAACATATTTTTAGTTTTTACTCAAAAATAAAGCTAGGTTTCCTATATATTTATCTAAACTCTTTAGCGTTGCATTTAAAAAAAACAACAACTCATCACTTGATTTAGAGATGCCAACGTAATGTGGATCTTCAAATAGAATTTTACTCTTGAGTTATTTATTGGACAGTAATTTTTCCCTTTTTTTGTTAGTAAAACTATATTGTAAGTGCTACTCTTACATGAGCACAAGGTTTGGCTACTCTACTTTCTTAAAGTTGGATAAAGTTTAGAAGGCGGCCATCGATGCATTCACAGCCTGCATTGCCCTGCTTTTACCATTTATAAATGATAAACAGCAGTATTGAAATCAGACACTTTTCACACAGTATAAATGATTACATAGTAATTTGAGAACAAAGTCAACAGATGGGATTTTTAGTTTAAGGTTTTAAAGTGTATCTGAGCCTCTGTCACAATACAGAATTGTATTGATTAGAGGGACGCTGAGTCAGGATTAAATCTGTCTGTTTATTAGAAGTTTTGTGCAAATGAACAACACTTCAAAATGCAACTTCAGTAAATTTCCTTTCTAAATAAGAATCTAGTTCAGGTGACTTAAGTTATCTGGAGCTTTAAGGAAACGGCAACAAACTTTCTTGTGTATATTTGTTTTTGTTAAAGAAAAATGTATGAAAGAGCTTTAAATGTTGTCGTCCTCCATCCTGTGGTCAGATTCGGAGACGGATACACCATCGTTCTCCGACTGGCGGATTTCCAATCCGACGCCGACTCCTGTCCCATCGACGCCTACATGAGGACATCATTCCCCATCATCGAGCTGAAGGAGAGACATCAGAGCGTGCTGCAGTACCAGCTGCCGTCACACGCCTGCTGCCTGGCACAGATCTTCGATGTTCTCGCCAACAACTACGAGGAGCTCGGCGTCGTGGACTTCTCCGTCTCGCAGACCACCCTCGATCAGGTCAGGAGGAGATGACAGCCTTTAGATTTTGCAGCTAAAGTTTGGAGAATGCTGTTGTGGTGAACGATCAGCAAAATCAAATCTCCACCGATCTCACTTAATCGCTGGTAAAAGTACTATCTGAAGCAGGAATTATTTAGATGTTTAGCAGGATAACATCTAATATTACCAAATGTTTACTTTTTATTGATTAATGTAACTAAAGCAATTCAGATAAATATAATTAATTATCTGCTACACAAATAGTGCTACTTTTAAATTAAGGACTATTTATTGATAAAATTAAAAGATTGGCCAACTAAACACTCCAAAAGTTGTCAAATACCTAGCTAAGTCTATTGTTGATTATCCTATTAGACTGTGCTGGTAATTTTTTTTAAAGAAAATCTGGATGAAGAAAATAAAGAGTCCAGAATTAGGAAGCAACACCAACTTCCTGCGAGCAAGCCCAGACTGTCAGTGACTAAACAGTAAAATCTGGTACTGGCTGTTCAATGTCCGCATGTTTACATTTCAACTGGATTCTTAATGCAAAGAGGGTATTCTCAGGGACGCTTATCTGATTTAACACTCTGCTTCTGATTATTGCCCATTAACACTTGTTGAAGCACAACTACAAATGTCAGGAAGACGACTGGCAGTTAAACTAAATTGTCCTTAGTTCTGATAATTTTCATGGTAAATACCTGAGATTACATAGACGGTCCTATGCTGTATTCAATTAAATTTTGACTTATTTTAGCATCTAAAAAAAAATGAATACATGTTTTATTTGAAAGCAGTTATTAAAGACAACTGAGAAGACTTGTGGCCTTGACATTCCAGCCAGCATCAATCAGAAGCAGACTTTTGGACCAAGTGGGCACTGCTTCCTATAATCCAGCCAATGAGGAGAATGGATTTCACCAACTACACTGTTTAGATCACATTAGATTTGTAAATGGTTTGCCAGACTCATTTTTTTTTTGTTTCACTGCTCCATTTTTGTAGGTGTTTGTCAACTTTGCAAAGGAGCAGACTGATGATGACTGTCTCATGGATGTGGTCATTGGTAACGGCGCAGAGCAGCTAAACTTTCCCACCAGAATAAATTCTCCCACCATCCAGCCCAAACAACCCACAACACCTCCTCAGCCCAGGAAATCTCCGCAGCTACCAACCAAAGCCCCCGAGAGGAACCCTAATGAAGGCAAAGCGAAAAAAGCCAAAGCCAGAAAGGTCAGTTCAAACGGGGAGACGAGCTGCAACGTGCCGATGAGCGGATCGCTCCAGGCTGAGGGAAAGGGTCCAGAGTCGGGCAGCAGCAACGGTGGAGCTCAGAGGGAGTCCAGGAAACCTCACAGGTCAAAACAAAGAGAGGAAAGCTCGAGCAAAGACCCTGCCGCGCTCTTTATAGTCGGCACCAACTCACAAGAAAGCTCTCTGTGAAACGGCGCAAGAAGAACGGGACCAAAGACACAAAAGCGATTTTACTTCCGGTTTATTCACCTGAATGCTGCAGAGTTCACAGAGATGTGGCAAACTCTCCAGAGTCTGTCAGAAGTGAGCAGTGTTCTTCCTTTTAAACGGCTGCCGTGCCTTGTTCACCTCATCACGTCCTGGTAGCTTCATACCTGTTATACCTGAGCCTAATAGTATCTGGTTTATCTCCGTTCTGCTTTTCCCGAAGGAATAAAATGCAGAAACGGTGAGTTTGTTTTCCTAGGTTTCGGTCAGTTGATGTTTTATTATTTGTGTTAGTTTTTCCAGAGAGCACTTTATGCAAAATGCTGCAAAGAATCATACAGTAGCGTGTTACACGTGTTTCCTCTTATGGGGATTTTATAGATGTATTGTGAATGTTGGATGATGTTACAGGACATGTTACATAGGACTTTACCTCTTTAATGTTAAATCATTGCATTTTGTCCCATATTGTGTTTTTTTATTTATATATTTCTGTTTTAAAGTTTGTATTTCTTATCCAGTGGTAAGAGATAAACAGTTAAGGGTTTTTAATTTTTTTATTTATTTAAGTTCTTTTTCCATCTTTTCTGTGCTAAGCATCTATGAATGATGTGGTCCAAAGAGGAACTTTATGATTTCTAAAATTGATAATATGCCATGCTGCCCAATTCAAATGAATGATTACATTCTAATCAGTAAAACCACTGAAGAAATACGCTTTTAAAGGACAATTGTTTTATTGACAATTCTGAGTAACCTTAGTTTGCTGCTGAATGTCTGACGCACTATAATGCACTGGTACATTTTAAATGCATTGTTACTGTACGTTTTAAGAAGAAGTGGGCTGTTATCGGAGCACGTTTTCAAATTTAGCTTTGTTTGTGTTGCATTCAGCTAATTTCTTCTACTGTTGCTGTTATTTTACAGTTTTGTCCTTTACTGCTGCATTGCAAATCAAATAAAGCTGAAGGTGTAATGAAAGCTTGCACCACAGAATGTAATCTTCTACTGGAGGAAAATATTCATCTGCTGTAAAATGATAAACATATCTTGACATTATGATGATGTTGAAAAGAACTAAAGCCTGTTCTGAATGTTTTCTGCTAGAAGAAAATAAAAACGGTTTATTTGGAGAGACCTTTATTGTACCTTTTTGCTGAACGTAATTATGCAACATGTCATGATATAATCGGACTAAAGTCCCTCTATTCTGTCATTTACTCTAAGTGTAAATGACAACAAGAACATGTATTAATTTAATTCAATGAATCATTATCCACTGATATCCAGGAGAAGGCACTCCAACTGCACATCATCTTAAGTTTATGTTCAGTTGCTTCCAGCACAGGGTCAAATCTGCATTAAAAAAAAGGCAGAAAAGGCAAATCTCTGCACGCAAACAAGCAAAAAGCACATTTAGTTTCAGTTACAACTTTTGGAATGGCACTGTGTTTTATTTCAACATTTTGTCTTTTTTTTGAATGAACATATGTGGATTTATGATCATCTCTGTTCTTCAAATCATACAATCTGACTCTGTGAAGGTAAAACACACGATAATAACATTTATTTTGATGTTTTAAGCTGAAAGATCTAGAGTCAAAATGGTATTTAACTGGAAACTAGAGTATCATGGTAACCTAAAAATATATGTTTCAAAGCAACTGTGCAGAATATAAATTAGAGGAATTAAAATGTTCTACACAACACCATCAACACATTATTTCTTTAATATTATTTCAGCAGCTCTGTCCATGTTTGGACAATGGAAGGACTTTTAGTCTTATTTACTTTTGGACAGTTATGTTGTGTAACCATGGCAACAATATATTGTTTTTACAACTAGGAGCAGCTAATTAGCATCTCAAAGGCCCAGATTGTTCCTGAGTTACGACCGAAACCCCACTGAAGTTCATTAAGGAGCCTTTTGGAGGCAGAACAGGGCGGACAAACAAAGAGAGAAGAAGTTCAAACCATCTTGCTACGAGCATATACCCAACTCCAGCATCTCTCTGTCCAGTTTTCTAAATATTTAAATTTAAAAACACTTTATCGATCTCAAAGGGAAATTAAATGCTTAAAACAGCTATCAGAGTGCACACACGAGCGGATACAAAGAGTTCACTTGCACTGGTCCATCTGGGCTTATTTAACAAAAGTATTAATGCATCATTATCAGCCCCCGTCAATCTTTGAAGGCTGGCTTTTTAAAGTTGCACCACAAATGTGCAGTTTACAGTGATGTACAATATGATCTAAACAAGTTCAGTTTCACTTCATCAGAACAGAATCTAAACTTACGGACAAGAATTATTAGCCTGAGCATATAACATTCGAACCTGACGGTAAACGTCCTCATCATCACACAGACGGTCTGTCAGCACATGTCCGAGGTATTTTACTTCATTTGAGGCATTCAAAAAAGACCCTGATAGCTTGAAGTTAGGAAATACCCTATATTTGTCCTCCTTAGTGCGACAGATCAAGATGATACTTTTCGATGGATTGAATTTGATATCGTGTAGTTCACCATGTGCTGAACAGACATTAAGCAGCTCCTGGAGACCAGCTGAACTTGGACTAAAGATCACTAGATCATCAGCATACATTAAATGATTAATAATAGTATCACCAACCATACAGCCAGTTCTACATAGGTGTAGCCAGTTAGAGAGGTCGTTCATATAAAAATGAAATAACATAGGAGATAAAATACTTCCTTGTCTGACTCCATTGCTGACACAAAAGGATGCCGATATACAGTTGGCCCACTTGACCTGCATAGTTTGATTAGCATACCAATAGGACAGACATCTTACTATATATTTGGGCACACCAGCTTGGCAAAATTTTGAAAATAGTTTTCTATGATTTACACGATCAAAAGCTTTAGTGGCGTCTAAAAAACACAGAAAAACCGTAGAATTTTTACTGGTATAATTATTCAGTAATTCTTTTAGGCCATATGTACACATATCAGTGCCATGTTTGGACTTTAACCCAAATTGATTGTCTGTAGACATAACAAACTTTGCAAATTTTGGCAAAAGAATTAGTTCAAAGACTTTAGACAGTGTACTAGCTATGGCTATAGGGTCTATAGTAATCAGAGCTGGCAATTTTACCAACTTTGTTTTTAATCACAGGAACTAGGAGAACATTCATCAAGGAATCAGCCATGCATAATAAAACCAGTGAAACACAAGACAAGAAGAGGGACTACCCTTAAACTTGCAAATTTGAGATGTTCAGATGAAATAAGATCCATTCCTATAGATTCATTTACAGACAATTATTTAATTGCTTGAAGGACCGCGTGAGTTTTGATAGATTCTACAGTACTAACCTTGTCAACTCGGTAGGGTTCACTCTGAACACAGGTAAATAACTTGCTGTGTTCAGAGTCATATTCACCCCAGAAGCGTCATCAACAGTGCAAGGGGGAGAGGATTTACTATTATTAATGGATTTAACCTCTTTCCAGAAGGTTTTAGTATCCTTACCTATGAGTTTTTTTTGCCAAGGAGTCTGCCCTCATGGTTTGCTCATTTTGTCTAATGAAGCATATAGTGCATATTTGTATTTTGCATTAGACTGCTTTTTATGTTCAAATATAGGGCCCTGCCTAGGTCTACCTGCTAGAGCCCAAGAAGTAGCAGCTTCGCGGGCTTCACTGTGGTATTTAGACACATATGTGCTCCAGCCCGGTATATTTTTAATCTTTGTATTATTTTTATTATAAGGCCGGCCAGCTCCGAATAACGCTTCAATTATGTCAGTACATAATCCAGCTATATTGGATCTATGTCCACTATTAGAGCAGTTACAATCTGTACAAGTAACTGCCTCTTCTGGTATTTTAATGGAACATAACGATTGATCAGTTTGGGCATAGTAGCGGGCTATTTGTTCAGAAGATGAAGAAGACCAGTCTATATATGTCTGATTTGGTCACATTTACAGTATAATGCTATTTCAAGTTTAATGGTGGCTTTATTGTAATCATTGCTTATTTTTGTTTATTTTCTGTTGATTTGTTTGTTAAATGCTCTGCATCTTTATTTACAGTGTGATTAGGTAACGGCGCCCCCTGCCGGCGAGTCGTTGCTTTGTCAGCCTCACTGTAAGTGCTAGCTGCTAAAAGCTAGCCTCCTCTCTCGCTGCTCTAATTCATGTTTTGTTTTAATTTCCCACTTTTGTTTCGTAAACATACTTCCAGTCTGGTCGTCCCGTGTCGGTATACTTGATTAAAATGATCGTTTTGACGGATAATGAAGAACAGGATTACATGTAAGTGCGAAGATTTATGTCCTGCCTAAATTCTAGTTAGCATTAGCCGCTAGCAGATTTCAGTTTAAATGAACACAAACAGGTTTCGTGTCTTTTCTTTTTTCTCTAAAAACAGCTGGACTGACTAAATAGCAACTGATTATGCACAAACCAGTGGTTTTAGTGCAAACGTGGAGGCTCGTCGCGAGTGTTTAACTGTCCTTATTAGCCTATTAGCAGCAAACGAGGTAGCTAAACTGTTTATGTCTGTTTCCTCTGGGTAAACCATCCTGACAACATCCATCTGACAAGAACGTCCTTTTGTGTGCATTTACGAACTATTCCTTCCCTAAATATTATAATTAAATGTTTGTAGGAAAACGAGTTACATTTGTGTTGTTCTAAAAGTCCTTTAATAGTAACACTAGCAGGGCTGAGGCTAATAATGGCAGCCTAACATTAAACCCACTGACCCTCATCTAAACCTGCTGCTTGACGCAGAGGATTTCCATTTCACTTCCCTGACCCACTAATAACAAAATAACCAATACATCAAATGAATCTCTCCATATATACAGAGCTTGTCTTTGTTGTTTTATTCATCTTAAAACTAAACGTTATTCCTAGCTAGTGTTAAAATTGCTCCTCGCTCTGTAAAAACCTGACAGTTTTGTTTATTTTTTATTAGATTTCCAAAATTTTTTTTGCAATGCACTGATATAAAGACATAGGCCGATCAAAGACAATACACCAGAAGTATCGCTAACGTATCCATTCTTGTTTGGTCAAACATCTCCATATGATTTGCCTTCTAAGCCAACAGGAAATTCTTCTGTACCAAATACAAAACAAAGCATTTATAAAGCAGATCCGGCTGCAGATTATGGTCTGGTTTATAATTCCGTTTTCAGGGTTCCTGTTTACATTTACTTCGTGTTGTCCAGTTTGCTTGTGCTTACGAAATAGAGTTGAATAATGAGCAATAGTTTAGTTTCCGGCCATGGACTGCACAATATATGTCGAATATATCATTGCTGCTGTATCATTGCAGAGTATTATCATTACAATGGATTGTTCGGTGTGAAATAAGTGTTGGCTAATGTATTTTAGGAGTTATGTAGTTGTATATTTCATGCTGATGCATATATAGTAATTGATGGAGTCATGGCTTGTCTGTCAATATTATCTATTTTAGATTTTTATTTCGTTCAGCCCTCCTCACTAGCATGTCATTTAACTCTGTAGCATTCTGGTAACAAGCTGTTTATTTGATTCAGGTGTGTTGGAGATGTGACGCATCCGGAAATTTCCTAAAGTGCTAGTTTTGGGAAAACGATTTTAACTTAAAGTATAAAAGCAGATGTGTAGTTGTTTCAAAAAGAAAGTCCTTCTGATTTTAACAAATCTATGAAGTATCTATTAACTTTAATTAAGATAAAAACTTAAGCCATCAGTTGTTTACAAGCATACATACATCAATGAATAATCTACTATTGTGTATAGGTTTAATATTATGTCCTGCTATGTTTTCTTTATTTTGGGGCTTAAACCTTTTTGTTTTTTGTTGTGTGTGTAAATTTGAGTCAAATCCAAGTGAAGGTTAAACAAACTGTGTTATATTGACTTCTTCTCCCTTTTTGCAGCCTGATAGAGGAGCGCAAATGCGTCTCACTGCCCTGCTCACCCGCCAAGCGAGTGTCTCCTGCCAAAAAGAAGCAGTTCTACATCAATCAAGCCATCCGCAACTCGGACCTCACTCCCCGCGCCAAAGGCAAGAAGAGCCTTCGCCGACAGGAGAATAGTAAGACTTACTTGCTTTTGTAATTTCTTTAGGCCAAACTAAGTTTGAAAATATGTTTTTGGAAAAAATAACTACGACTTATTAAGCCCCAAAAGGTCAGTTCTGAACTTAGTTGAACTTTAAATAAGCAACTGCTGAAAGTTTTATGTTGTATTACTGGCAACATTTAAATTTAACTGTCTCTCTTCGCTCTATACATCCAGCATTTAAGTGTTTGGTCAAGCCCTAAAGCCCGGACAAAATAAAATTGTTTTATGCAGATTTTAGGAAGGTTTTTGCTCATTGTACACATTTCTGGGAGTACAACCCAAAGAAATGTGAGGGGTTGGTTTCAGGAAGCTGAAAAAACTCAGTGGAAAGGTTTTGAGAACGCTCTCTCCGAGCAGGACTAAGTTTAAGGTTTCACAGTATTTTCAGTTGTCGTATTCAGCTCCAGCTCAGACTGCACATTTACATAGCAGGGCTCAGTATTCACAGCTCACGAATCACGTTCTCACACTGTACGACCCGATGCTTGGATGTGGCCATACGTTGGTTTGCGACACAGTGAACAACCTTGAATCCAGAATTAAAAACACGAATTATAAAAAAACAAAATGCTTTCTTGACAATCCTTGCTATTCTCTGTGGTGAAACTTCATCTTTACTTTCACCACAGTTAACCGTATACTTTTGCTGCAGTTGTTTTGTGTTTAGAAATCGATTTATTTATGCCTATGTTTGAGAAATGAGTAAATATTGAATTAAACATGCAAGCAGAATGCGAGGAAAACCTTGATTTTAATATGGCAATATGTGTGTGTAATAAAAGGTTGCTTGTCGTTCTTAATCACAGTAAACGAAGTTGCTTATAAACCTTCTTAAGAAGCATTTCAGTCCTTGTCTTGTGAGAGAGTTTCGGGTAAGTTTAGCTCATGCAGCTGCGTCAGCAAATTCAATACCCTTAGGAGAAGCAACTTTTCAAGCGACCGTCAGAATGCAGAGCTGGTTTTGAGGTGTACAATATGACTTAAGACCCATGATTAGGCTGAGACTCGACCCAACTGCAAAACCTAATAACACGACGACACAGTTGGCTGAAAATTAGCCGTGAATCGCACTCTATACACCCAGCTTCTTTCTTCTTCACTGTCATTTGGGCAGCAGGATTCAGGCTTGACCTAAAACAGCCGAAGGAACTGGTTACAGATTTGATTTGGTTGTGTTCTGGGGATTCTTCTGGACCCGCTAGAGCTCGTTATGTTTTAAAGGAGGTTAAAAAAAAAAAAAAATACACTCAATTTTTGTCTTGCAACAGAGTTATCTAACATCAAACAACTGTCTGGGCAGCTACGGGAGATTATTTATCCTCACAGCTACAATAGTCTCACAAATTTTGCTCCATTCACGTCACTGAAGGATTAAAAAAAACCATCACAGATCTGATGCTTCTATATGAAACCGTTTAGCCTGTGAAGTCCATAACGTCTGTTTCCGTTTCTCTAGCTCGCTTTCTTGCCAATCTCCTTGAGAAGGAAGAATGCTCCAAAGATGATTTGGAGGTTTGCAGCAACCCAGCCATGCCGTCCATTTTCACTGAAGCCTGCACCAATGAAAACTATATAGAGGTGCAATTTAACAACCTTTTTTTTCAACATTACAAACAACTTTTGGGTAAATAAATGTTAAATATTTGAATTGTTTTTGATTCATGTTTTATATTTGAGTTTGTTATTGAGGCAGTTTGCAGGTAACTGTTGTCCGTTTGGTTTAGTAAACTGCTTTCTTGCTGTACCGTCCTCCGTTATATCTCTCGTGTGTCATTTAGCCATGGAATGACTTCATGAACTGCTCCGGTGATGAGCAGGAGAGACTGCTTTGGTTGCTGGAACAGGAGGGGGCCAAGAGGAAAACCGCCAACAAACTCCTCAAAGACCACAGGAATGGTTTGTCTCTCCGTTTATTTGCTTAGTTGTCTGTTTTGTTTTGCACGTGACTGTTTGGCTCACAGGGGCTCATCTTCACACAGTATATCCTGCCTTCACCGCTCAGGAGTCCTTCCACAGAATCGATCGTAGGCTTCGAGCGACTCTGAGGCGTAAGCAAATCCCTATGGTGGGTGTCGTCTCTGTGTGCTCAGACGTCAGCTGTTTACATCCTTTGAAATGTGCAATGTTCTCACAGAAGGTTCAAAGTTTTGTTCCGGTTTTGTTGAAGTGAATGCATTTTCTATTTGTTCCATTAGACACTTTTTTTTATAAAATGTTATGTTTCTCAGATTGTGAAATATGCATAAATCAGTTCATGTGTTCATCAGTATTTCCACACATCTTTCCCTATCTGATTATTATTTTTAGGGCTGGTTTAACTGCATGTTTGAGGGTCTGGATTGCTTTAGGCTGAGCAGAGATGTTTTATGAAAAGCTCGACAAAGCCCTCGTACGAGATTTTCTGAGATGGTTTAGCGCCGCCATGAGGAAACTATGATGTAATTAAGATGTAATGTCTTGGTCCCGTTTCTGCAGGGAACGCTGGAAGTCATTGAGGAGAATCTTCTCAGCTTCTTCAGCGCTGAGCCTCACTCGGTTTACACAACTATCCTCAGCAGCAGGTAGACTTCCTCTTTCTGTTGTCCGAATATCTCCTGGTCCTGAAAACCACAGGATTGAGATTCTTTGTAAAATACTGTAAAGGTAAGTATTTTTATGGTATGAGATAGTTCTCACACCTGCAATCATCTAACCATTTTTAAATGGTTGCTGTTTACTGCGAGCAGTGTCAACATAAGACTAAACTATCAAATTGCAAGCTGGAGAAAGTGCCGACTTTCATTCAAGGACAGAATTCAGCTGCAAGACTCGTATCTGTTTACTACATTTCGTCTGTTTAATGGTTTAAATTACAAACCCCCGATAACACATCCCCTTTTCCTTCGATGTGACATCAATGCTCGCTAAAAAAACGTGGCTTATACGTAAGAAATTAGTAGTAGGTGGCGCAATTCAAAAACAAAACAAAACACTGTAATTTAGCATTTCTCAGAGTTAATGGTCTAACTCTGAGAAATGCTAAATTACTTGTTAATCCTTGACTTTTATTAAGTATGTTTAATGACAATGTCGTCAGCATCGAGCTCCTTTTGGAACAAACTTCCCACTTCTACTAGAATCTGACACATTTTTAAAGTTGCACCTAAAACTTTTGATTTATAATTTTTCTTGGTGAAATTCGTATTAAATATTGTACCGCTGCTTTTTTGGTTGGATTTATTGATTCATCTTTCAATGTCACCCATAATTCACTGCGTCTTTTCTGTTTATTTTTACCCTGGCATTTGTAAAAACTGCATTTTTATTCTTTAATTTACTTCATATTTACATGTTTCTTTTTAATTCACATGACCTGTTTTTGTTAATTAATATTTGGGGATTTAGAAAAGGTACCAGGATAAATAATTTCTTTATTTTTTTATTTTTTATTTTTTTGCTGCTTGAAGCTTGATGTGGGCATACCTCTGATATTTGTCAGGTTTAACTAGCGCCTTATTCAAGTTAGCTATGAGCAGTTCCAAATACCAGCCAGTGGTGGACTTTTTGAGTGATCCGGCTTAAACCCAGACTTGAATCTGAATGGAGGCTTTGACCGGAGAAATCTGTGCAATCTGAGAAAGTTGGGACCTGTTGTGCAAAAATACATGGGCATAAATAACCAACTCAAAATGCTGTGATGAAATTTCAATTGTGCTTCAGCAAAGTATTTATGCTCATGCAAACACATTATTTTAGCTTAATATTTGTTATTTTTGTACATCTTATAAGGTGAAGGTTAAAAAAAAGCTCATAAAATGATGCATCTTTCATTTTTAATTACAATTTTTGTTTAAACAGCAATTTTAACAGGGGCATCAAAATCTTTTTTTCTTAACTGTACATTGTACTGTTTATTATTATGTTTCGAAATAATATTTTGATAGTAAGTACATTTCCAAACGTCCTAAATTCTATATATTTAAATTGTTAATGGAATTTTGCTTTGCAAATTATTTTTTATATGTAAAGATTGATTGATCTGGGATGGTAATTTAGGTCATAAGGGTCTCAATATAATTCAGAGTCATGCGTCTTTTATTTGTCTTTGTTAACCAGTTTTGAGAGGCTGCTTCTTCATGCCATCTGCCAGTATATGGACCTTGTCTCTGCAAGTAAGTAGATAATATAATGTATACTATTTTTATTTGTATCTACTTTTAAAGCTCTTAAAACATAATCACACACTATAAACAGTTTTGACATAGCCTTGGGGTGTTTCTCAGTTTATATCCTCTGCTTATGCATCCTGTCTGCATCCACAAAATGCCGTTCAATATGTTTCGGATATTATATATTGGATGATTAAACTGTTTCGGGCCTGCAGGCATCGACTACAATGGCTCGCGTCAGACTGAGGTGACGAACAAACAAGAGGAGTTTCTTCCTCCTGGACTTTTGCTGTCCGCCTACCTGGAAAAGATGAGCTGAGACTGGAACTACGTGTGTCCCCCCCCCCGTCTGATCGGCTGCAAACACAAGTTCCGTCAAATAATAGTACGGGCAGTGAATGTTCTTTTACTTCTATTCACAAAGGAGCTTAAACAAACATCCAGTTACACCTTCCCTTCACATATTCTTCAAACTAAATATCTAAAAGCAGCAGAGATGTTAAAGTTCTCACTGTTTATATATAATTCATCTGTCTGTCAAGGTTCTTCGCCTGATGCTGGCTGGTGTTGAACGAAACCCCTCAAAACATTATTTTCTTGTTATCAGTCTCGAGAATTAATTTTGTTTAATGCTGCCACTCGAGGTCATTCAAAAGTTCGACTGTAGTCGAACACGGGTGCAGCTGTACGTCGTGCATGTTCTGTACTGTGTGAGCACTTACTAGAAAATAAGCCTGGACCAGGTGCGACTTCTGCTCTAAGCTACAAAGCTTAGTTAAATGCCATGTTTTAAAAACGCTAACAGAAGTTACTTGTTCAGATTGGCCTGGATTAGTGGATAAGTGTTTTTTCCCCACTCTATATGGAATAAACTGCAAGATATGTTTGGGCATACCTTTAAACTAATGTATGAAAATCATTCAGCTTAGTTTTTCCTTTTAATAAGAGTCTATTTGCCTCTTATGCCTCGCAAAACGTGTCCGAATCCGTCTGGATTTTAAAAACAATTCTTTCCACATATGTGAAAGATTAAATTACGGACTCAGTTCAGCTCTTATAAAATTTTAATTTCATCCTGGTGGAGGGATTTTTTTTTTAATGTTTATTGTGATGTTTAGGTAAGTTTAGCTGACAACGACTTGAGATTTATCACAATTTTTTATGGTACTATTGTGATGACAACAAGTGAAGATAGTGTTAATTTGCTGGTTGTTTTTGAGCTAACTGTGGCTTTGACTGCAAGACGGCGATCGTAGCCCAAAGTTTTTGTGACAATAATAAATCCAAATTTCCAACATAAGACGTTTTTCAAGATAAAGAATAAGACAAATGTCCTAGCCATGGGTTTAAAGATGGTTTGGTTTTAAGCGGACACCTTAAGGTTTAGTGTCTTGTTCATGTTTTCTTCCACATGCGAAAAAATCTTCAGTTTCATCTGAAGACGAGTAACCCCAGATCATAACGCCGATCATAACACCACATCCATTTTCTGCGAAATTGAACTTTAGTCAGGTCTGTCAGATCCACTGTACGTGATGTTCTCTGTGAATTTAAAAAGATACAGTTTTACAGTTGCTTCCACAGGTGGATAAAATATAATAAACCGATAAATTAAAATGCACAGGATGAATGTCAAATTAAAGATGACATACTTGTAATGATTTAACCTTTATCTGAAGTTTAGCACCACAGAGCCCAGATTTCTCATCAACCCGTTAAACAGTTTACCCTCCACCAGCAGAATCTAATTCTTGGTCATCTTTAGACACATTTTAGTTACTAATTCATTCATTTAATCCGTTCACATTAAGTTTTTGGATAGTGTTTCTCATAGAGATTACTAAAATACATACAAAATACATTGTGCACAATATAGGCTGTAGTGGTATATACTTACCTCTACATGTTTGTACAATCTATAAAGAGGTAACGCAGCCTTGGAACTGGTATGTCCTTAAGTTAATATTCAAAGAACTGAACTTATAAACTGTCCTGGTGATCAAACTTGTAGCCATGTTTATTTAATTTAGAAAACAAAACAAACTAATACCTGAAATAATTGCAAGTTGAAGGAGTCTTGCATGATCGCTTGAACGGTGCTGACACTGCTCTCAAATCAGACGCCTGAAACTGCCAGTTTCTAGGTGTGTGTCTGAGGTTTAAAGCATAAATGTTAGGTATTCCAAAAGTATGTGCTGATGTGTCACTCAGGTAAAGTTACTGTGTACTTCTGTTTGCCTTGTATCTGCCTGATGCACAGACAACCTGTGTACACTGGAAGCGTCTTGGATACTAAAGCGCTCCGTTGAGCTTGTGCTACTGCATCCACTGCCACCTGAAACCCCCATTAGGGCTTTTGCGCTTGGATCCGTAACGGTCCGGTTAAGTAGCTGATTCAGTTTGGAGCAACTGGAGCTGCCGCTGTCCTGGTGCTGGTTTCCAGTGTAGACAGAGCATCTGTTTTGTCTCAGTAAGTGACGAAGATCAGGAGCTTTATTGTGTGTTAAAAGCTGTAATGGAATCCTGCATATTTACAGGCACATGCATTTCCGAACTCTGTTTACACACAGGTTTTAAATACTACTTTACTTTTAACTGATGCTACCGTTAATTGATATAATATAGTGTTTTCTACAGTTGGGGCTTCAATTTACAATTTTCTGATCCGCATGTGGATTTGGAATTATTTAAAAACGATCATCTCTTAAACCCTGAAGAGAAGCCCTTCTGCCTTACGAACACAGCTTGTATCACATGTCTCTATATACATTTCTAAATTATTATTTTGGAAACATGTATCCAGACTCTCACAAATGTCTATTTTCTTTTTTACGCCGCTGACGGCACAACTTTGACCCGTCTGTGCATTTTTGTGTCAACAACCAAAGCTTGTGTGTCTGAAATGCGGACACGGCCAACTTCTCAGGCTTTGAATTCATCACTCTGAATATCTCGTTGCACATGTTGTCTTTTTTTTTTTTGTCTACTCTGTGCGCTCTCTTCAAATAAACTTAGTCGGTAATTGTTCTCTGACTCTCTTTTTGGGGGGCGGGCTGATGGCTTTTTAATTATATGTCATGTAAATATTTAACTGAGCTGTCCTAAACTTTAGGCGTTGAAAGCTTGAACATCTGAGAGCTTTAAATGTGATTCTGAAGCATCTTTGTGTGTATCTGATGGGCATATTTATTATGATCTCTCGCTATTAAAAGGGATTGAAGGTGTATGTTTGCATTTTGTTTTACTCGTCGTCCATGCACTTAAACAGAATCGAACTTAGAAAGGGGTTCAGGTTAGAGTCGTACACGTCTGATATTACGCTGTGATGCAAGCATTATTTCACAAATCAGCTTTTAAACAACATAGCTACATAAACATGCACATGGTGTAGTCACTACATGTGTTTCTATATTTTTATTAATGTTTTTGGGTCTGCAGTGAAAGGTCTGTTTAAAAACGTCAAATTCCGGTTAATTGTTTATCCCTAAAATTCCCTCAGGTGTGTTTATACCCATGTATGCTTGTTTGTGTTGTGCCGATAAAATCTGCAATAATTAAAAGTTCCACAACAGTGGGGGTTTGGGTTAAAGACAAAGAAAAACTAGGCTCCCATAGTTACCATGAGTGGGTGCAGAGGCTCTTGTTCCATCTGTTGTAGTCTGCGATAAAGTTGACTTGACAAAGTGACAGATTTTGAGGAACAGTGGGGAAACGACACTTCTTTATTTGCGGTTTAATTTGGCAATACAAGAAACTGCTGACAGCAAAAACATTCATGTGTAGTTGATGTGAAAAGTGAAGGTTATTAGTGTTCACATGGTGTTGATGATTATGATTGCTGCTGGTTGCCTCACAGGGAATGAAAACTAACAATAAATCACAGATAATTAGAATATTTCAGGGGGAAATATTGGAAAAATACATCCATGTGCTTTCCAGTACATGCAGTAGGGACGTCCTTTACATGAATGCATGGGTGAGGGTAGCCCCACATGGCAGCAATCAACCTGTGGTTTCCAAACTTCGTCTCTTCAGCATTTTTGGCCCACACGTCTCACCTTCCTTCTAATACTACCTACAGATTCTCCATGAGGTTATGTACCGTAGTTTGACCTTGGACTTTTGGCCTCGATTGAAGGATTGCCACAGCTGTGGGAGGAGATTCTTTACACACTTACAGTCCATGATTTATTGAAATCTTCCAAACCCGTTAATAAAACTGTCCGCAACCTTCCTAAGGGTTTGGTTATTTCAGCTAATTTAAGCTTGTTCAACTACCTCACTTTTTCCTTCCACGTAGCTTTCCCTTGGCATTCATAAAGAGGCCTGTTTTCGGCCACAACAGCGTATATATCAGACAAGGGAAATAATGGCTTAGATGTATGACTATAAGTTGTTAAAACCTATATGTTAAGACTTTACTGCTTCTTCCCCCCCCCCCAAAAAAAACTTAGCGGTACATATTTGTGTACAAGTTTCGTTTTGAGGGGATTGATGGTGATCTAATAGGCAAACTGATGTGGGTTTGAGTAGGTTACTAATAGCCTAAAAAGTATATGTGACAGTGGCTCCATTTTACTCTAATAAAGACACCAAAATCACATTCCTGGTGAAAGTTGAGGGTTTATATAAAAAATTGAATTAGTAGTAATTGCCAAAATAGATTTATTTAACATTGCTGCAGACATTTGTTTTCCTTACTCAGCCGTGTTATGGTCAGTTTCTATTCTGCAAACTGACTCCAGGCTGAGGGTCAACATGTGTCGTAATCCAAGACTCAGCCTAAAATTTAACTCATTCTGCAGTTGAATAAGGGGGGAAAAAAAGAAAGAAAGCATGCTTACTCAAGAGAGAATACTTTAATTGTGGGTTCTGCCGCACTTTTTAAGTTAAAATTATGCATGATTCCTGTAGGAGCCATATGTGTGAGTAATGTTAAATGTAATAATATGCTGTTGTGTGCATGCCTGATTGGCACTTTGGGTGTGAGATACGAGATTACCTATAGTTCCACTCACCTGTGCGCACCAGCTGTTTGGAGGATGTAGGAAGGAGGTGAGCCACAGGAGTGCATTTTGTTTGTTTGAACGCAATTAATATAACACAGCCATATAACTCAGGTTTCTGTGTTGTCTTGTCACCTGCCTTTTCTCGTATAAAATGAATAGGCAGAATAAACGTGAGACAGTTAGCCGCAGCAATTCCTCTAAATTGTTTGATCATCTTTCTGACAGGATACATGTTTTTTTTTGTTTTTATTTTTTTTAAACCAATTTTTCAAGGCACTATTTCTGTTTGTGTAATTTGCATTTGTATTTAGCCCTCCCTGAATAGATGATATTTATACGCTGTTGCTGTCATAGCAGCTTCTGATTCTGAACTCCTTCTGATTGGATGTAAATGTTTTGCGAAAAATGATACAAAAATCATTTCACAGGGGTTTATTGTGAGCACATATTATGTTTCACTTCTGTTGTACTTCGCGGATTTGTGTTGTGCCACAGCAGAAACAAAACACTGTAGCTCTGTCCTTCCCTTTTGAAAACATCAACACTGCTATGAGATTTCCTCATTTTTGTGGTAAGTTTGTTTTTTGTAGCAGGGAATTTTGCAATTTTCTATCTCAGGTTTTGGTGTCCCTGATGGAGAACATTTTAAAATATAAATGCAGTAATGGCTTATTAGTACTTTATTGAAGTAAAGTTTATTTCTCACCTCTTTATTTTATTGATTCATTAAACATATTGATTTGAACATAGCTATTGGTGTTTTCTCTCTGTGTTGGCAGTGAAGTTGAGTTTTAACCATTTATCTTCTAGGTTTTATTGTTGTTGAATCGTATATGCAGGAATATAAAGTGACCTTTACTAGGTACATTATACTATACATATCTATGTGAGTATTAATGAAAAACTCTTGTGTGCTTCAGATTTCACTCTCCACAAATAATAAGGCTCCAAAGTTTAATTTTGTTCAGGTTTTTTTGCTTAGAAACATTGGACACCTGCTTTACTTCACCTATCATTTCAAATATGAAAAATTAATGCAAGAGTTGCCTTGTACTTCCAAATACCTTCAACAGCATGAGCGTCAAATACTCTTAAAGATGGATGGCTGAGTGTGTAAAACCCAGTGCTAGGAAAATTTTGAATGGACAGATTAGTTATAATAGTTGGGTCAGATGACCTCCCTCCAGAGATGCCAACAGTGCAAACCATTTGTGTTTGAGTTGCAGGCATGTTACTCAGAATCTCAAGCATCAAATTACCTGCTTCAGTTCTGAGCAGCTCATAAAATAGAAACTTGTTTATTACAATCCACATTTAATCCATGCATATACTTTACGAGTAGGTGGCACATTAGTAACAAATAACAACGTAGTCATTTGTTTGAAGCTTACTTTTATTCAGTCAAATATTAAAAAGAATTAACAATACAGGCGGTGAAACTATACAGCACTCTTAAAATAGCATCTTCTATAGGCTGACAGATATTGGTTTATTTAAAAACATATTCCAAAATGTACTATGTACATTAGAAAGGAAAATGTGTGTTATTTTGCATGAAAAGAAAGACAAAAATAAAAATCTGTCTTTTATTGTGTTCTTCTAAAACATGCTGATACAGAATGCAGACTAATTTATTTAATTGAAATGACCAAAAAAGCAGTGACACTTCTTTTCTGCAGAGAGTAATTTCCAAATGATTGGGATAAAATGTTTATGTTGAAGGTAGCTGAATACCTTTACTGGCAGATGGGCAGGTTCATCACTCCATCATTACACTGTACACGCATCGGTCCTGAGCCAACTTGTATTTTTAACCATTTACAAGCAAATGTAATGAAATCCTTATGCATTAAATAGAGTTTATTATCCCTACCATATTTAAACTGAATATTACGTGTGTCCATTATTTGCTTGTTAATTGTGCAGGGCTCTGAAAAAGAATACAAAATAAATATACACTTTTAGTATGGTCCTTACATTTTTAATATGCTGTTTCTTCTTGTTCCTTTTATCTATGTTTTGTCTTAGTTTTAAATGTGCAACAAGATTTGTATCTGTATCAGTTTTCAGATGCTTTCTTATGCTCCAGTTTTATTAAGGTTATAATTGTGAAGTTGTTTTAAAAAACAAACAAACCTTCTAATCACTTGGCGGTTGTTTCTCTGGGTTGCTTTCACACTTTACACTGGTTGTATCCTTATTTTAATCATATTCATATTCATATTATTATCATTCTTTACTCTTTAAATCAATTTATTTTACATAAAATGTAACTTTTTTATTGCTTAAAGTCCTGTTTGAAATACTTTTTTTCTGGACTCTTTCTTATAAAACCTTATAGTTTGTTGTGATTTAATCCATTGTTGTTCGAGTGGAATAAATGTTACATGTGTAGTCATACTTAGTGAATTAGAATCTGATGAGGGTTTTTTAAGTTAACAACAAGCAGGTATTGAACATACATTTTTTTAGTATCATTATTATTTTAAGTACATTTTAATTTTTTTTATTATTCAAATTGGCTTTTTTCTAAAATCTTTAAAATAATCATTTAGCCTTTATATGTATATGTTTGTTTCTGCCATTGGGGTATTATCTTATCTGGTAAATCTCAAGCTTGAATTAATTTTGTATATTTTACAGTTTTCAAGATTACAGACTGTGATTTACAATTGATTGTACATACGGACACACTGGATGTTCTTTGTTTCCCATTTCCCAGCTTTGCATGCAATGGTGTCGTCTTCCTCTAACATATAGTTTTCAC
>JAVLVB010000668.1:5653268-5674173 GCA_032876305.1 Orestias chungarensis | reverse complement strand
TGCCACAGCGACCCCCGTGGCCACCTAGGAAACTACAAGAGAGACTCAACCTGACACCTTGATTTCCCAGCTCTACCAACATCCAGCCTCTTCAGATACTTGTGGCCCTCCTTGTTGACAGTCAGTGCTTGTCTGGACAACTGAATAGTGCTATTAAGTATATTTTCATTGGTATTCTGTAATGTTAGAAGGTTCTGAGTGATCATAGCCAGAAAATATACCATTCAAATAATCATTGCCTGGCCAATTTTCACATGTTTTCAGATTCTTTTGTGTTAATGTGGCCACATTAGTTAGTGAGTAGGACAAGAAAGCGAAGGATGTTGTGGAACATGTTGTTTATATATGTGGTATTAATGCTAACTATCAAAATAGGGCCAGTCAGGCAGGTAAGATTCATCAATGTAGTCAAGTTTAAGAAACAACCCAAGACCAACTGTAGAAACAGGACATGAAGGTCCAGTCCTTTGATGTACTTCCAAAACATTGTTGATACTAAGACATGTTGTATGATAAATGGATTAACATTCCTGTGTCTGTGCCTGTGAGTGTCCTATTTATCTCAGGTAATTGTTTACAATGGTCAAAGTCTATCATTGCTAAATGCACCTTTTTAAGTACAAAACTATTAAAAGACCACAGAATCTTCAAGGCTTTTGATTTGTCTTGGATCTGGAATATTTATAAATCAAAATTCCATCACCTTCACACCAAAAATGTGATTAGTGGAATTTGATCCCTCTCCTGGTCTTGTAATCTAAGTGGTTTAACACAATGACCATCTTCACCAGGGAGTAATTATTCTAGGTTGGAAAGTAGCTGAACCATCTACTGTTACTTCAGGATTTAATTAGCTGTCTGCACATTCTGAAAAATGATGGACTTGGGACTAAAGAAGAAAGAAATGCCTCAGCGATCCTGCGCACTTCAAATCTGTCTTTGCATTTACAATTTATCTGAACAACGAAAAAAAAAAGTAGTTTCTATTCCTACACATTGCTTCACTCTGTAACTTTAGAGGACAAAACTTTCTGACGACCGGAGTTTTTAGCTTGCAGTTAATTTCTTTCAGCACATCTGGGGTATTACTTTAATTGTGTATTAAGTTACATAAAAACCTTTCTCATTTGTTGAATTAAAGAAGCTTTAGACTCAGTTAAATTACTTTCCTTTACATTGATTCAAACAATAAACCCAAGGATACCTGGACAAATAAGGACCAGTCCCAGGCAGGAAAGTTAAACATATAGAAAGTCAGACTGAAGTTATATGTAGTACAATGACGTGTTAACTAAATAACAGTAATAGAGAAATGCACCAAGAGAATTATGACATTTGCGTGTCTCAGTATTTGCCCAGAAGTTGTTTGTGCTCTAAAGGAACGCGTTATTTGGCGAGTAACTTTGGTGTCTTTAGACAGCAGCTCCACAGTAAATAATACATATTCCAACATTTTCTACCTCAACAATCACATTAGATAAACAAAGCACAAACTTTGGTGATTTTATTTAGACAGGCTTCTTTTAAGCTTCATGTCCTCTTCGAAATGTATTGACTAATAAAGTTACTCTTAAAGTATTCTATATGTTGTCGCAGTAGAAGCACAATTTTCAGAAAAATGTTTATGGTATTTACTTAACTATCAGTTGACTGTCTAATTAGTAAGTTTAAAATAAAAAAAAGCTTTTGATGTTTTTCTTTATGAAACCACCTACCCCCACCCCAAGCATAAAAACGCCTACAAATACAGTTAAAATTCTTTAGGGAGAAAATCCACACCTCTGTTCTGCACAAACTGTTCTGTAACTTTTGGTGCATTTCTGCGTCAGGACATTAAATTTTAAAGTTTAAAAAACCTGCTGACCTGCAAAGGAGTTAATTACGCCTTCACATTTAGTTGTATTGGAAGAAGGATGTATCCAATCATTGCAGGAAAGTAATGCTCAAGGAATGGAGTTGCACACCTTGTTTTGGGAGCAAAACTGATTTCTGTGTACTATACTTCATGGTAATGCTTTTGAAAATTTGCTTAGAAGGAGTCAGTTTTGCAAGGCCTAGCAAGGATACATTGACAATGTCATTCTAGTAGTTTTGATTTAAACTATTCCATTCTTGCTTTGTTTTTCTGCTTAAACATTTTGTTTGGATGTGTTTGGAAGTAAGGTTTTGTGAAAGGTGTTGTCTATAACAGTTCGGTTAGAAAAAGTGTTCTATTACTGTGAGCTCGAAGGAATGTACAAATATCCTAGTGGTGGTGGGAAGCTAACAAGTAAACAATGCAGCCAATTAGGTGTAACAACACATAATATGGACATCTCATGAATGGTGATCACATTTGCAAAGAAATTAGCAAATAAGCTAATTTGTTAAGGCAATGGCTTGAGGGCTTTGACTGATCTACCTAATGATCATTTGATCATTTGATAATCAGAATTATCAATTCATTGCATTCTTGCCAATTGTGTGTCTCTATGGCTACATTGTATACTTTAGTGGTTCAGTAATTCAGAGCCTAGGTTTTTAAGTAAACAAAATACTGAATTAAAAACATCTAGCTGCCTTAGAAGTGACTGACCATAAGAAACCAGAAATAAATAGATCAATTATTACCAGGATAAGGTAATAATAACAATATAAGGTGATAAACATAGGAGGTTCTTCTAAAATGCACTGCAACAATTTTACAATGGACTTCACTAGTCAAACACCAAGCTGATATGATTCTGGCACACACCTAATCCTCAGTCCAGTCAATTAACTTTCATTCCTCTGTGAGGGAGACGGCGACAAGGTCTTCCGCTGGTCGGCTAACCTCAGTAATAATTCTTCATTAGTTCAGAGAGGGCTGAAAAGAAATTATAGAGTTGCTCAGTGAGATCCTTTCAGTGAGCTCGGTAACTTTCCATGAATTGGGTTGTGAGTGTCTTTTTAAAAACACTTGTCAGTATGTTTCACCACTGTTTAATGATTAATTTCCTCTGATCATTGACTGAAGAGTGCCTTTAAAAATATGGAAATGTGTGTTCTTCCCACCATTTACTCTTTTCATTATTAAGAACAGACAAAAACCTTATGAAAGTACAACAATGTAATTTTCCTGCTATATGTGGCATTGAGACATGCCAATCAACATTTATCAACATAACAGCTCATTTATCAGGTTACACTTTTCTGAGTCTTAATAGGGAAGTTATCTGGCATTTCTGATATTTAAAAAAACACCTCATACAGGTTATAAATCAAACTTGTTGAACAGTGCCTTTTATAAATGTGGAATCTGCTCTGAGTTGCTAATTAGGGAATACATCATTTGAAAATAAGTAGGAGCCAATATTTATGGCATCCTCTTCATGTGCAAGAACTTCTGTCTGTATTTCTGTTTTCTGTTGCTTTCTGGGCTGTAACTACTTCAGAGTGCTAGAAAACACTCCTGTGAAGCTTTTAAAAATCGTATGTAATGTCTTATTTTACTATTTATTGTTTATGTTGCAGTTAATTTCCACGTCCCATATTACTGTTGTGTCTTGTCAACAGTATTATTGCCTCATTAATACATCTGATTTAATCAATCAGCTGCTGAAGTAGAGATGCCTGTAAATATAAGCAATTATTATGTAAAGTCCTGTACAATTGATGTTTTTTTTTCTGTGTCTGCCTGTTTGCATCTGGACAGACAAGCTGTATGTTCCTTTTTATACATTAGGGCTGAAGCAGGAGCTTCAAATCCTTTCTTTAGGAGTAGACACTCCAAAAATTGCCAACTTGATTATGTGGCATTCACATTATGGGTCCCTCATGCGGCCTATAACAAAGGAGGCATTGGTCAGCAACGCCTTTAAACCTGCAATTCTCAAAGCAACCGTGAGTTTACTGTAAACCTCTTAAGTAGCAAGGGCTGTAGTCTTTCACTGATGTCTGTGGCTCCCCCTGAGACCCCTTTAAAAAAATCCATCACTCTGCAGACATGCAACTAAATAGGACCAAACCTCTGCAGAGCTATTTTTTTTATTGATGGGCACATCTTACCCAACAGTGACAAAACCAGGTCACTGCATGTTTGGGAATCCTCACTCATGCTTTTAATGAGCTCAGGCAGTAAATGTGCTCTTAGGGTATGACTGGATGCCCTGGGGTGCAGCAGCTACAGATTTATTGTATCATCTCTGCTGATGACACATGGATGTTGCAGTTATTCATTTGTTTTTAAACTGGACTTTGCTGATGTGCTGACCCCAATCCTGCCTTATAAGGATGCTTTCTCTCTTTAAATCTCACATTATCAAAATAATATGTGTGCTTTAAGCAAAATGACTTTAAGCGTAATTTTTTTTTTGACCTGAGAGAGCCTAAATCATAATAGTGTTTGGGATTTTATAGCAAACAGAAAGTCTTCAAACAATATTTTTGCCCATCTATTGTGCTTGTGCTATTGCTGTTTTTTTTGTGTGTGTTGTGGATCAGTTTAAGTTATTTACGAGGATGCATCTTCGCCCAGAAAGCAAGATGTTAGGAGATTTATGAAATGTTTTCGGAATTTTACCTCAACTCAATAGTAAAGTGTGACTTTAACCACCCCGTTGTTAAAATGTTAAATCATGTATTTAGATAAACTTTGTTCCTCTATGATTATGGTTCACAAAGTGGCTTGTATTTTAGGGCCACTGGAACTAACACTGACATTTTATCTCCTAACCTTTGATGTTTTTTTTTTTTCATTTATTTCCTGAAACTCAGAAAAATGAACCGCTCCAAGCGTTTCCAACTGTCAGCTAAATCCAACCCGTGTTATCTTGGACACTGTGTTGTCATTCCTTATCTGCTTTTTCACTGCTGGTGATCAGCTGACTTGGGTCGAGCAAGTCTCTGCCAGCTCAAATCTCATGACTGTCGCATCATGGCGTGAAGAGGCATAAAAGACCTTGTCATGAGAGCATGCAGCAGACATGCTCTAATGAATAATGAGATCCAAAGATGAGTCTATGGGCAAAGGTTCAGTTTTGATCCAAGCAACAGAGTTAAAATGATCCAATTTTGCAGCTTTTAAAATCCCTTAGTTTTATTTTTGACTGAGGAATGTAATTTGGAGCATATTAGTCACTTCCCTACCTTGATTTACCATCAAGCTCAAATTAGAAAGTACAGATTTAAACTGAACAAAAGTGCATCATTATTTATGTTTTATTGCTGTATTAATAAACATTAAAAAAAATGAAATTGACATTTGCATGTTACATGTAACAAAGAATACTAAATCTTTAAAACTGTAAAATTCTACTCCAATAATACGATTCAAATTTAATACAAAAGCCAAAGTTACAGTTCCACAAATTTTGACTACACAGAGCATCAAGTAATCATTCCCTAAGTGAGCTGAATTGAGTTAAATTTGCTATGGCGATTGAACAAATGAGTGCAACTTTAAAGCTTCATGAAAAAACTTAAAACAACTCTAAGTAACTTTTCAACCTTCATAAAGTATTTTCATAACTTTTGTGATTATATGTCAACTTAAACCTTGTTGAATGAAACCTCTATCATGAATAACTTGGCTCTTTTTTTTTTTAGATGAAAGCAAATAAAATATTTTTGTTAACACTGTTGATCCAAACAAAAAGTTGATGCATTTCTACTCAAGATTATAATGAGGGTATCAATCCAAATCACGCGTATCAAAAGTGAACCTGGCTTACCATAGAAGGTGATGAAACTGGAATTAATGTGCCTTCACACATAAGTAAGAATTAATGGTCTTCCCTACTTCCCTGTTTAACTCTGTTACTTTTTCAGATATGAGAAGAACATTTCCATAAAAAAACAGCAAAAAAACTGCTAAGCTGCAGAAACCCATACCCAAACTATATCCAAATAAAACATAACACTGTTAAACTTGCCCTGCAGAGATTTTAAAATCCGTTGTATGCAAAATATAGTAAACTGAAAGTTCAGCGAAAACAAGTTTACTCTTTGGGATATAATTACATTATGATTTACATTGGAAAATTTAACTTTTCAATTTTTTGTAACAAAAACCTCCTTAATGAAGAATCTTCCCGAAAAACTCCATCTAACACGGTTTTTGCAATCCTTTTATTTATCCATCAGGTTTCTCTGCATGTATCCATCATATTTTTGAGACCCCATTTTGGCTGCATTAAAAATGGAAAACATTACCTCTTATTTATGTCCCAATCTGAATGTTTTTTCCTTGCAAGTTATTAAAGATCTCGCTTACGGATGAACTGACCTCCAACTGAAGGCTTTAACACAACCAATATCTTTTTTTGTCTTCCATTTCCCTTTCTTTCTGTAGGTGTAAAAGAAGATTTCCTGGTTGATTCTTCTATTCTCTGTATAATTCTTTCTCCCCTTTACTCTTATCTTCCTCTTTCTTTTAAATCTCCTTTTCAATGTTTCCTTTTTTTTTAAATACAGTGATCACTAAAAAAAGCTTTTAATTAATCATAGAATAACTCTAATTCAACACCTAAAGAATGGAATTCCAGATCTGTTGATTTTCTCAAACCCGTGCGATCCTTTCTGCTGAAACTATTGTCATCAGATTACAGTAACATTTCTTGGACATCATTTGATGATTTTCTTGTCAGATCGGGAAACAAATTCAATGAGCCATCTTCTAACTGTTTAACTCACTTCATTTTAATAGCATAATGTCATTCTATCAAGCAAATATCTAAAAGATAAAAAGACCATACACATATGGTGTATAATGTATAAAGTGCAGCATTTTACGGTTGTTTATATAACACTTGTGGTAGCTGGAAAGCAGAAAATACACATAAGACGCTGGCAAGTTTCCTTCTCACTTTCAAGCTTGACCAAATATAAATCTTTTTGGTCACTGAGCTCAATCTGTCAGCTCTTAATCCGGTCAGCTATGAGGATCTTTGAGCATCTATGACCTTTCTTGCAGACGGGTATCATAAGTTCTGGATGCGGTCTCTCCCCAGGGAAGAAACCAGGACCACAAAGACATATAAGAAAGATAAAAACAACAAACAAAATCCTCTGCGCTTAAAGAGATGAAAGAGGCTGCCTGTTTACGATTCATCAACCTGTGGAATGTTACATGAGCAGCCAGGCCACTGGGAATTACTATTTAAAACAGAATATTGGAAAATGATAGAAAAAAGGAAAATACATGGGTGGAGAACAAGATAATGAGGATTTGTGGGGTTAATAAGGGAAAGTTGGGCCTTAGAGGTCCAAAATACTAAGGATTACTTTTAGATTAGATGAGCCTTATTGTCATTAAGCCAGAAATTTATATTCGGTTTCTTCTTTTCCTTAAAACTGTGGGAAGAACGCCGAGCAATTTGTCAAGATAAAATATAATTTGTTTCTAAGGCTGCAAACAAATGAGAGGCTATTTAATTTTCATTAGATGCCCCTGATGGTTATTAACAAATCCAATTTGTTTGTGAAGGTTCACATAAGCTAATAAGCACACTGTGTCACCTTTCCGTTATAAAGAGTCTGTTTTTTATGGTATTTATGGTATTTTTGTTACCTGAAATGCTATAAAGGGTAAACCAAACAAACAACTGAAAACAAAAAAAAGAATCTTATGTTTTTTAAGTAGTTAGTCTGATAAAAATATGGTGGTTTCGGTCTGAACGGCTTAATCTCTACAAAAAAGCCTCACAGAGGTTTTTAGAGACAAAACAACCTTTAAAAATACAAATACTGTCCATTCTACATAGGCTTTAAATAACAAATATAGGCTGAAATCAAAGTAGGACATAAGGATAGGTGTCTGAATCACACAACCAATTGTATGCATCTAATAATATTAAGAAAGGATAGTGCAAGGATGTAGGAAGACTCCATACAAACTTTGTCTCAAATTAAAAGCTAAACAGATGAAGGTTGGACACAGTTGGGTCTTGTAGCAGGAAAATAATTTGAATCACACATCAAAGCGGATTTTGAATGAATAACACAGTGTAGCCACTTGCCTCTGCAATAGCTTGAACCTTAGCTCAATTTAAAATGTAATGACTATGATTAAAAACCAAGTCTGTGCCAAGAAAGAAACTAGTAAAAAAACAAAACAAAACAGCCAGCATTAAACCAGATGCTAGTCTGATAATACCTGATAATATAGTCTGATAAAATCATCACCGACCCGTCTCACCCTGGCCGTCACCTGTTTTGGTGCCTTCCATCAGGCCGACGCTTCAGCCACATGAAGACCTGTACGAACAAGCTACAGAGAAGCTTTTTTCCAACTTCCATTATTCTCATGAACAATTGAACAATTTATTTATATATTTTTATAACTTCTATAGTTTTTATACTGCACAAAACTGAACTTTAAAAAAAAAATATAAATTACACATGCTAAATGTTACAAATGTTTCTTTACTGTATTTTTCGTGCACTGCAAGCATCTGTGTAACCAAAAACAAATTCCTTGTATGTGTGAGCATACTTGGCCAATAAAGCCTGATTGTGATTCTGATTCTGATTCTGATTCTGATAATAACAACTAAAATGTGTTGCTTCTCTGCCACTTGCCAATAGACATTTGACAAAATGTGAGAGGAGGAGTACTATATAGTACAGAGAGTAAGTTTTACCCAGAGCTGGGATAACCTGTTCTGGTGATGCTTGATCAGCAACAGAACCACCGACCCCTCGCCCCCAACCCTGCCCCTCGGAAAAAACGAAACGGTATTTGAGCCAATTCTACAATTATTCAAGCAGAAAAATAAGTAGCATATACCATGCTTTAAGGAACCAGTGATAAAAAAAACTTTAAAAAAAACAGAAAAAAAGATGCCTCAAAGATATACAGATGTGAACATCAAACTGCATTAGTATCAAGAAAGAGAAAGTACAAACCTTCAAGTCCTCAGGGGATTCGAAGGGACTGTTTTAGCTGAAAAGAGAAAACAAACAATGTCCATGCGAGTAAGCCCATGCACTCAAAGCGTCAAAACAGATGTCCCCTGTCTGTTCATCACACGTGGATAAGATCTGAAACAAACAAACAAACAAAAACAAAAATAAGTCATGAACATTTTCTGCAACTGATTTTTTCGCTCATTAAAAAAAATAATCCTAAATGTGAAGCAGTCTTTCTCCGTTGTGAGATGTATAGGGCTGAAAGTAACCGGGTACAGTAAAGATTCAGCACTGGTACTCTGCACCAGGGAGAAGGTACAGGAGCTATCTGCAGTAAAGAAATCATGTAGAACCTGACAACAAATTTATCTTTTAATAAATATCCTTTTTTCTCAGTTCATTAGATTTTTTGAGAACGGTTCATGCTGTGCTGCAGGTCAAAATCTCTAGCTTCTCTCCCTTGGAACTGTATGAAGTGGACGTCCAAATACCGGTTCAGAGTGGAGTGAATGATTAGTCCGCGCAAACATAAAAGCAGCATGCAAAAGTGGATGACCCTTGAGCGAATCCAAGACTCACTCGCTACACAGAGTGAGGGTCTTAGGTCCATGCTTTAGCTCACTTTCATTGGCTGAAACATGAAGACTTCCCATCTAATGGTGCTCGTCTGGTGAAGTTAATGCTTCCCCCATAAAGTTATCAAATAAGTGTAAGGAGACAGGAGGTCTGTAGGCTTAGTCCATACCTGTCTCTCTGAACCTAAGGCTTGGAAACATGTACTGGTACATTTATGTCAGTCTGCACATTACAAAATATTCCAATTAAAAGCAAAGGAAGAGCTCAAACTGCTATGACCAGAGATTTCACTTACATTACACTTGAGCTGATGGAATTTTACCAGCAAACATAGTGGTCCCTTTGGGGGGGGTGCAGTAGATTGATTAGACTGGGTCATTATCAACAAGTGTTGCATAGACATTAAAAACCTCAGTTTTGCATTGGGACTGGATGAAATATAAATCCCTTATCATTTACAGGTTTTACTGTCCATGCACAAACCCCGGACACCCTTCAAAATGGCAAAAAAACAAAAAGTCAGCTAACAATGACTGTATTGCATAAGAATGCATAAATGGAAGCATTGATACATAACACAACCACGACAAAAGGAGTGATAACAAAGTTTGAAACTTGAATGTGACTTTTTAAGTGGAGAATAACCATGGGAAATTGTGGAAAAATATATTCTTTGAGCAGCAACTGTCACGATGGAGTAGGTTTTTCGGTTCTTGAAGGTTGTCCACTAGGGGTCGCCACAGCTCCATCCTGTCGGGGGCGCGCCTGAACGCCTGTGCACCTGCACAGGTATTCTCCATCTAATCTGGAGCTGGAGCAGTATAAGAGAAGTGGTGGACCAGCTGTGCTTCGCCTGAGTGTTTTGTTACTAGTGGTAACGTTATCCTCCTCAGAGCCAGACTAGTCTTGTGTAGACTCTAGAATTTCTTAGTTTAATCCCTCGTTGTATTTTTCCTCATTGCATTTCCTTGTTGTCTTTTGATGTTCTCTGTTTCTCCCCGTTGCTCATTTACTCTGTGCTCCTCCCCAGATCAAAACCAAGATCCATCCACGCTCCACAGTTTTCCAGAACCCCTGCTCAGTTTTTCACTATGGTTCCACCTTCTTCGGATTCAGCTCGGACTGTCCGCTCCAGCTCCGATCCCTCCGCCTCCAAAGAACCCCCCTGGACAACCGCAAGTTCTCCTCTGCCCTTTCAACTCTCTCCCTGGTGTATCATCTCAACCACAAGTAAGAAAGACTCAGATCAAAATACACTCAGTTTCCAGGCAAGAACTCATACAGAATATCCACCTTACAGAAGCTCTCCCTCGTTGTCTCCAGTGGCTCCAGTTACCTGCTCACATCCTAACCAGTTCAATAAAACTTTTTTATCTGATCTCCTGGAAGTCCTCCTTTTATGTTGGTCAGAACGCTAAAAATTATGACAGAAACTTGAGGATTTAATAAACCATCACCCCATTCATGGTCTGAAGGGCAAGGTAAACAGATAAAACAGTAATCCCTCTTTCTGGGTGTAAAAACCTAGTGAAAATGTTACAGTGAGTGCTAAGATCTAGCAAAAAGTTGTTTAACTCATATCACTTGTGGTACTAGCAGCGGCAGGAATTTGATTGTGGGTGGGCCTTCAGAACACTGGATTGGCCAGTTGATGAGCCACATCTCCCCCCCCAAAAAAAACAAAAGTGGAAAAACCCCCCAAAACAGGTGTTTTTTGTTTTTTTGTAGTACTGAGGACAGCATCTCAGTAGCCTACCTACATGTGTGGCTCTTGTGCGGACTTGATGGGGACAGAGCGGCCGAGCTAGATTGTAAGTTGTCGTCACTCGTAACTGTATTTAATATGACAGGAGTTTCATTGTGCATCTTTGTGAAGCTAAATGAAACCAAGCTTATTTGCTTGGTTTTGTCAAATGTAATTTTTATATCAGCTATCATCTGTGTCTGTCTAATTCATTGCTTGCTTGAAAAGCTTGCGTGCCAAATTAATGTTATTCGTTTCAATGTATCACTTGCTGGTGACAATGCAGCCTGTGGCTAGGCTCAACTGCTGATTGGTTGTGAAGCTTTAACTCACAGATTGAAAACTAAAGCTATGTCCAAGGGTCTAAAATGGGTGGACCCAGGCCACCCCATTTTAGTCCAATAGTAGCAATGACTGTGCCATTATAAAAAAATGTTTTAAAATTGGTTTCTTCTTCATGGAACAGTTTTTCTTACAATGTGACATTTTACTGAAACAAAAATGTATTTTAAGGCTTTTTCTCTTACACGAGTACAAACTGTGCCAATAAATGCAGCTGGCTCTCTGGATCAGGATTGAGTTTTTTTTTTTTTTTGGTAAATGCAACAAACAGATGTTATTGGAACTGCACAAATAGAGTGTTTAACAGAGTAGATGTTTAGCAAATTGATAAAATGAGTAATTAGATTTCACAGTGGTTGTAAAACAGACACTACCATGCTCTTAATTTAATAACTGTGCTAAATGTGTCCTTTAACAGAGTTAATTGATACCTGCTGCAAATGTGAACAGCAGGAACACAGTGTAGCTCTAACTGTCAGATCTCATATTACAAAAAATGTAAGTACTAAATAAAATGAAGAAAGAACTGCCTCACATCCTTGTTTTATGAGTTCCTTTTCCTTTGCTTTAAGCAAAGGAAACACACAACCTTCCACAACCTTCACTTACTGCCATTCAAACTGAAAAACTGTTTATTTCAAACTGTTAAAAGTTCAGCTGTGAGGCTATACCTTTGAAGAGTTTGTGAAAGATTATTTTTTTAAAGATATTTTAGAGGTTGGATGGAGAGTTACACTATGTGATAAATCACCCGAACTGTAGATAAGATAGCAAAAAAGGCATCAGCTGCCTCTATCTGCACATACAGTGCTGGCAATGAACATGACTGGAGCAAAGGCTTGAATTATTAACTGAGAGTGAAACATCAAAACGCTTTGCTAATGAGAGAGCCCACATGTTCAGAGGTGCCCTAAAGGTCATATTTCACGTGAATATGTTTTAACGTTTATATTCCAAGCTTCAAAAGTGCCAGTCTCTCAATCAGCAGTCCATCTGGAAGTCGTGCAGCAAATCAGCCAATCACAATTAGCACATGAGTCGTTACCCTTATGAGACTGTGTTCGCTTCATCTTGTTCTTCTGTCACTGTGAATATTAAACCCCGCTTTGTAAAATGCTAACCCTAGCTGAAGACAGAACTTGGCAGGATGCTAATAAGTGCAAGATGGTTTGCCTGCTTGGCAAAATTTGAATGAGCATCAGACCCCTGCTCTGTCTATCTCCCAACACCTTGGCTCTCTCCATGAGAGACGGTAGAGCTAATTGGAGCCAATATGGTCCAATGGTTAATGCATGAGAGGCAGTACTTAAGACTAATGGCTTCTGCAAAGTGCAAAATCAGTCCAGAGGAAGAAAAAGAGGGGAAAAGAATAAAAAAAATGTGAGCAAAAAGAGAAGAATGGTAGTGAACCATTGGCAAAACTGAAGGCAGGTGAGGTGACATAACACTTGATCCACAGGTGGGTTGGAAATATTGAAATGTTTGTGATACAAATGAAAACATAATAAAAGTTCAAATTCCAAGTCCTAATTTAGCAATAATAAGAATCAGGTAACTGAACTGATACCTTGTTTTATTCGCTAGAAAAGGGAAAATTAAAGTATCGACACTACACAATTAACCATGCTTCTGTATTGATATTATTGATCTTATGCTTGTGGGATGTACAGTATGCTAATGTTACTGTGTATACCACCCTATTTCAAATAATAATAAAAAAAATTACAAAATTGTGTTTTTAACTGTCCAGGAAACCAAGTATTTAAGTATTTAAATCAACTTAATCTTCTTAAAGAAAGCAGACCAGAGTGAAGCATTAAACACCTCTGCACTTAACACAGTATTGGACTTTTCCTGCTCTCACTGGACTAAAAATCGGTAAATCATTTTACTGGCTGTCAAATAGATATAATAGCAACGTAGTTGATTGATCTGAGGGGTGTTAATCCAAAAAACAAAGATAAAATCTTGTTCAGAATTGCAAGCGTATGCTTTTAAAAGCAGTAGAAGCATATCCAAGCTGCATTTCTTGCTTTCAGTCAATTTTATCATTCAGAGATTCTTCATTCTTTGCCTTCAGCACCAGCTGTGGGCATTTCGGTTGCTGATGCCAAATGCTTGAGTTGAAACTGCTCTGAAACACTATGGTACCCATTGATTTTTAAAAGCCTTGCTTTATTTCCTTGCGTATGACAGGTGGATTCTTTCTACCACCCGTTGTCATTTTAGAATTTTTAAAAACGATTCATAAATCAGGTTCAATTGCTGCGATTTCTAATTTAAAATGAAACTTCTTCAGGACATAGCTATCTCCATAAATAACCTGTCCCTAATGAGAAAGCGAGATAGTTTTTGGAATACAGTGGCATTAAAGGTAATTGCTACCTCACATATTTCTTCTGCTTATGATTTTTCGTCTCACCTAAATATTTTTTATTATGAAACTAATTTCAATGTAAGATAATTATTATTAAATTAAATATAAAATAATTTTTTCCATATGATATTGGTAAAAAAAAGCTTTCCAATCCATGTCTAAAATTCCATGTGTAAAATGTTTTGATCCACTGTCTTTTTCATAATTATATTATTTAAATTAGTCATTTTGGAAAATGTTGTTTTGTATTTCTGACCTATTTAAAGGTACGACAGAACATCTAAATCACATTTAAGTTTTGGAATTAACACTGCTCCAAAAACGTATACTATTATTCAGTAATTCAGATATCAACTTCTAGTGTCACATAGAAAATGCATCAACATAACAGGATATTATGTTAGAAAGGAGAACTTATTGTTCTCTTCATCACAGCAATTGCCCAGGACCTGGGCAGTCAACAAATTCGTTTGACTTTAGTAATAACATTTGTTACTAATGTTGCTATTGTTAATGTAATGATACTGGCAACTAGGCTGATTTGTTTACACTCAGATCTGCAGCCAGTCTGCTCCGACCACACCCATTGATCAGCGCTCATTATTTCCACCTGTTCCTCTGCCTTTATTACATGCCTTGAACCTCAGCCTAGTTGCCAGTCTATTTGCCCTCTGCATTCCTCTCTAGAACTATTAATCTAGACCCTGAACCTGCTTCTGATT
This sequence comes from Orestias chungarensis, assembly GCA_032876305.1. Lineage (NCBI taxonomy): Eukaryota > Metazoa > Chordata > Actinopteri > Cyprinodontiformes > Cyprinodontidae > Orestias > Orestias chungarensis. The sequence continues at coordinate 5,659,544 of JAVLVB010000668.1, read as the reverse complement.
TATGACTTGTCCTTTGCTGTGGATCTGTTTGTTACCTCTGTTTTTATGGTACAACTGTTTCTGCTCACTGACCACGAGTTCTGCCTTGCCTTGTATTCCCATTTAATATATCTAAGCTGTGTCGGTTGAAATTCTGGGTCCTTCTGCCAAGCTCCTAGAATATAAAAGTTTTTTTTTTTTTGTATGTGTTACAAGCTGTAGGTTCTACTTGGTCAGCAGTAGTTGGAGCTCTGCCTAGCATGTGTCTCTTGTGTAATCCCTTAACTGAGGGAAATGAGGCCTGCAAGGTACTGGATGCTCTTTTTTATTTTTTTGACATCGTAGATGAGAATTCCATGTTTTCCTGCAGTTATATAAGTTTGCTTCATCCAGGAAGGTTCATTGTGTTCCACAATTTCTCAATTTGAAAATAAGGACTTTCAGTGTGGTTCACTGGAATCATAAAACAATAAAAACTACTTTGTAAATGTTTTCAGACAGTTGTCAGTAAATTGTTGTTCATCTATTCTTTAATTTATTTTAATTGTTAAATATTTAACTGTTTGTTGATGTGTTTAAGCATATTTAACAGTGTCAGACCTTAAGTGAGTTTTGAGTTTGCAGTTTAGGAAGTAATTCAATCTTTGTGTAACTAGTAAAATTAAAACCAGGCTGTTTTGATTATTCACAGTTGATTAAAAATAAACTAGGCTGTTTTTTGTATAGGATCTAGTTGGTTTGAGAATTTTTATTTTATATACTTTTAAAGCCTTTTTGCTATTTATTTACTCACCTTACCTTTGCCTAACATTAAAACAAAACTTATTTTATCTGAAATGTTTAGTAATGACTGTTAAAGTAAAAATTTAAATAAATCCAAAAGTGTGCAGTCACTTTTTTACTGGACTGTGCCAGTTACCATCTAACTTATTATTTGAAAGGTCAACCCACACGAGTTATGACAATGAATTTTGTTGCCATTGTACACATACAATAAAACGTCAAAATGAAAGCTGTTCAAATGTTTTGAATTAGAAATATTTGCATCAATTAGTGCACATTCAACCCAACAAAACTGTGCAAAGATAGCAAGGAATGTATGCGTTTTCTTTATGTTATAAAGAGACCATTGCTAACAGGTGAGGACTGACATGCAGTTTAAGTCAGTATGGAGAAGGGATGCGTCCCTGTGCATTCATGAGGGAGAAAGCTCTTAGATAAAAGCTTATTGTGAACCTCGTTGTGCGGCCATACAGCCTTATTCCAAAGGATAGATCATAAGCAACCAAGAGAGGTTTCCAATGATTGATGTGGCTTTCTGAGTGCAGTGTGTTATAAGGAGCTCTTGGGAGCCTTGGGCTTATGATCCTCTCAGTTGTTGTGATGATACCCTCAAGAGACTATCTATTTTTTAAGATGCAGCAAGAGTACCATGCTGTGATGCAATAGGGGATGACAGGCTCTATGGCTCACCTACACTGGTTTACTGGCAGCATTTTTAAAGCTCACTTGGAAAAGGACTGTTTCTTCCATGACTACAGGTTTATATTTGTATATTTGCATTCATGATTAGGTTTTTCTTTTGGCTCCATGCATGCAGTTTGAGGGATCATTCTAAGGTCCATGAAACAATACAGGCTATGATCCACTGTCTCTGCTGGTGATGGAAGACTAAATGCTGATTCCAAATCTCCTGGGTTTCCTTACGCTGGAAACGTTTTACAATATTAAACTGAACTTGATGTTTGATAACTAGGATCTACTGGAAATAATAGATGATTGGATTGAATTTACTTTTCTTGTGAGGTGCCTTGAGATTATATGACAAATAAAAGCAAAAGGCTGCCAATTTACTTTGGTTTGATAAGAAGTCTTTCGAATTTCATTTTAATTAAAAACCTGTCAGAAAAATATGGTTGTGGCTCGGTTGTGTAGTTGGATTTCCTCCTAGACCATATACCAGTGGGTGTCCTGGAGGCTGATTGCCTGGTCTGGATGGATAAGATCCACCTGCTGTTCCCACACAGCTGCAGCTAAGATACTTATTTATGATTCTGGCAGTATATAAGGGATAGTACTTCAGTCACGTGTTATCCTCACATGGTACTCAAGCCACGTCTACTCCTCAAGCCATCTATGGTAAATACTTTCCCTGTTGTTTTACTTCTCTGTGTTGCCCCTAGTAATCTTCTCTCATGTATGCTTAGCCCAGGTTCCCACCTGAAGTCAACCTCTCTGGATCACCTGCCATCTTCAAACCAGCCATAACTCTCTCACATCAGAGACATTGCTTCCACGACTGGTAATTGCTTCTCTAACAATCTCCTACCAGAATAAGCTTCTGTACTACCTGTTCACCCCAGCGCGAACCACAATTGCCCTCGGGATCTTACCTTGTGTTATAATAAACCCACAACCTTGAACCTGCAGATGCATTCACCTCCCCCTGGCAGATTACATCATTATTCAAGTAAGATCACCTTATGTAATCAAGGGTCCACCTGTCTGGACCATACTCGCCTGTGTGTCTCACTCCAGAGCTCCGAATTCCCAACTTCATTATATATTCACTCTGGACCATAGTTCTTCTGGTCCACATTTACCATCTGTCTTTTAAACCATTTATTGTTCAATACAACACTTTTCAGTAATTAATTTTCTCCTGAGTTGCTTCCTGAATTTATGGCAGAAGTTTACCAAAAACCATGAAAGAACAGTCAGGCCCAAGTGACCCCAAGAAAGCTCTCAGATCAAGCCACCATTAATAAATCCTATGAAATTCTCCACTTGTTGTCTGAACAACAGAATACAACTAATCCCATTTTGAAACAGCTAACTTCAGTCATCTAGAATCTGAAAATCAGAAGCAAAAACAGCTCTAGAGATTTCTTGGTTTCGCCAATGTTTACCATGAGATCATGAAAGACTAAAGTTTAATTGTATTGGCCCTAACCACGATCACATCCATAAAGAAACTGTAGGGTCTGATCATAAAAAATATGTTTGTCCTTGGAAAACATTCCAAGCAAAAAGTTTTGCCTCAACCCTGACCAGATGAGAAAAGGTATAAATCTCAATGTGAAGAGGAGCCGGTGGACTCCTTTTACTTAATGAGAACATATGGAGTATTTGTATGTGCGTACAACTCTGTAAGAACTATACCTATTGGATTGCCAAATATGGTAATGCCTGTGTGCTGGCCGTAGGTCTATAAAAGAGCCTGTGTCCAAACATCAACAGGGATTTCAACAACTGGGATGAGATTTCCCCATAATCTGGCTGTTTTGACTTGGGCTGTCATTTCAAATAAAGTCTTTGCTGTTGAACTCAAGTCCTGTATACTGGGATTTTCTTCCTGAACCATCAACGCTTGTCAGACGACCACCTATACAGCAATAGACAAAAAAAACATTCACCTGTACACCATGAAGAGATGAAGCACTCAATAAGGTAAAGAGATTTTTCTCACGGGCACCCATCTTAGTACAGCCCAGTCCACACAAGCAATTCCTCCAGGATTTAGATGTTTCTAACTCGGTGGATGGAGCAGTAGGCTCCCAGCACTCCAGACCTAACTTACCTGTCTGTCTCCCTCCAGAGGTCTCAGTTCCCCATGTCAGTTTCTTCATTCCAGACTAGAGATTTCCTTGTGCATTCATTATCCATCTGTCAAACCATCTATTGGTCAATAAGTCGAGGATTCCTGATCTCCTGAGTTGCTTCCTGCATTTAGGTCAGAAGCTTACCAAAACCTTGGTAAGCTTGGTGGTTTGTTTACTTTACTAGATGTTTTTTATGTTTGTGTTTCTCTCCTTTAATTTTTTTTATGCATTTTTGCAGAACTGTTTGACATCCAAACCTAGTTTCTTTCTTATTTTAGTCTGAGACATATTCGAACATGACATTTATAGGAACATTCCTGATCTTTATTAGGCCTGTTTAGTATTCCATGTGGAAAACGTCTAAATCAATTGCTTGGTAACTTCTGATTCTGATTATAAATGCCACAGGATGCCAATCAGATTTCAGCTGAGCTTGTGACTCCTTGTCCACCCCGTAGGCTTGTCTCTGTAAGTTTGGGAAAAAGAAGGCAGGGAAAGATATGCGAGATATCAGTCGACAGTGCCCCAATATTCTTTTTAAAATTTCTCTGAGCTTGAATTACGAGATAATGTTAGGACTATTGCATCACTATTTCATGGTAGCCTATGACAGGTTTGAAGGAATGGAAAATAAACATAAATTAAAAATAGCAACAAATGACTTACAGGAATTTTTTTACAATTGCATTTGTCAAGTCATAATGAACAGCACAAGGCATACAAATGCAAATGCAAACACTAGAAATGCAGAAAAGGCAGTCAGAAGGAGAGATGGGATGTAATGTAAGAAAAGTGAAGAGGGAAATAAGAGAAGCAGAAATAGCTATCATCACTGTGATGACTGAGGGTGCTGGCAAAAAAAAACACTGGCCATCACTCAGTCACTAATACGGGCTTCTCTGGCCCTAACTTCATTATCATGACAACACACTCCTTCAGATGGGCAAATGTGAAAACTCAGCTTCACAGAGGATCTATTTTACTGGCCGATGTTTAGTTGGTTCTCACAGATGCAGAAGGAGAACTTAGGCTATAGAGGCACATGCTAAAGGCTTTCACTTTGAGGAGTGATTAAAAAATTAACTTAATTTGGAAGGAGATAAATGCTCTTTGACATTATGTGTTAAACATTATGAAGCACCGATGCAATGCACTGATGTCTATTTGCTTTTTAAAAGCAGATATTTATGTTTTCCTGTTAATGGATTTCTGACAATACTGTCATGATCCCTGTTGTCTTGTGTTATTGTTTGCTTTGGGTTAGTGGTTTATGTATTCTGTTTTGTGATTAGCCAGCATTCTCTGTTATTTCTTGATAGATTCAGCGTATGTGTATCATTTTTGTTTATCTAGCAGTTCTGTTATTTATTAGTATTATTTTTGTTAGTATTTTCTGTGTCCATTCCTCCCTGTCTCTTCCCGTGTTCCGCTCTGTTCTCTCTTTGGTTACCTCCACTTAATCACAGCTGAAATCATTCATGTAATCTAGGTCACCATTCACCAGTGCAATATTTAAACTCAGTTCAGTCATCGTTGGATCGTTCGTTACTTTAGCTTCCTTGTTGTCTCTGAGCTCCCTCTCCTGCTAGCCCTCTTCTCTCCCAGTATTTTCACCTGCTGGCCTGATTCTCAGTTGCTGATCTCTCTCTCCTCCTTGTATTTTCCGTGCATACTTTATTTCTTCAGTCGTTCGCTCTCCTTGTTGTCTCTGGTTTTTTCCTCGCGTCCATCATTGTTGTTCAGTTTATTAGTTTGTTCTTGTGTAACCTTTTATTTCCCATGCTGCGCTGCTTTTTTAAGTTTGTTCTTTCACGTTCTATAGTTCCCACGTTCCGCTTAGTTATCCATTTGTTTACTTTCTAGTTTAGGTTCCGTGCCATCCCTGGTCAGTTCCGGATCACTGTGTTCTTTGTTAATGTTCTGTTCATTGTTCATCACTTTAATAAATCTGTATTCTCTCTCGCAATCCACCTCTGCTTGAGTCATTTGATCCGCTTCCTGACAAATACGAAGGTATCAACACATCTGCTTGATTTGTACCTTCCTTAAATGAGGCACTGTCTGGTAGATTTTTCTTTCCATTACAAAAGAGGAATCATACCAAGCATCAACATCTTCTCAATATTTCGTTACCACTAAACTAGTACATCTTGTATCAAAATCTAAACAGGATGTTTCAACATTTATGTCTTTCAAAGAATCCAATACCAAAAAACAAGCGTATATGCCTTTAGCAACAAGATTTGTCATAATCATAATTCATATCCAATTTTGAACCAGTTAATTCATCCTCCCCAATCCGGTGCCAGGTATAACTTTGCAATACATTGATTTTCGTTCTCTTGGGCAAATTGCAGCAACCTGACTCTCATTATGCCGGGTTTGATTGATGATTTGTAAAGTCTTTCTTTGTTCTGTTACTGAAATTAATGTAGAAGCTACTTTAAGATATCCTGAAACAGTTAACAGTACTTGTAGCAATACGAAACATTGAATGGGCTTTTATGGACTGAGCAGGTTTTTGAAAAGGAAATTGCTTGTTTTTGAGACTCTGTACAGTCAGTAATTTATTAAGCATAGTTTTAGTAACAATTGTTGCTTACTTTATATTAAATCTCAATATATATATATATATATATATATATATATATATATATATATATATATATATATATATATATATATATATATATAT
>JAVLVB010000668.1:5641707-5653168 GCA_032876305.1 Orestias chungarensis | reverse complement strand
TGTTGCATCCATTTTGAGTCTGATCCTCTTTAAAGTAAGAACTTTCCTTTTAAGTGTTTGGGGACAGCTATATTAGTTAGAAATACAATTATTTAGACATTGTTTCAATGGTTGGTTTCATATGTTTTAAATGGCTAAACCCACTGTTTCTCAAAAGAGTGTGAATGTTGGAATGTATTGCGGTGACCTTGTTGAAAACAGACTTTGAATGATCCAGCTTTGAGCTTGGATTACCCTCTCTCTCTCTCTCTTTTTCCTGCACAAAATTCTTTGTCCAGCTTTAAAGCTAAGCTGAGCAAGCTGCAAAGTTTATAGATGTTTGTTAGATGGTGAAACTGAACCTTCCCCAATTGCTCCTCTCGTCCTTCTCAGATCACAGCCTTTGGCTGTAATCTTGAGAATTTTGGTTGATAAATTCACATAAGATAAAGATAAATCATTTATGTTTATTCCGGTGTACTTTATGTGCACAGTGTCTGCCTAGTACTGTGAACTCCTCTCTTCATAAAAAACGGAACATGCCTGGCTAATTATTTCTAATTCTCAGGATTAATATTTGTATGTATAAAATGTTTATCATAGTTATTAATAATTCCTTAAGTTACACACTGGTGCATTCCTGTTGTGCAACAACTAAAAAATGTAAAGATATCTTATAGTTCCTTGAAATGTTTAAAGTTGTGATATAAAAGGTCCATATAAAATATGTATACAATGAATTGGCCTTCTCGTAAATGAGAAAAATACCATAAAAGATGCATGAGCAGACAGATCCTTAAAAAACAACTCTGAACCTTTTTTCAGCATAAAGGGGAAAAAGTATTTGAAGTTTAAGTACCATGTTATGACTTTGCATATGTTGTAAGATTGTATTGTGCACTATTCCCATTTATACACTTACTTTTTTCTCAAATTGGGTGTTAGTGGCTAAATGTCAAGAGGGAAAACCAGAGCCCCCCCCCCCATGGTACTCTGAAGCTCATTCCTGGGAGACCATGATATTTCATGACCGGAAAGAATATATATAACGGCTTCAACATAATTGGTTCCGCTCTTGGTTCCTCTTCAAGTGGCATGTGCTCAGTAACATCCCCAAAGTGTAGTGAATCACCCAGAAAGCATCCTGATCAAATGCCTGAAACACTTTAACTGGTACAAGCACAGGCTCCATGTGGATGTGGATCTTTTCATGTCATATGCAGTCATGTTTTAAAAAAGTCCATGATAGAATAGGGATGTTGAGCCCAGGAATCATCGTCCACTGAAAGCTAATACCAGCTGTTTGCATTCTTTTACCCAGTTGTCATTAATTGTACCTGAAACATAGCCAACAGGATCCTCAGGCAAAAAACCTAAACTATGATATAAAAGAATAAGCAATTTCTGTTTTGTCTTATTGTAACTTCTAAAGAGGTTGTGGTAAATGCACATTAAATAAAAAATTCCCTACAAGCAAGGTAAAACAGAGCTTAGGGTAACAGTAGTGCCTGTTGGGCTTGGATAGAGGTACATAAGTCTGATTAGGACACCACACAAACGCAACCTATACCTTGAAAAGACCATATGCCATGTTCTTTTTTGTTACACAGTGAGACTGTCTCCAAGTGGCAGCAGCACACTAAAGGCTAAAATCTAGAACTGTGTTGGCAGGAAAGCACAACACAGTGGGTCTTTATGCTATTAGCCTCCTCACAATTATAGTTGTAAGAATTGACCATTAGTTAATTTGTGCTGTGTTTGTTGAGTTGCTTTGCCCGGTGCAAAGTGGAAACAAAATCATAAAAAGAAATTATGTCCACTCCTCATTTATCGGAAAAAACCTTCCACACGACTTTCATGAACAAAAATTTACAACCTCACATAAAATAAAAAACACAAAACTGTGAACCTAATTACTGACATCTGTGCAAGGGAGGAGAAGGGAGACCTTCGAAAATACTATCATCATAAAGCCAATGAGGCGCTCAGACCTCCCTGCTTACTTGCAGTGACAATATTAGAGTTAAAATCTATTGGTTTCATTTGGAGCAGCTGTTGTTCTTAAAGCGTAGAAAATGAAGGGACTCCAAGTAATCCAAGAGAGCTCTGCTGCTGTAAGGAAGAAAAAAGATAACAATGGGAATTTAGTTCAGAGTTCTGCTGCAAGTTTTTTTTTGCCCAATGTAAGTAAATAGCAATAAACACTGGAAATCAAAAAGCTCCAATGATCATCAATAAATGTTTCTTAAGGTTCATTATTTTATAATCCTAAGTGTTGATACTTGAGAAACCTAAATAAATAAACATAATCTAATATAAACTAAAATTATGGTTGAACTATGGTTGAATAATTAAAACAAAGAAACTACCTAACAATAACGTATTAAAATGTTATATTCCAAATAAAGTTCTCTACCTTAGAAGTTATCATTTAACTGCAAACTATATATGTCTCACTACTATAGTCATTCCCCGTTCTTGCGGCTTGAATATTAGAAATAGTTTTTTTTTCAAAATCTCACATTGCTTTGGTTCAGTTTAAAATCTTATGATGGTTTTTTCCATGTGGTTTTGATAGTAATGTAGAATTGGGGATAGCAGGTACAATAAATGCTAAGGAACAACTTTTTTGGCAATCGTTCGAGACTCCCCAGGAATTACAACAGCTGAAGGATCTGATAATGGAGCAACTGAACAAATTGGTATTTTTATTGTATAGTGAAATAACTGAAGGCTACACAGGAGAGAAAAATGAACAGTTTACAAACAACGGTGGGAGAGCTTGGGAAATGAAGCATGAGGGAAGGAACACTACAAGTAAATACAAAAGTATGTGTTGTGTTCTGTTATTGCATGAAAAGGACAAAAGGGGGAGCTCTGAACATGAATGTGATAAAATATGCTGTAATTGGAGAACGAAGGAGAGTAAAGGGAGAACTGAAGCTGCACTACGGCTCATGCTGCCTATTTTGCATTATTTTAACATAGCAACACCACAACATTGGCGACGAGGATTTCTATTTCTGTGCCTTTACCTGCTTCATTCATGCCATGCCCAGGGGAGCCAGCGATACCATTTCTAACATGGCTTAAAATGTTCTACAACTACATGCTGGTGATAGCTGCATCGGGGGATGGCTGGCCTAAAGCCAGAAATCGCGCTGTTCATGCCCTGGGTACAGAGGGCCAAAGGATTTTCTACACCCTGCCGAATACTGGCGAAACGTTTGCCACTGCTATTACTGCCCTAAAATAACATTTTGTGCCGAAGGTGAACGTCATTGCTGAACGCCACATGTTTCGACAACGAGCACAGAGACCAGATGAGACAGTAAACCAATTCTTAGCTTCTTTACGGGAGTTGGCTGCTACATGTGATTTTGGGAACATGGAGGAACAAATGCTACGTGATCAGCTGATCGAGCGTGTTGCTAATACTCGCATAAGAGACAGATTATTAATTGAACCGGACTTAACGGTTGCTAAAGCTACTACATTGGCGTTGCAAATTGAAAGTGGATTAAGAGATGCTAACGTCCTTTCTGATGCTATTGCTGCTAGCGCCTCTGCTCCAGTGAGGGCCGAACAACAGCAATCAAAGCCAAGCCGCAGCTGGGACAAGAAGAAGCCGTCGGATCCTGCTCAAGCCGCTGGTAACCGTTCCTGCCTCCGCTGTGGATCTTCCAACCATGTTGCTAACAAACCTTCATGCCCTGCTGCTAAAATGACATGCAATAGTGTGCTAAAGTGGGACATTTATCACGAGTGTGCCGTTCCATTCAAAAGGAGGTACGTGAAGTCGTCATTAATGAGCACACAGTTCTTTACATAAACAATGCAGCGCAATACAAGATCCTCTGCACAGTTCAAGTGACTGTTAATGGATGATGTAAAGATGTTGAGCTGATTCTGGATACAGGCTCATCTGTGTCCATTATACCAGAGAACATTTACCACAACTACTTTTCATATTGTGTGCTAACTGAACTTACACTTGCTCTTGTTACCTATGCAAAAGAGAAGATTTCTGTAAAAGGGTGACTAAAAGCTACTATTTCTCATGATAGTTATTCTACTACAGGTACTCTGGTTGTTGTTGAGTCAGGTGCTGCTCTTCTTGGCTTAGATTTTTTTCAGGGATTACAAATGAAACTTGAGGGACGAAAAGTTGTTACTACTAATACCCCTCCTGTTTCTACAGTTCAAACTGCTGTACCAGAGACTGTATCAGAACATGCCACAGACGTGTCAGTTCAGGAAGTTGGCTATGCTAAAAACTTCATACACAAATATACTGCCAAATGCTGTTCCAGTGCGTCAAAAACTAAGGAGACTTCCTTTTTCAGTAAGACAAGCTGTTTCAGAGGAGCTCAAAGATCTCCAGGATAAAGACATCATTGAACATATTGATGCTTCTCCTTGGGTTCCTCCCATAGTCGGGACACAAAGAAGAGATGGGGGAAAGCCCTGCATGTGTGTTGATTTAAGGGAGCCAAATAAAGTCATTGTTGCTGATTGCCATCCACTACCACACATGGCGGAACTGTTCTCACATCTACGTGAGGCTACTGTTTTTTCCATGATTGATTTAGCCTCTGCCTACCACAAAAGGCCTCTGCATCCTGAAAGTCATGATATTACAGCATTTATCACTCATGATGAACTTTTTCGTTTCAGCAGAGTTCCGAGATCTTTCCACGGATTTAAGCTTCAAGTGGACTACAGAAGCACAGTCTAGCTTCACTTCACTTAAAAAATTGATTGTCAACAGTCCTGCCTTAGTTCTGTAAGACCAACCTATGTTACTACTGATGTTTCAGATTATGGACTGGGCGCGGTGTTAACTCAACTGCATTCAGATCAAAGTGAGAGAGTTGTCGCTTTTGCATCGAGAACTCTTTCTTTCACTGAGCGCAAGTACTCCACGGTCGAACATGAAGCTCTCGCCTGCGTTTGGGCTGTGGAAAGGTGGAGAACCTACCTCCGGGGTCATCGCTTTGTTCTTCGTACAGATCACCAAGCACTTACGACTTTACTCACCTCTAAAGGTTCTGGCTGTGCTGGACTAAGGATAGCCAGATGGTCCTCTCGACTACTCTGCTTTACATATGACGTCATTTACCGCCCAGGACACCAATATGTCACTGCTGACTGCCTGTCCAGACTACCACTAACTGCTGAAAACGAGGCGACAGAGGAACCTGTCATGATTGCAGCTGTTTTTAAAGAGTCACTGTGTGCCATCTCTCTTCCAGAGTTTACTTCTGCCAGTGAAACCTGCCCAGAACTGTCACTACTGCGCAACCACATTGAAAAAGGGTGGCCCAAATGCAAACAAGTTCTTCCAGAGAACCTTGCTCCATACTTTAAGATACGGCATGAGTTGTCAGTTCATGGTTCACTGATATTGAGATTGACAGATCGACTAGTTGTTCCTGCTTCACTGCGTGCCGGAGTTGTCGATTTAGCACATAAAGAACATCAAGGTATTGTCCGTACTAAGTAGAGACTGCTTGAACTTTTCTGGTGGCTACAACTGGATAAATTTGTACATTCTGTCATTGCTTCCTGTGTTAACTGCCAGTACAGTGATAAGGTAGCTATAACTGCTCCTGCTCCACTTACTCCAGTTGAATTCCCTAGTAAACCATTGGAAAAAGTTGCAATAGATATTACAGGTCCATTTGAAAATGCTACATGGGACTGTCGTTATGCTATTGTACTTACAGATCACTACAGCAAATGGCCTTAGGTTGCTTTCACTTCTACTGTGACTACAGATATCGTCATTTGCTTTTTAGCCAATGTGTTCAGTAGGGAAGGTTATCCGATGTACCTTGTCTCAGATAACTGTTGTCAGTTTACTTATCATGCATTTAGTAATTTTCTGAGGGAGAGAGAGATACAGCACTTAAGGTCCAGTGTATGCTACCCTAAAGCAAATGGTGCTGTGGAAAGATTCAACAGAGTACTTAAGGACTGCAGAAGTCACAGTTCATGGAAAGAAGCGGTAACAGAATTGCTGCACAACTACCAAGCTACTCCTCATGCAACCACTGGAGTAACCTCATTTGAGCTACTGAGAAACAGAAATATGCGCACCAAGTTAAACATACTCCCAGTAGAACTAAAAAGCAAAACACATGCCCAAATACAAAAAAAGGGTGAAACAAAAGCAAAATAACTAAAGTAGCTAAAGTACCACCAGTCAAAGTAAGTGACACTGTTCGTGTTCGTAGACCTGAGCATGTTTCCAAAGGATCTTAAAGATTTACAGAACCATGGACTGTCATGAATAAAGTTGGACAAAACACTTTCTTACTAAGCGATGGACGCAAGTGGAATGCTTCAAAACTTGCACATTTTCCAAAACAAACCTTAGCTGGTTCAGAACAAAACAGTGATACTGTATTTGATACCTCTGCACTGCCAGAAAACACTAATGAATCTGCTGCTGCACTTAGAAGAAGTCAGAGATCTAGAAATGCACCAAGATGGTTGACAGGTTTTGTAAGGTAAAGTGAACATTTTTGGAAATCCTTCTGTTCAGATGGGTAATAGTGTTCTGTAAGACAAGTAAAGATATACTATTGTTCTACTAAAGTAAAAGTAAAGAGGTTTAAATGTTCATATTATAATGCTAATGGTTAACAGTGGAACTGGTAATTTTATTTTAATGCTGACATTCATTTATGTTACTTTTGCTGCCTTAGCTAATATGGTTTGTAAACTTTTCAGATTGCTGTTGGTTTATTGAAAGGGTAATTTTACAAACTTAACTTTCTGCTGTGAGTTATACAGTGCAGATGTTACATGTAAATAATTGCTTCAGGAAAAGGGAAAATATTGTGTTCTGTTATTGCATGAAAAGGACAGAAGGGAGAGCTCTGAACATGAATGTGATAAAATATGCTGTATGTGGAGAACGAAGGAGAGTAAAGGGAGAACTGAAGCTGAACTACGGCTCATGCTGCTTATTTTGCACTATTTTAACATAGCAACACATCAACAGTATGACCTTCTTAAATCACAGAAACCACAAATGTTGAAATAAAATTAAGCATGACACTTCAAAATTAATGTGTGTCAGGAAAAGTTTCATCTACATTACAGTAGAACATGGCAACGTGTGGGATAGAAAGCTTTTTTAACGATTTACATTTGCTGCACAAAATATATCTACCACACAGCTTTGTTCACTAAGGGGTATTCAGTTCTGTTTGAATCTAATGACTAAAAGTTTTGAGCTTTCAATGAACACTGGGCCTGATAGCAACACATGCTAGCGTTTCACACTTCATGAAGCTCACTCTACTTTTTAGATGTGTCTGGGTTTTATGATATCTGATTAGGTGGCACAGGTTTTTTATTAACATATCCACTTTTATCATATGTATTTAAAAAAGGCACAAACTGCAGAAACCCTGAGGACCAGGATTGGCAGGTATGCACGGCTAAAGGAAAAAGGCTTAAGCATATGCTTCAGAAGTATTGTCAGATGAGACAAAATTCTTTAAACGGTTGCCTTAGATCATGCTAAAATAAAACAGCTAATATGTTACTTATTCAATCTAATGTTTGATGGACTGGCGAGTCCCAAGAAAATGATTCATTTCCTTAATCTATTCTCATTCAATTATAATCCTGAAGAAACAGGTGTTCATAAACAATAAACAAGTCGCAAACAAAATGTATAATATTTTCATGAGTGCCCCAGTTTGGTCATTTTCATCAAAATGATAAGTTTTGTTAAAAATTGCCTCCATTATTTATAATCATTTACATCCACTACTAAATTACTTTGGCACAATAGTTTATTCAGCAGGGTATAAATCCAAGTTCACTTAACAATTAATTCTAGATGGAAATGTGTTGTATTTATTTGTTTTATAAAACTGACAATTTTAGTATGACAATTTTTAAAAGATGAATGTAATTTCCAATTTGAAATAAACTTCTTGGTTTAAATCAAAAACCTTTTTATAATTTTATTTATTTATTATTTAATTATTAGAAACCAAGAATCTCCAAAACTTTAGAAGCTTGTAATCTTGAAAGGTTTGTGGGGAGAAGTTGTTTAACAAAATTCCAGGTGCTTCTACAAAGTAAGACGATGTTAAGGTACTATGTTTTTGTTGTCATGAATTAGTTCGGTGATGAAAGCTTAAAGATTAAAAACTGATTTCAATCCATGGTTTCTCATTTTAGTTGCAATTTTAAGCTGAAGTAAGCCAATAGTAGTCCATACAACCGCAGCTGTGGGCTTCTAACAGACTGGCAAGCTAACTAATTTCAGGTTTTGATCAGTTTAATCTTCCCATTTAGAGTTAAAAATATATTTTTTCAATTTGTAATAGTGAATAAATAAAAAAAATATGATGTAGGTGAGTAATAATAGCATTTTGGTCAGTTTCTAAGTAGCTAAAGAGAGTATGGAACCCAGGTATACTTATAACCTTAACCATAACCCAGAGGCAGTCAAGGCAAAAATCATTACTGCTCAGAGGAGCAGTGAGGATGTTTAATTGTTTAAGAGCCACAGTAGGACCTTTTATCATTCAGCAAGGAGGCACTGGCATGTCCTAAGGATAGCATGTGCTAAATAGGACATAGCAAAAACATAAAAAATATCAGGAGAAAATTTTTTACGTTCTTTTTGTGAGTACTGCTTCTCTACTGAAAACCCTATATTTGTTTGAGGCATCCAAAGTAGAGCCGGTTCTCTTCACAGAGCTATAAATCCTCCTTAAACCTTGCAACAAACAAGTGAGGACCAGCTACACATTGTTTTTTATTTTTCTTCCTCTGACAGTAACAGGAACATGTACACACACCCAGGCTGAGCAAGCACATTGTGTGCAGTTTTGATTTGCAGTGGTTGTGCGCCAGTCAATGGATTTCTGACAGCTAACGCAGAGCCTGTTTTCAGTCTTAAAAAAAAACATGAGATCAGCAGAGCCTCTAATCAAGTATTACTGTCAGGCTGAAGGACAGAGCCGAGACAGTTCCCCCAGTTACAACTCTAAGCCTAACAAGAAACCGGTATGTACAACCATACGCATAAACCTAAAGTCAGAGCTTTTGTTCAATTACTAGGAAGTCAAAGATGTTACTAACAATGTAAAGTATTGGGCAGCGCATAACTCTGCCCTTAAAGCATGGACAAGTTTCTGGTATCAAGGTGTACTGAGTATAAACGTTTTTTTTAAACTGCTAGATATTTGTTTCATACCTTACTTAGATGCTTTCAGCACTTGTATTGAAATGCCGGAGAAAAGTGGTAGGGTGACTGAAGCCAAAAACATTGCCACAATTCTCTTGTCTGCCCTGTTGCTGTGCACAGCTTGTCAGCTGGGAGAGTCCAATGCACTTTCCCCCATGAAAATAATGTTCTCACACTGTCGTTCTGTAGATTTAGCAGTATAGCATAAACCGATTTGATTATATTAGTATAATATAACACTAACGTAATCTATTAGTATTATATTATACTAATATATCTTTAAGATGAATAGGAAATCTTTTAACCTTTTTAGATCCGTCTTTGCAGAGGGACTTGCAACAACTTTAAAAAACTGGTACAAAGCACATTTTGATAAGGGGAATATAATCTATAATGTTACAGTTTGTAATGCTGCCTGCGGTGTGTACAATTAATTTACACATATCCAAATTTGGGTTCAGTAAAAACAGAATCCAATATGGGAGAGAAGTTTTATCTCACTGGATAGAAAGGAGTGCCATTACCTTCAATAAAGGTTACACTGTGCTTAACTTGTTCTGTCATTCAGGGTTGGTTGAAGTCGAGCTTAGGCTTTCATTTAGACTCTGAAATCAATGCAATCAACGAGAGTGTGTTCCTTCACTTCAGGTCATTGCATCATTTCCATGCAAAATCCTTTACCAGATAAAACTGTGTTGAAATTTAAGTTCAAATTAAACCCACTCCGCATAATGATATGTTGTAGTAAGGCTTTATAAGAGGGTGTTTACATGCATACCTATTTTAATGAAAAAACATCGATTAAAAAAAAGTAATTATGTGCTGTTTGTCTTTTTATTCTTACAATGCTGGGATTTAGCAATCAGAGATTATTATTGGCCAACACTGCAGACATTCCTGTGTCTTCAGCTGATCCCCTTTGTGCTACATCTCTGCTGAGGTTACAACTACGAAAAGAGCCTTGAGTGAAACACTGACCCATTGGGTCCACAGCTGAACAATTCCTCATCCCTGAAAGAAGTGACATGAATTCTGAACAGGCAGGGCTAAGCAGGTTTTGTTGCTGTTATCCAAGGTGAAAACAGCAAGAAACTGAGGTGCATTTAGTGGTGCTAAACTTGTCTGTATTTTTTCTCTCTTTTTTTAACCTAATACCAGTTACAGAGGACATGTTTTTCTTGTCATCAAATGATTTTAAACCCAAATACCAACTGAAAAGTTTGAAATTGGTTAAAGTTAAATTAGTTATTGAATATTGAATAGATCATTTGAATAAACTGATCTTGGTGTTGAGGTTTTTACTCTATAATGATAATTTTGAGTAAGTTGTTAAACCACCACACATGTTGTAATTATAACGTGATAATGATAACCCTTTCGACTTTAATGCACGTTGAACAATCCATCAATTTACGAATGAGAGGCGAGTGCCACAGAAATGAGTGAACATTTTTGCTCCTCAGCAACACAGTAAATGCTTACCCGACATTCATTTTCTTTCACTGACATTCATCTTTCTGTCTTCACTTTTCTATTTCTACGCTGTCAGAAGCCACCAGTCGGCCATCCTTTTACTGTACATCAGCATTCATGAGGTTGTTTGCATGGACCCTTTCTGGTTGAATATGGGCTTTAAAGGGCAGGACATAAAGCGGTGCACTTTTCCACATGGTCTGGTATTAAAAAAAGTGGATGCAGCACTAGTTTTAAAAATGCCTATTTATCAATTTTTGTATAGTCTGGGTAATTGGTTTGCCTCACTGCACAAAGATGCTAGTCTTTATTTTCCATGAATACAAAATGAACCAAACGTATTTATTTTTTCACCCAGCAGGAATGTGGGTTTTTAACACTAGTTCCAGGGATGCAGTGTGCAATGCGGAATGTGATTCAGCATGTCATGACATTTGGCAAAATCCTGATAAAGCGCAAAATATTTGCTTCAGGTGTGTTAAAGCAGGGCTGCATCTAAAACCTGCAGGACAACAGCTCTCGAGGACCAGGGATGGAGACTCCTGGTCTAGATGGTAGAGAACTCAAATGATCTCACAATGCACAATCATTACACTTATAAAATGAACAAAAAGTTAAATGAACCTATCTATAAAACTTTTTAATAACATACAAAAAGACAAACAACCAATAAAAATACTCATTAAAAATATTGCTGTAAAATGCACAGTGACACACACCTACTGTATATATATATGTATATATATATATATATATATATATATATATATATATATATATATATAT
>JAVLVB010000668.1:5628414-5641607 GCA_032876305.1 Orestias chungarensis | reverse complement strand
TTCATAACAAGTTAGCATACTTTGAAATTGTGCTCTGAACTGAAAGCCCCGAGGCTCATGCTTCATTAAAGGTGAGGGACATCTATTTTTTACGTTACCAGAACACTCTCAAAAAGGAATCCTTTTTAATGTGAGTTATCAGTCTTGATTCCCAAAATGCAAATGGGGAGGAAAGACAGATATGGGTAAATCGTAACTCTTCAGTGATGATTTATATAATGTCAGTTTCATGAATTATGCTGCAGTCTGTTTTTTACAGGTTTTAATGGAAAATCATCAGCCTCAAGTATGAAACAAAGAACCTCTGCAACATTAGAACATTCAAACAACCGAAGCAATTTTTAAGAAACACCAAACATGTTTCTAACTATCTCATTGCTGACAGTAAGATGCCTAACCCTTTTTCTTATTCAATGAAATCTCTTGATTTCTCATTTCCTAATGAAAAGTGAGAAATAAAATGTTATTTTCCTTATTTTGTTTAAATGCAAAATTGAATGATTTTAACATGATCAAAAAGAACTAGACATTGTACTTATGACAGGACAGGTGAGAAAAAAATCCTCCATTTTCAATAACATTATGGCCTCCAAAATATAACCAGAGGTAAGTTCCTGACATGAGTTCTTGACATCCTAAATATGTGATAGTATATTTTTCTATCCATCCAGCCATCCACAGCAAGTCCTGGGTCCTAAAACCCACCCTTCAACCCTTGAGTCATAAACTTGAGTCTGTCACAGTCTCCTCTCCAATGGTTTCGGTTTTCTCATAGAGGTTGAAAAGAGACCCCATTATTGTTAAAATCCAGAGCTTTGTAGGTTGGTTAAAACTTTGGTTAGTCCTGCAGGTACTTGCTGTTTTTTCATCCCCGCATCAGACATATGGCCATTGGCCTCCCTCTGCTCATTTCAAGCTAGATTCTTACATTTTTCTCTCTTTATGTGACAGGGTGATGTTTTGCTCAGCCTGCGCCATGGGTGCTGTCGGCTTTATGGATCCAGGATCCTTGGGCTGCTCATGTATTATCATGATCAAAGCCTTGATACTATACTTGGTAATATATATATAGACATACACATACTGCATGACCGTGCAAGCTGGCTGTAAAAAGATTAGGATTTTGAATTTTGTTCTTTAAGATAACTTTTTTGACAATAGCCTTGACACTTTTTATTTTTTAGGTCTTTAGTATTTTAGCTGATTTATTTTTTTCCTTGTTTAATTTATTTTTTGCCATCAAACAAATGCTAATTTATTATTTTCTATATTGTACGTCAAACATTTTCTGTCCTTTTTACATTTTTTCCACTGTGCAAAGCAAGTATATATCTGCTCAACTATAGAGCTAAAAAACTCCACCATTGATCAAGATGGATAAAAAGAGAAAGCGCAATATATTCAGCAAGGTTTAGAGCAATGCAGTTCTCTTTTTGTCTACTGTTAAAACAGAGAAAATTAGCCTAAGTTTGACAGACAGCAGAGTTTCTAAGGATATTCCCCCTAAAGACCTTCACTTGTTTACTGATATTACAGTTTTACACTCCATCATACCTTTTTGAAGGTATTAACATATCAATATATCTGTCATTAAAATATTTTATTTCTATAAAAAAATATTTTGCAGCTCTACAAGTTTCATCATTTTAATTATATTTGTAAAGGGTTCTCCTCTGCTATATAAGTCTTAGACTTTTTGAGAAGTAGTCTTGATGATCAGTTTTGTAGCTTTCTGATTTATTTTGGTTATTATTGCTCCTTCTAGATCTGTTTTTCCTTTGCTCCCTTTGCTGTTTTCTTCATTCTTGTTAGAGTGTTGTTTTATTAAATCTGAGCCATTTCAATAGATTTTTTAGTATGTTTAATGAGTTCATTTTAGTTAATCATGCCTCCATACCTGTCTGACTTTAAGTACTCCACTACATTGTGACATTACCTAATTTCAATCCACACCAGTCTTAATCAGTTTAAACAAACAATGGCTTTAGTAAAATTAAATTAAACGAAGTGTCAAGTCACATAATTGCCCTCTTTGTATAATTCTCATGTAAAAATATAAATATGGAAATATAAATATGTGTTATATTTTTAAAGAGCGGGGCTGCACAGTTGCGCAGTGGGTAGCACTGTTGCCATGCAGCAAGAAGGCTCTGGGTTCAATTCCCCTTTGAGTCTTGGGTCTCTCTGCAAAGAGATGCATGTTCTCCCTGTACATGGGTGGGTTCTCTCCGGGTACTCCGGCTTCCTCTCACGGTCCAAAAACATGACTGTTAGGCTGATTGGGTACTCTAACTTGTCCTTAGGTGTGAGTGTGTATATGAGTGGTTGTTTGGCTCCAGCAGACCCACCCAACCCCAATAGGGACAAGGGCGTATAGAAAATTAATCCCTGTGTATACAGGAAATCCAGTGTAATCACCTTTCTATATGTTACAAAAAAATTAATAAATATCAGCTGAAATCAGTTAATTAATGTGAAGTCAAAAAATGTCAAAAAGACATTAAATTTTAAATGTGCATCTGGAATCACATTTTTTTCTATATGAAAGACTACAATGTGATGACAAAAGGCATTTAAATATAACCTATTGGATGGCTAACTAACTAAATACTAAATAAAACCTTTCTTTTTTGCTGTCAATGAATGCGGCTCTGTTCAGAATGACAAATGACGCAGACTGAAGCTCATAACAGCTGCCACCGTAACCTTTCTTGGCACTGGACAAAGAAAATACTCCATGCTGTCTAACAGTAGGCTTTTCTCTGCTGTTTGAAATTGTTCAGTCAGAATTCCCATCATGTGTGCTGCACCTGCGGTTTTAGGAGCTGTTAAAGACTATGTTTCAAAACACGTTTACTAGCTGAACTGTCACACAGAGCCTCCCAAACTGACAGGATGAAGTCGTGGAGGCTAACATCCCACTCTTTATTGAGCTCTGCAGGTCTCCCTCACACTGGAAAGCCCCCCAAAATTAAAAGCAGCATAATCTTGTCAGAAAGTCATGCTTAGCACAAATCATTTCTCCTGAAAGGCTAAATGCAGTTGCTTCCTGAGGTTTGGAGGGTTGTCTCGAAATGCAATAATTGGAAGATATTTCCTAGCCAGAGCTGTTTTCACACATATTTTAAAGGGGCTATAAGCTATTTAACACAAAAAAAACACTATTCTTGCTGTTTAGTAAAAGCTTCTGGAGAAAAGCTGAGACAATTTGACATCTCGGGTCAGCAGACATCTTCTGGCATATAATTAAATATGCCTTACTTACTGTTTCTGTACATTTTTCAGCTTGTGTGTACATTATTTAGTTCAGCAGTATTGGTGAGTTGACCAAACGTTATTCAGTAATGATGTCCACACAAGCAATCTTTTCTATGGAGCTTTGTTAGCCATTTCTGACATGATTTTGCATCATGTCCTACCACATGTGAGCTCTGCCCATGCATTAAAGTGCCTGTCACTACTCTTAGATGAATCTCTGTGCAAGAAACATGCACATGCAGTTTATATTAGGATATAAAATATATATTTGATAGAATAAACAATAGGTTTCTTCTCTGTCTCTAATGTTCTTTGCTATTGTGAGTGGGAAAATACTCATTTAACTTATTTATTAAGTTATTTTAGTCAAGATAAAACTTCTATGGTGTCTGTGGTCGCTTCTCTATTTTGTCATGTCAAGGTTGTCATGTTCAACAGAAATTAAAACACTCCCGTCTTAATATTAATATTAATAAATATTAATAAAAAACATTTGATATAACAACACTATTTTCTCCTTCAAAATTTTATTTTCACAATTAAAAAAACAAAATAAAAAACCCAACACTTACTACCGAGTTTCAGGGCACCATGCATGGATTGCATCTTGACAACTGTAACAACTGATGCAAGTTGAAAATGTCAAATGGCAAAAAAGGGATGGCCTAATCTCTTTAGCAGTTACTTCTCCCACAAGGCCTCATTTGAGCAGCTGCTGGCAGAAGTAGAGAAGTGCGAATTGGTCATCCTATCAACTGGGCCTAATATAACAAGAAAATGTCTGTCCTGATGTTTTAAAAGAACTCATACAAGACAAGACAGTAATACTTTTACTTTTTGAACAGCATAGGAGCTAAAATCCTGATCAACTGTCACTACAAAACAGAACAAATATTTTAGCTTTAACAAATCAATTCTTTGTTTAACAGAAATAAACTTATTTTAACATGATCTGTCCAGACTTCTTTAATTCTGCAGCCAGCAATCTTTTTTACCTCAACTATTTTTTTTATCCCATCCATAATATTTGACATCTCTAGTTTCCTCTACACCTTCTCCCTGTATTGCTCCGTGCTATCTCTAATCTTGACTTCAAGCGGTTTGTAGGGTCAGTAATTCTTTGTCTTTCTTCCTAAAGGCCATTTTACTCCTTTAGCAGTTCCCTCAAACTTGTGATCCAGGGTTCGTTAATAGGGAATCATCTAACTGTTCTGGTGGGGTTGTGTAGTCTACACAGCCGTTTATATAGTCAGTGTGACTTTGAGTCATAGTGATCCAGTTTTTAGCATTAAATAACTCCACAGGGCTTCTTCAGCTTCCTTTGACCACTTTCCCACAGGGTTCTTCTTTACGGGTGTTCTTAAACAAGTGGTTTATATTGCAAGATTAACAAGATTCTGCCAACTGAGCTCTTGATTATCAGGTTTATTAATCCTTTAGCTGTTTTCAAAATACCACTCGTGAAATAGCTCGGTAGATAATATGGACGGAAACTTACTACAGTTCAAAATCTAGGTTGCAGAGACAAACCCTCATGGCAAAATGTCCTGGATGACACCATCTGGTGGTGAGACTGCTAATCCATAGTATCCTAATTCTTTAGAGTGGCATGAGAGATCTTAATAGAGGGTTTGTATAATGACTTCAGTCGCCGTACCAACGAGTCCTGCAGTTATAAATTTGTAGGATTATCTTTGCATTTAAATACATATCTGATGAATTGTGAATGAGTTTTCTCAAGTATCTAAAGTTTACTACTTACAATGTTTACATTTCTTTGTTTTTTGAGGTTTCAATTTGGATACAACATATCACCTAAATATTTGAATTCACTGATATTCTGTAGTTTCTGACCTATCAAGATGTAAGGACAATATCCCTAATACAAATAAATACGCATTTCCAATTACCGGAAATAAATAAATTAAAGCAACAAATATTATTCTTAATTTGTAACTTTAAAACAAGTGTATTACTGAAAGAAAATGGTGTAACTGCGAAAGACACTGGTTTATGAAACATAACAGTTCTTTTTGTCACATCACATTTGTTAATAGTAATAATAATTTGTTAATTTGTTAATTAATAATAATAATAATTAGAAACAGTGATGTATATTTGTAACCTACTCTAACCACAAATCCTTACCATACCCTGTATGTACTTTATACAAAAAGTAGAGCAAAAAAGAATGTGATAAAAAGTCCTTGAAATAGACCAGTCGAGCATACAGGTAACCAGGGAGTGCAGGATGTTATGCATGATGGACAGCCAACACTGCTGACCCGCAAGCCATGGACAGGGCTGGGTTATACTGTCTCTGAAGTTAAGCAATTGTGTGAGCAGCATTGCCAATCGCTTCAGTCTAACCTTGACTGCCTGCTTAAGAAGGTCTGCTGGCTGTCGCTGTCCAAGGTGCTGATACTTTACATGACACCCCCTGCTATAATTCTTTACATTTTAAAAACAAATAGTAAAGTTAATTATCCTAGAAATCCATTGTTTTTCCATGGCAATTAACCATATGCGGCTCAATGATGTTTGAGCCTATCCTTACACATCTGATGCTGTGGAATATGTGGTGTGATTTCCAGCTCAGCCAGGCTGCAAAAGGCAGGTAAACATAACAAAAAACTATGTTGCATAAAGATCATAACTCAGAGATTCGACTTGTAGCAACTAAGATGTTGTAGCAACTGGCCAGTTTAAACATTAACAAATCACAAATGGCTGTACACTTATGCTCTGTCTGCACTGCTTAAGATTCATTCAGATTAAGAGGCAGAAATGGCAACATACCTGGGGTGATTATAGAGAGAACATTATCTTTAAAAAAAAAATACTTTTTTTTCTTACAGATTTTAACATACTTGTCACTAATGTAAATAAATAATTTCGAATCTGCTTCTGTCACTTGCACATTTTAACAACAGTGAGTGTTCCTGTTAGCTTAGCCTGACTACTTTTAGTGAATTCACCGATTGGAAGAAGATCTGGCATTTCCATATATAGCAAAAGTCACCTTTTATTAATGCTGCAAACACTATAAGTAAGATCTGTATGCATTGAAAGCTCAGTTGCGTTGGCAACACAACTTAAATAAAGAGTATTAGCATTGTGCAAAAAAAACAAAAAAAAACAAAAAAAAACGGTAGGAAATATTATATATATATATATATATATATATATATATATATATATATATATATATATATATATATATATATATATATATATCACACTTATTTCAGACAATATGCTAATACAGCCTAAATAAAAAATCTTTATTTTTTTTATTTTGACCAAAACCCTAAAGAATAAATTCCAAATAAACTCTCTCAGTGGGGATTAAAAAGTTATCAAGGCCTATTTTGTGTCTTTGCCCACAAAATTACCTTACAACACTTGAGATCTAATAGATTGTTCATTTAATCTAGCGCCAGACAATTGTTATGCTTAATTTTATTTAACCAAAACGCAAAGCTAGATATTTATTCTAATCAAAGCTTCCTTAATAAAAAGTAATGAATATTTGACAGCAAACCCTGGTGGAAGAAATCTTTATCATTGAAGTAATTTTGCCACCTTTCCAGAGATTAATATTTAGGATGCAATAATTTTCATAGAAAAAAAAAAAAAAATTAATTACTTTATCTAAATCATCGGAAAAAAAGCACAAATCAAGGATTGTAACAAAGAAAAATGGCAGCTTTGCATCCCAGGAGAGGAGCATGCAGCTGTTAATTACTAATAAGGAAGGAAAAACTCCCTGGGGCTTCAGACTCAAGGTCAACTAAATGTGGAAAAATAACACAAAAAGAGAAAAAGAGGCTCAGAGGATATAATAGCATGCAATTACACCAGACATAATGAATGTATTGATTTAATTAAGATATTTTTTACATATATCCCAGGAAGTGTTAGGGTCCATGTAAAGTCATTAGAGAAAAACGAAAAAACAAAAAAACGCAGCTGTCCTTTTTCATTCTTTCAGCTGCAGTAAAACCAATCTCTTAATTGAAAAAATGTGTCAGTGCAGTTTAAGAATTTTTACTGTAACAAAAGCAGACTGCATTGCAAGTAGGTCCTTAATGTTTCTCCAGCAGTGGCACTAAAATGTAATTAGCTTTTTTTCAAGAAGCATAATTCGTTAACATGTCATGATAACTTATTTGACAGTTATAAGACTGTTACTTTACATGGCTTGGTCACAAAACTCCAAAGTATTAGCAATCATCCAAAAAATATTTACTTTGCATTACTTTCTATTCAGAGACACATTGTTTTTGTTATTAGCGCTAAATGAACAGTAAAGTAAAACAAGATTATCAATTGGCAGTAAACAAATGACATTTTGTGCATACAACAGGATTTTAACTATGTGGTATTTTAAATATCTGCTCTAAATAAAAAAATAAAAACATACTTTTATATGCACTTAATTGTAAATAATTTATATTGCTTGGTAAATATAATCTGTTATTATAGTCATGCAAGTCCTCTTTGATTTTGGTTGTAGTTTTTTGGGCAACTAACAACTACTTGTCACCTTCTTTCACTAATTCTTCCATAAACAGGGAGTTTTGGACTAGAAAACACATAGTTGTCCCCTCAGCATATTCTTCATCCTGAGCTGTTAAACTCTTCTGCTTCTCCAGAGTCACCATGAGACTCTGTCAGCATTTTTGATTAATGCCGCCTACCACTTTTAATAGGCAGCCATATCTTCGTTGACCAGTTGTTACTGCATTTCTTTTCATTTCTAAATGATGTATGTATGGACTGTGCATAACAACATTGTTTTTTTTAAATAAATTCACCACTGCATTGTCCGTTGTATTCCTTTGTAATTTTGACGCTTTTTGTCATTAATGGTTTCCTAACAAACAACAGTTTCACAGAACAGCTGTGATGGATGATGGACAGCCAACGATTTTTTTGATTTAATGTCTGCTGAGCTCAGACAACATTTGATTGCAATAGATTTTAAATTGTTTCCTCACTCACCTTTGATGCATTTCTCACATTTGCATGACAGCGGTGCATTTTGTACAACACTACAAACAAACCTGGTTAATAGCCTGCAAAAGTAAGTCTATTGTCGTTGAAAACATTCAATTCAGAACTACACACTATTTACACAACCATCTAAAATAATAAGTTACAATAACTTACACATTACTTCATTTTGTGAGAAAAATGAGAAATAGGCTGAATAGGATGCTTTACATTTTTACTACATATGGCTGTTGCATTTCTAATTTGTTCACTGGATTGTAAAAGTGCAAACATTAAAAAACACCCTTTGGGTAAAAGTATGCACAACTCTACGCAATATCAGGAGCAGAAACTAAGGTTCATTAAAGATACATTTTCACTTCGAGATACATGTTCAAGAAAAACATGGTAAGTTGTGATTGATTTGAGAACTAGTTCAACTTTTGTTTGAAATAATTCGAAGCATAAAATTACCACTAGTCTTTTTGTGAATATTACATAGTTTAGATTGTTTCAATTATGATAAGATTGAAGATGATTATACGGAAACATGAAATGTATGTCCAAAAGCATTTGCAATTTACTTACAGGAATGATAAACACTTTGCAGAATGTGAACGGTTTTTAATTCTGATGCCAGAAAAAGACAACTGGGAATAACTGCAATTGGTGTTATCAGTTAAAAAAAGCATGTCACACTTTCAAATGATGTTTATTTTTTCCCCATATACAATTGTTCAAAGTTTTTTTTTAACATAAATGTGAAAATATTAGTAAGAATAGTTTTTGAATCTACTCAGTGCATCATGTGGTCCTTACATGACACCCGTCTCTGAAGCATATTATGTAAACACATATTTCTGGCCTTGTAAAATTGAAATGTACAACACATTCAAAGCCTTTTCTTAGGAGTGCTGTCATGTTTATCACAACTGAATGACACTGTTGCTTATACTTCAGTGTTTTGAACTTTAGAGTTTTCCGTTAAATCTTACGGAAATTAATTAATCTAATTAATTTCCTACTGAATCACTTTCATTAGCTTCCAAAGAGAAATAGAATTGCACAATTTCATTAAAATGATTGACTGATAGAAATTCTTTTGAATGCAGTAGAATGGGGGTCGAGGGGTGGGGAGAATGTCTCATTAGAGTGACAGATAAGGCACAAACACCAGAGCAGTTAATAAGAGGGTTTGCAGCAAAGCATTTCATTAAAAAAAAGAAGGCAAATAAAAAATTTGACTTTTCAGGAAATATATCAGACTGGCATCACTTGTGAAATAGCAATTAAGTGCAGTAAGATTGCCAAGAGACAAGACATTGAAAAGCATCAATGGAATTGCTAAATTAGAATTTCTTCTGTTTTGTGCACCGATGTGCTCAAGTCATTAATGTGCATACTGAATTGGTGCAAGGTCTAGAGGGTATAAAGAGATAATAAGAAACACAATCTAAAGGGTGTTATACGGCTTCTCCTTGATCTGTACTCATTATTTTGATTATATATATATATAATTATATATATATATATATATATATATATAATCTCCTTGGTTGATGGATGTTTACTAATTTTACAGCCCTGTGCATTAGTAAAATAAAAGTTAAACCTTTGGCCTTGCTGTGCACTAGCTTTCTTTTTCACAGTAATTGCTGTTATGGGAACAAGTACCAGGACCTGAAGTTTGAATCATACATGTACATGACTCTTTTCAAAAACATATGGTTTCCTGTTTTTCTTTTGGGTGCAGTGGAAGAAATATCCTTCCCAAATAAATAAACTGTAATATCTGATCATACATTAGGAGCAACTATGATGGACTAAACCACAACAAACTTGTAGGCTGGTATAAGAACTGTTAATCCCACAATGCATTTCGACTTACGCACTCAGTTCATCAGGAAAGCGTGGAGTTTCAGTGTTTATTTAAAAACAAAAATTAGAGAATAAGCCCTGACCCTTGCTTGATTTGTGTATCTTCTGTAGAGGTAATCTTAAACATATACAGCTATTACATTTGGTCTCTAGTAAGACTAAACTGATTTGTGTTAACATGGCCTTATCTTCAAACCCTAAATACTGAACTTGGCATTTAAGCATTATCAAATAATCAATCAAATAACTCCCTTGCATGTTTGGACTTATTGTTTGTTTTAGCTGTTGGCAGCTTAATTCTTTTATATTTTGCTTTATAATTGATTTGTTATCTTATTAACGTATTTTAAATGCAAGGTCAAACTGTATTTGTAAAACTCTCATATACCGGAGAGAAGCTGTCTGTGATTATTCCATACATAGCATGATCCACTGTATTAACCTAATTTTCTACATCTGTTATACAAATACATAAACCTTAGACAGCTTGTGTATTGATGTAACAGGTATTCATAAACAATAACTAAGACTGAACCATTTCGGCTACTATCATGATGAATAGGGGGTGCAACAAATTGATTAATTTAACCTAAATTACCTTTATTTTACTAATTGTTTCAGCAATAATTAAGCTATTAGGTGCCAAAATTAATACATAAATACAATTATATAATTGTGAATCAGATTGTCTAACTCCAAACTGGATAAATCTGAATGCTTAAGGATTTAAGCATAGCAGGTGACATGAATCTGTGTAATAGGTGAGAGTGCAGCCTAAGGAGGTAAAGACCTATGTCAGGTAATGTATAATTGTTAGGCAGCTTTTTTCTTTAGACAGAAAAAAGGTCCAAAAGAAGCAATTTAACTGACTGAGAAATTATAAAATAATCAAACGTCTCTCAGAGGGATGCAGAATGGGAAAAATTGCTGAGATATTGAATATAGGGTGTGATCACAGAACTATGTGTGTGAGAACATGCGTTTTAAATATTCCAATTGTTTTTGCCCCGTAGCTCTTGTCCGATCGAAAATGTTTGAAACTTCCTTCTACTAAATTAAAGTAACACATCACATTATGTGGTCATTGGTGGTAACAGTTGTAGTGTTGTGTAATAATTACCTGTAACTAAAAATAGGTAACACCGATTACTGGTAAAAGGCTTTGAACAAAATAAAATAATGAAACATTATAAATAAATACACAGGAGAGACATGAGATATGATCCTATTTTCAATGTGATACATCTGTTCTACTACTTAACTATATGTGCTTTCAACACATGCTTTGAATAGTTGCACAACAGCTAATCCATTTTATACAACATTCAGTAAAAATTGCAAACGCTTAACCTGCAGAAGCATACCACTTTTTTAGAATAGATCGTTTTTTTTTTGTTTTTTTTTAAGCACATATTTATGTCAATCAAAAGTGTTAATGTCATCAAAATAAAAAGTCCTGACACCATGTTTATGTACAATATCTACTGACTTTGTCATATTTTCATTTTGACAGTTCACTCAGGTGTTTTCTAATGCAAAAAAGTCAGATCTTGAAACACTATTTGAAAATGCTCAAGACACCATTCATGCTCAGTACACCGAAATGGTTAGAACCGGCCCAGCTAGCAACCACATTGCCAAATATTACCTAGGAACAAAGCAGCAGAAATTGCAGTGTTGTTTGTCAACCATCATAATCTGATTTAGTTAATGAACAGAAAGTTGAATGATTCAAATGAGTGAACAAAATCCTCTGTCTATATTTTTATACAGTTTTAATGACAATGAGTTTAAATGAGCCCCAAATAATCTGTCTTGCTTGTCAATACAAACAGTAAAAAAAAAAAAAAAAAAAGCTTAACGGAGCACTACTTCTAAAGTGTTGGGTGGATTTGCATGACAGGGTTGCCATGAGATGTAAAGTGTTTCCCAATTAAATTCATGCTGTTGTGCTGAGTCAACATTCATGACCACACCGATCTATCATATAATAAACCTTGGGTGCATGACACATTGAACAGGGAATATTGTTTTTGACACATGGAGGAGTGTCTCAATGTTTCTCTGGACTAATTGTCTCTCATTAGTATGAAAAGTTTGACAAGATGTGGTTTATTTTGAGAGGCAGCCGGGCGTGGTGGAGTTGTTTACCCAAATGGCTGATGCTTCATTTTCTTTCATTTATTTTCTTTACTTTAAACAGAAGTGTCAAGTTGAAATTTTTGAAGCACTTGTGAGATTAAATGAAAGAAATTGGACGTTTTTAAAAACAATACAATATGTGTAGTTCTATTATATTTTAGTATAAATGTGATTGTAGACACAGATCTAATGCAGAAAAAAAAAAAATTTCTGCAGTTAACATGCATGTACTACTCCTGCATTTATTTACACTTTTTTTAATTACACAACTATATAATTTAAAATGCTTAATCCATCTGAAAAATCTCACTGTTACTTAAATCATGTATTATTAATTCATAATTCACCCCCTATTCAATATCAATCTAAACTGAATTATTTTAATTTCTGTGAAAGAATTTAATGAATTATACTTCGACTATATATGAACCCTAGCTTGGGTGACACTCCGCCGACGCAGCATTAAAATATTTTCTAAGTGGATATGTTTTTATTGAAAGGTCCATAACTTTTTATCATTGAGTAATTCATAATAATACACTTAAAAGCTAATCTATTTTTATTACTACATTACATTACTTACTAAGAATAAAAGCATATTCCTATTGATTAAGCAACTTGCAACACACGGGCCAATTAATGAGCTGTTTCCTTGGAAACTGTTGGTATAAATATTTAGCCTAAAGTTTGTTTAAAATACAGGTCAATGGTATTGTAAGTACATTTTCATTTTTAAATAAATCTTTGAACCAGATAATAAAATTTCACATCAACACCATGTATGGACTTGTAAGGGAATTAAACTTACTTTGCTATAAGATTAAACCTACAAAAAAGAGATAAAGGAAGACAAAACAAATGTTTTTGTTATTAATATATATATATATATATATATATATATATATATATATATATAT
>JAVLVB010000668.1:5592030-5628314 GCA_032876305.1 Orestias chungarensis | reverse complement strand
TATAGGCAAGAATTAAAGTTGAAAGTTGAGACAAAGCAAAAATAGCTGGATAAATCAATGTATTGCTTTTAACTTCTCTAATGGCTATGTCATGCTGTGAATTTGTTTAGTTGGAGTTCTTTCTGCTTTATCATAATTAACCACAAAAGACCATAATTCACATGTCATTTTTAATTTAATTTAGGGAAATAATAGTTTAGTAGCAGTTGTTTAATTTTCAGGTACTTCCATTTTAATTTAATTCCTAAAAAATACATACAAAAGCTATTAAAAACATTGCCTTGTGGTGAGATAATTTATCAGGTAGGACTCTATTTTATATTAATGTAATCTGTCTACATGATACAACTGCGTGTAAGTTGCTTTGGCAGAAACAAAAAAAAAGATGTGTTAAACATTTAAATATAGCAATCAAGGCAAGTATGTTTCTTGTAAAGTGTCCTGATATGACACTATTTTGATTAGGTGCTATGTAAATACCCTGAATTAGCTCTAAATGTAACTAAAATTTTCCATTGAATAACACTGTAGACTATAAACTATAAAACCTTTCAAACGATCAAAATAATAATTATTGTTGTTAAAAAGTCACTGGGGATTTGGCAGATCTTTCAAATATTTTGTTCCTTTTAGGATGGCGGTTCGAATGGAGTAGTTGTGAAAACATAATTAAGACAGGCAAACATTGTAACACTTGTACTCATGTATTGTAAATGAATGAGTTTTTCATTTTGACAATAAAACCTTCTCTGTTGTCTTTTCTGGTCTGCTTGCTTTACAGATTTTTTTTTAGCTACGTAGAGGTCATTGTGTTGTGTTTAGCTTGAGCTGGGTTTTTCAATGGTTTCTCATTAAATCCAGTCCCTAGAAAGCTGTGTCCCTAAGCAAATTCCCTGCAGCCTGAGTAGATGTGCCATTATTTAAACAGAGGCATGCAGCTAAGACTTTAAAATTTTTGAATTACAATAAAACATTAAAATGCATACGTTTTGTTTGTCTGGTTTCACTCCGGAAGTCATCCGGATCTTCATGGCTCATAAACAAGAATAAATTTGAATAAATATGTATTATGCCCTAGAGCACAGTTGGTGGAGTATATTCATTTCGTATATGCCTTTTTCATAACCTTCATTAGCCTCATGTCTGTGTTTTGAGGCAATTAATTAAACTGGGGCAAAGAGATTCCATAAGCACTGCAAAAGAGAATATTACATTCCGTTATCTCTCACTGAAAACAGATCTAAAATTTTATGTCAAAGGAAATAAGTCTAAATAACTTTCCGGTTTTCCTCGACAGCACATCCTATTAGACTGTATTTAGTTACTGTTAAAAATAACTGATTATTGAAGACTGATGGAACGTAATTTGATGCTATTTACAGCTTTTTGTCATTTTGTAAGTAGCCTTTCACAAGATCCTACCAGCCTCATTTCCTGGTTCTAGGTCATTCAAAAATATCAGATGGACCCCAAGGCATTGTTAGTCTCGTGTGAATAACAAAACTACAACTTACAATTTGATTCTGAGGACAATAAAAGGTAATAGAAAGTCTTTTTTTCTTGGTTCTTACCCACGTATCTGACATATTAATAAACCCATGCGAAATTCCTGCTGTTAAGCCAGCCATGAATAAATTAATAGATTTGAAGACAGTTCACTTTGATCCCACAGTTACTCCACAGCATTAATTTAACTGGTCCCAGTTGCAGCATCAAACAGGGCCATGGATAAATAATACATAGACTAGATGCTTATGTAACACAAAGGAAAAGGAAGATACCAAGAATTTATAT
Source organism: Orestias chungarensis (assembly GCA_032876305.1). Classification (NCBI taxonomy): domain Eukaryota; kingdom Metazoa; phylum Chordata; class Actinopteri; order Cyprinodontiformes; family Cyprinodontidae; genus Orestias; species Orestias chungarensis. The sequence goes on along the minus strand of JAVLVB010000668.1, from coordinate 5,626,520 downwards.
CAATAACAACCAAAAAACAGATTCTATACTATACATCACAATTTTACACACAATGTAACCGACAGTTTCTGAAGTTGTACATATTCCACAGAACAGCAACCACGTCAACTTAGTCTTTTTGCCTTTTATAGCATAACTACACACAGGAAGGATTAAAGCATTCATTTCCATTTTATTTGGATTTCCATGATTGCAGAGATAAACTTTCTTCCAAAAGTATTTATACCCTCAACCAAATATTTCTGTGAACTTATGTGACTGCCTAACAGAAAAAAGCACAAAATTGTAAATTATGGGTAAATGTTATTATGTAATTATGGGTGACTGTTTTATAAAATAAAAGAACAACTTCCAACAAGTAAGCAGACATTTACAGGGAGACAGGGCGAAGAACAAAGGCTGTGTAAAACGAGGCAAAATGGAAAAATCCAGTAAAGAAAGAAAGAGAATAAGGAACTGACATTCTAAAGAGTTGATCACAGAAAGGGGCCTTTTCCAAGGCTTATTGGAAACAGGGTGGAGCTGTGAGGATACACCAGGAAGGCATGCTGAGGGATGAAGAGAAATGACACAAAGGAAAAAGAAGGAAAAGCAAGTGAAAAGGAATAGGCAGAACGTTTATCTAAAGGAATAAATAACTAAACACGGGGGAATAAAACATTAACCTAGATCTAACTAACGTAACTGAGATTAGACTGAACTGAAGCGCAACAGGAACACGTCTGATCAAATCAAAACAAAAAATGGCCAAGCCTGATTATTAATGAAAATGAAAAGCAAACAAAGAAGAAACCCAAAAATCCTGACATCAATCAAATCAATCAATCAAATCAAAAATACTATTTATCCCAAAGGGAAATTAAATGTTGTTGGAGTATCTCATTTAACTGAGGAGAGGTTGTAGATGGTGATGGCTGTGGGCAGTAAAGATCTTCTGTAGCGTTCTGTTTTGCAACTAAGCTGAAGAAGCCTCTGATTGAAGAGACTCTGTTTTCCAGTAACAGTCTCATGAAGAGGATGTTCAGGGTGGTCTATTATTTTCTTGATTTTATGTAAAATCCTTCATGCATTCATCATCTCCAGAGATGCCACATTTGTCCCCAGAACAGACCCAGGCTTCTTTATCAGGTTGTTGAGCCTTTTTTGGTCCCTTGCTCTGACGCTGCTGCCCCAACAGATCATGGCAGAAGAGATGACACTCTCAACAATGACTTGTAGAATATCTGCAACATCTTGCTCCAAACCTTTGTGGATTTTAGCTTTTTCAGGAAAGAGAAAAAAGACCAGAGAAAAGGTTTTGGGGGACCTTAGAGCAGTGTTAGGTAGAGACTGTTGACCGGACAACAGTTAGACGTGCACTCCAGAAATCTGGCTTTAATTGGAAAAAAAAAAGAAAGAGCCCGTTTTTAATTTAAGTCATAAGTAGAGTAGAGGAAAACTAAGTCTAGACAAATCCCCATAACAAGAAATGATGGTTGCAATTTAATCAATCTTCAATTGATAGATAATAAGAATCAAAGTTTATGGGAAGTTGCCAAATTAATGAGCATCCCATTTCAAAATCTGCCACTGGTTGCAAAGGTCTGGTTTTTAGCAGGATAGCAATTCACAGAATGATCTAAGATGAAAATGTCATCAAAATATATTAAATTCTGTAGTGATAACATAACATCATTCAATGCTACTTGTGCAGAACTTAAAAGCATGTCAATCCTTCTTACCCTACATTTTATATGCATTCTCTCTTTACAATTGACAACAAAAAAGGATATAAACAGTGTTAAGAAATAATTATTTATTTTTGCTGTTCATTTTAACTTTAAATAAAATATGGCAATCTACTTAATTAGGTAAACTGTTTGGGATTTTTCTTTTAATCACCCCATTCACAGAAGACCAGACAACTTTCTTTGTCTCACACTGAACAAACAAGCTGCCTCCAATGCACATGTTGGATTGAGTTTCTATTCCCTGAGATGATCATTACAATCAGACCATCAGAAAATTAGAAAAACAAAAATGTACTATGTTACTTGATTTTTATTGCAGGTCCATTTTGTTAAAATGTTTTATACACACTGTGATGAACTGGCTAAATAGGGTAACTTTTAATGGGATCTACAACAATTGCTTAGATCTTTGATATCATTCATAAATTCAAACCCCAATGCAAAGTGTAAATTATAATGTAAAAAAAACTATTTACAAAGAAAATAATTTAGTGTATACAAATAACCTTTATGATAAAGAAAATCTTTTTTCAAATTTGGTATTCATTATACAGTTCATTTTGTGATTGTTACCGAGTTCGAATTTATAATGCAGGCATGAAAATGTTATCCTTAGGTTGATGATAGAGGAATATAATTACAGGACCAACCTATAACAATTAGCCAAATTACATAGAAGAATCTCAACTGACTGAGTATTGGTATGGAGGAAACAGAGAATAGAGAACCGGAAATCTGATGAGGAGCTTACGGAACTGTCAGGCTTTTAACTACAAGGAAGGTGATTAATAAACATAGAAATAAATGCTGAAGGTAAAGACAAGACTCTGAAAGAGTGAAACTAAGAAAAAGAACTATAAGTAATAAATAATAGAAAATCATAATATCAAGCAAAAAGACTTAACTTAAAAATTAAATTAAACATACAGAGAGCAGAACACCAGAAAAACTATAAATCACAGCTCAAAGCAATGGGCAACCAATGGTGACAATAATACGCAAAAATATAAAAATGTTCAAATGTAAATGCAAGTAAGATGCCCAAAACTAAAGGACAAAAGTTCAAACCATTATTCCTCGTTGTAATGATATTCTGTGAAAGCAATGTTAAAGGTTGATGCATTTAAGTCTAAAGAGACAATAGACAGCACTTGCATGTTATCACTATCCCAGATTTTATGATGTTCTTGCTTTTCAAGAAAGAAGAGTTTAAATTTCTTTACTCTTACAATTGTTGATTTATTAGTTGAGCTCTATTCTCTCCATTCTTCTTCAACAGCTTGACTGCGCAAATATAGCGTTCATGATCCATTCCACTCTGCTCAGCTCCTGCAGGTTTGCCTTGATAGGAACTCTATGTCCCAAAGATCTCTAAACCAGTCCAGTAATCTTTTTTGGCCATGCACGCTAGGTGGCTTTCAGTGGCTGTGTGGGAGCAGTAAATTCTGTGATGGTATCTAGTGATGATATCTGGAACTGTACGCTTTCTGCTCACCTCCCGGATGTAACCTTTTACAGATGGCTGGGCTGATCTCATCAATGAGGTGCAGGTCTGTGTCATTCTTTGCATGAGGCAATTCAGAAAAAAAAACATGTACAGAGGTGAGACACAGGATAAGAAATAAAACATTAACAGGTTAAAAATCTAACTACACAGATATGTGGAAATTTTTCCATTATAACCATTGATGCATAACAGCCCCAAACATTCTAACATCACAGCAGTTATTTACAGTATTAAACATGTAGTTCTGGTTTTTTGCATTGAAGTCCTGAGAAGTTATATATAGAGATATATATATATACATTAATCAAATGTAATTACATTGTATATCTCTTTGTGATGAAGAAAGTATTTTTTTTTAATGCGATGCCATTGATGTCCAATCAATTGAAACTTTGTATCTAAGAATCGTTAGAGAAATTATTGCTGATTATTTTTTCTATTTGAAACTGCTCAACTTCTTCTGTTCATATCTGTGTGATGAACAGGACCAACAAAATTTTATGTATTAACATCTAACAAGTGATCAACCTTTCACACCAGGTCAACATCATAATTTTTTATGTTTTTCATGATGCATTATTGTTTCTACCTTGTGCAGTTCCATTTCTCTATAGATTTGGGGTTGATACACAGAAATAGGCCTACTCTTTTTGAGGGATTTAATTAGTAAATTAATTTATAACCTGCTAAAATCAGCTGAAACGTAGTTTATCTTATTCACTTTATTATAAACATATACCTGACATTTACTGAATGTAGCTTCCAAGATTTTCCATGTAAGTGGGGTTTTAACAAAGAGTTGCGAGACAAGATCTGGAAATCTTAAAATGCCACAAAACTCCCAAACAGTAAACATATTTTTACTCTCACAGTATGACCCATTTGCTTTTGGCATAAGAGGTGGCATCCTTAACTCCAAGGAAGTCACTCGAGCTCATGAATAAAGAAAGAGCACCAGTTACTGACAGATTAATCCCGGCCACCCTAAAGTAATTTTTGTGGCAGTATTTAGCTATTTAAGACAAAACTGTATCATCTAAAAAAAAAAATCACTTGTTGTGTTTTAAAAGGATTTTCCCTACTATAGGATAACAATAGATTATTTTGTTTGGCCTATAGCTTTATTGTTGAATCAAAAATTAAGCTTCATTAATCCTCCTAGCTAAGATTTTACACTTCATAGTCATGATGCAAAAAAAATGTGACATCACAGCACATAAGTCAACTTATTGGGCAGTCTTTCTCTATTCACCATAAGGATTGGTTTTTAGTAAGGATTCTGTAGAGTTTGCTATTTATACATTGATTTCTTTTTGATCCAGACACAAATTTGAATTCACAACAATATTCTTAGCTACTAATATTGAGTGGTTTACCTTGACTGGGGAAAGGTTCAACTATACAACAAAGAGAGAATACCAGTAACCCTAATAAAACCACAGGATAAAATCCACATATTTAAAAGAAGAAAAAGAGCAGCCTTATTTATCTCTTGTTCATTTATTGCTGTGTGAGGACACATCCTCTGGCCATGTTCACCTGAGACTTAACTGTGCAGTGGCATGAGTTTCAGTAAATGAATCTGACATCTACAGGCCCAAGCATGCATGTTAGCAGCTGTAACACTGTCTGTCATTAAGTGTCACTTTATATTTTTGTAACAGATAAGCACATTATACCAAGTGAGCAGCACCAAGTGAGCAGCATTTCACATGCACCCATGTATGTTTGAGTATTTTTAATATGTGTGACCTGCCATGTGAGCACTAAGCACTGTGCATTTTCTTCTACCCTATTTTTCCATGTCTAATGCCATAGTTGTATATCTCTTGAGGTACTGTTAATATTTAGTTTGACTCAAATTTAAGTCATTTTCATGAATATGAATGAGAAGGTTTTGAAAGTTTTATACCTTTTTTTTCAAATTATTGGTTCTTAGGTGACAACGTTCCAGTTTTGTGATTTTAAATTACACCACTGAATGTAATAATACCCATTTAGGCACTTAGGATCACACAACGAAAATTATTCAATATTATTTAATAAGACTATAGTTGGGAGTCCTATGGGGGGGGGAGTTAAGATTATCTGTTAAGAGGTTTTGGTGACATTATAGTCTTTGGGAATTGGCTGTCCTTGAATACTCTTAACATAGCTTAAATGTATTGGTTGGCAAGGACTACTGCAGTCTGTGTAGTGGCAGAAGCAGAAACCATTAGTGATTTTGGCATCAATAATAACTTATAATTCTCACACAAACCAAGAAAGACATATGTTTATGATTTTTCCTTTAAAATCACAACTGTAGCATTTGTAGGACTCAGATCTTGTAAAGCAATTTGCTTTAATATTTAGAAAATATCACAGCCTGAAGATTTTATCTCTGTGCATAGCAAGTTTGTTAACAATAACCCTAGTAACATTTCAGTCAGGCACAAACATTGTTGTAACCATAAAACTTAACCATAACTTTTTATCATTTCCATCTTTAATTTTTAGCCATCACCTGGTTTTCTACCTACCTATACCTGGATGCTTTTTTTTTATTTTTTTTTTACGGATGGAACAAATACACCTTTGCTGGCTCTACAGGTTGTATACGACCGACTACAATATTCTGAACCATCCCACTCAGTTTTAAATTAATGTGTATTTCTTCATTCTGGTCCTCCTCACACTCATTAAATTTAATTAGCTAAAAAAAAAAATACAAACTGCAGCCTGTTTTATTTCTAGGGCAAATAAAATTTTTCCAGAGGTCCCTGACTGGATGCTGTTCAGTCCAGATAAAAACTTTAAAACTGGGGAGAAAATAAAACAGGAGATGTATTGTCACTTTGTGCTTACAATGTACATTTATCTTCAATACGCATGCATGTTTTAGCTCTTTCCCTGGTTCAACACATCTGAATCAAATGATGGTTTGTTAGCAGGCCTCTTGAGTATTTTAACATGCTGAAAAGGTTGTTAGATCATTTGAATCTGGGGTCTTGGAGGTCGGGGTGCAGATCGGATAATTGAACTGTGGGAGACCAATATGTTAAGAAACTATTTCAACACATGTTTTTATAACAGTGTCAAGCTGATTTAGCTTTGCTGTATTAAAAAGACATAGCAATACTTAAGTGATCCTCTGAAGTAACCCAAAAAAGATAATAATATTGTAGTACTTTATAAAAATATTATCAACAAAAATTAAGTTAAATACACCTCTATCTCTAATCATCGTCATCATCTTTGTGATCTTTTCCCCTTTCATATTCCTAATCCTGATATGAAATGAGCTCAGTAAATGTTAAAATGTCATACCAAAACTTTGGAAAGCACTTTATAGGAAAACTGGGTTGCATTGTAAGTTTACCTCTATGTATTCTCTCAGGTTTCTCCAAGTGCATATTGGGTCAGCCTATATTCCAAAAATCACAATTAAAATATAAAGTAAATGTCTATTTTACTGTTTAAAAAGGGATTGAGCAAAAATTCATAAATGTAAAAGTTTTAAAAATAAGAGTTTTATTTGACAAAAATGACAAAAAAGGATAAAAAAACCCCCAACCAGTTTGTTCCTATTCCAAGACTGCATGTGGTCATTTATGTGACAAAAGCTGCAAATTTTATTTGGTTCAGTGTCGTTTCCATGACCGAATTTGTATCCTCTGAGTTGGGAGAATGCATTGTGCAAGAAGAGCAGATCTTAGCCTTAATACCAGTTTTTTCAAGTGTATGTTCCATTAATTCTTGTTCAAGAATGTTTGACATTCTTGATATTTAGTTTACAAACACTTACTAAAAACGTTAAATGTTCAGGCATTTTTGAGGCTTTATATCTTTATATACTTAACTTACATGTGAAGGGATTCTATCAGGATGATTTTGCAATTTGTTCCCTTGTTATGCTGACAAAAACAAAATAATAATACATTATTGTGGCAAGCAGTGTAAATATATAAGTGTCAGACTAATCAACTTAAGTGTATTACATAAGAGCTTCAGACACAGTTTAAAATTAAATATTTTTAAGGTCTATAAATACAGATGCTCAATGACAATGTAATAGCTCACTGCAGTAAATAATCTTAAGTGTGCTCCAGGAAACAGCAACACGGGGGAACCAAGAGCTCTGAAGGTGAGACATACAAGCGAGTCTTGGTCCAAAATGGAGGGAGGAGCTCTTACTTGCTTGAAGATAGTTGTCGACCAGGGAGCGTCGACCAGGGTGGGGAATTATGGGTTTGTTGTTGGCACCAGAAGGTGTTTCAGAGGGCATAGATGTCAGTGAGGCTGCGATGGTGGAGACAGGTAGGGCAGAGGCGGATTGAGGCAGAGATTGTGAAAGGAGCAGTTTCGAGTCATGGCGGTATTGGTCTAAATGTTTATGGTGGGTTGCAAATGGCAGAAATTCAGGAGAAGTCTTATCATGAGCAGATACCTGGGTTAAGCACAGACAAGTAAGGTAACGAGGGATAACAAGCAACAAAGAACAACATGGATGCCTAAAACATCCATAGGCATCATCTATGCTTGGATCACAGAGGTGGCTTGGGTACCATATAGGCAATACTCAGTTGACTGCAGAAACTCTACCCTTATGTTGCCCAGCTCATCAAGGAAACAAGCTGCGCCAGTGAGTAAACACAGGTGCAGCTAATACACCTAGTCCAGGTAGTCAGCCTACAGGACGCCCTCTGGTGGACACTCTAAAAAAGAAAGGTCAATGGAGAAATAGGAGCTACAATTACTTTATTTTTTATGCCTCATCATTGTATTAATCATTGTAATTATGTATAGTTTAAAACTCTTTTCTAAGTTACTCTGGATAAAAGCCTCTGCTAAATGCATAAATGTAAATTTATTTAGTTTGTGGATTTTTTAGATCATTAGACTTAATGTATTTGACATACCTTTCAAGGATTTCCCATGGGTTTTCACTGACTTAATCGTCTATTTAGGTATATGTGGAAAGTAGGTTGTGTGATGAGTATTCTCTGCTGACATTTTTTTCACTGTCAGCAGAGAATGTATTTCTCTATTTGCTCTCGCTTTTGCAACAGACAGTCCAGAATTGCATGATTAGAAAGTAATGATGACAAACATGTTATAGATGGAAAGGTAAGACGCAAAGATGCTGTTAGCCTACTGTTTAGTCAGGGGGCACAAATAATTCCAGCATCCACCTGAATTACTATATTCCTCCGAAATGTAATGTGTAGTTGATTATTAGTGTTTGTAAACTAAAAATCAACAATGTGGGACACTCTTCTTGATTTGGACAGGGGGGACAGTTTTGATTCTGTCCTGCTGATAGAACCTGTTCCCTCCATGTTGTAAACTTGACTGCATACAAATATCAGGTGAAATATAAAGTAGACTAAAATGCTTTGACAACATAATTTTCCCCTCAATTATATAAAAAATAACTTTTTATTTTCTCTATTAAAATTAAAATGAAGCTGAAATCTAATTTTAATATATTATATTTATTAGATGAATTAAGAGGACAACACTTTTCTGTGATTAAGTTGGGAAAGTTGTCCCAGCTGTATGTGGCTCCTAAGCTCGTCAGGTGTGTAAACACCAGCTTCCACAGAGACCCGCATGATCTTCACAGCTGGCAATCAGTGCAGCGCAGAAGGTTGCAGCAATACTTCCTGTCCATCATGACTCAGTGTGTCATTCTCAGCTGTTTTTATCAGCTTCATTCTATACATAAAAAACTGTTACATGTGGAGATTTTCTTATGGCGAGAAGAATTTTCCAGCTGAGCAGTTTAGCTTTTAATCCACATCAAGTCCATCTTGAATATATGGGGGGTTATATCCCCTCCTCCCCTGTGCCATCTGTGCCCATGCTTGGAGCAGAGACGTATCTAAAACTGGCAGTAAACCGGGCTTCAAGGAATGGGGCTGAACACTCATGGAGTAGACATCATATAAAAAAAAATAAAAAAGCAACTTATCAGCATCATCAAGGCATTAGCTCTACAACATTGACATTGGATGCAAATAAGATTTAAATAGGATTTTATACCAGGGGTCTGAAACTACAGTCCTTGAATACTATTGTCCTGCAACTTTTGTATCCATCCCTGCTCCAACAAATCGAAATCAAAAGGCAAAATGTCCTCCTTGGTATGTCCTTGGAAAAGCTTGGAAAAGTCTGATCATTGACCAAAAGATTCCCGGTTGAGTTCTTACAAGAACCAGGAAACAACCCATTGCTCACAGAACAGCACTGCTTGTGAACAAGTATCTTCATGGTCTAGCACCAAAGTAGTATCCTGATACATTAGAGCCATATGAACCTGCTCAGGCTCTTAGAGGCTTAGATAGTGGTTTCTTGCTAGTGCCCTGAGTCGGGACCAAACCAAGTGGGCAACAATATTCCTGAAGATGCGACACAAATTCAAGAAACTGACTTGCTGTCTATTATTCATCCTGCATCTAAAAGTGCACATTGATGGGGAAACATGCACACATAACATACAGAAATGTTTTGGTAATGGAGTGAACTGCCTCCAGCAATGTCACTACAACAGCTTGTTTGTCAGATATGTCCTCATTTATCTGACAAACAAGCTGAATTTGCAAATTTGTCTTTTCCTGCATCAATGGAAGTTTGCTGTTCACATGAGGTGGAGGGAAGTGCTGTTTACAATGCCAATATGGCAGTGGGGAGGGTTGAAGGGATACATAATTATCTGCATCATTGGATTAGCCTGAAAAAAACAGAATGCAAGGGCAGAAGAAATGACATAGTGGAATGTGTGATACACTCAGCTGGAGAGAACACTCTTAAGTGACAAGGGGAGAGGGACAGAGTTAAGCAAAAGCAGTAGATATTTCTTTGCAACATGAAGCTTCTTCGTAAACACAAGCTTTATTACAGTGTTAAATGTGTCCCTACATATATTTCAAGGAACAAAGTGTCTGACTAACAAATAATCACTCAACAATCACTGGAATGATCTTCATTTCAAGTTACTTTTTGGAATTCACTTGGACTTCTGGTTTCATATTACCAGCATCAACATTAATTTCATAATGTATAAATTTGACTAAATTAGAAAAATAATCACTATTCTTATGTTATGAAAGCTTTGCAACAATCTAACCACCCATTTGGTGTAGTTCATGATGAGCCACATTCTAAGACCAGCAGTTTTCAGAATTTGCCTTCAATTTTCCCATCTACTCCATGAATAAACAATTTTTTTGTTTGTTGCCACCACCATGTTTTCTCATGTGGATGGTGTGTTCAGGTTGACATGAAATGTTAGATTTCTCTCATGGTTAATGTTTAACATGTTGGCGAGAAAGTTTAGTTCGAGTGACATCTCTGAGTCTTGTTTTGCAAGTGTTTGCAGTATCCCCTACAATGCGTGAGGCAAAGTGTACTTTCAATAACCATGATTTTTTAAAATCAATAACTGAAGTGTTAACATAGGCTAACTCTTTAAACTCTGCTCTAAAATTCTCCATAACAGATATTTTGTCTCTGTTTCTTGGTCATTATGCTATTTGTTTACGAATGTATCCTATTAGACAATGTAACAAACCATGGATGCCTTCAGGAACTCCTACCTTCATATTGAGGGTTACATGGATTTTTTTTTGTTGAGGAATTTAGATTTCTGCAGTTTCGGAGTATCTCAGTAAATATAAATTTGCCTTTGAATAAGGCTGATTAAAAGTACCTTTCTAAAATATCAACCGTTTATAAGTTATCAGACATAATTTTTATCAAGCCCCTATTAATTTATAAAAGCTTTTTTTTCTGTGAGGCTAATGGCATATAGTTAACTTACAGCCTGTGGTAAACCGGCCTGCTAGTAGTTTCTTCACCTGCTCTGTACCTTGTACCTTCATAATGCTTCCTCTCTGTCCTCTATTACAGGTTCTTAACTGCTTCCTAGATCTCTGTTGTTTCCCAGACTTCCTCTGTTTGAGCTGCCTTTTGGAACCATCCCCCTGAAACCTCCATCTATTGCTCAATTGTTTGTCCACCCTCCCCCACTCCACTACAACCATTTAAGAACCAACAAGAAACAAATATAAACAGCAAGAACTACACACCCTGTTCTAGCTAAATTTACTTCCTATAAACCCCTTAATTCTTCCTCTGATCATCATCTCCAATCACACCAGTAAGAAAGTTCACCTTCCAAGTAAAATCTCGTTTTTTTCCTGCCTGCCCAGTATCCACATATCTCTCTTCCATTTTGGAACCAGATTGAACATCTTCCTCTTGCAGTCACAGCCTTCCAGTCAAATCATTTTTGTGTTTCAAAAATACATCCGTTATTTACCATTTTCATTGTGTAAATGGTGCTTCAACCACAGTCCAATTCTCCTCAACATGACAGTGATATTATGATCAAATGTTATGTTTTAATTTGCTGGAAGCATTACAAAAATCGTAATTAATATAAATATCTGTTATATCACATCTATATTATGGGTTTCTCTTGGTAAATTATTTTACTCAAATAAAATACTTAGAATAATGTTCTACTTTATTGGTGTTAAAAATTAAGAAAACACTATAATTTTTTCACTATTTGACAACTATACATTGCTCTGAGGAAATATATTACACAAATTCCATTTAATTAGCACTGACAGAAGTGTCTGTTTTGTAAACCAGTACCAGATATAGAGCCTTGTTTCACATATTCTACATTTAGAGCCACCAGAACACATGTTTGAGGCTGTATGAAACACCTTAAAAATAAAATCTCAGTAAAAACAGTATCATTAAAATAACCTAAAAATATATTAGGGCTTTTCTAGTCATGCTCAGTAATGCAAGTCTGTTTACACTACTAGCCCTATTCTTCTTGACACACTCCCAATGCTTTTACAACATACTCACATCATTAAAATTATGTTTAACTTGTTTCCCCAAGGTGGTATCAGCACATTGTAAGTGAAGATGGAATCAAACACACATCTTTGAAACTACAAACTAACCAAGTTTCACGCTGATCCACTCAAAATCCAGACCTAATTCCGATAAAAAGAATTTCTGGAAAGAATCGAAAATTCATGTTTGCTGCACTCTTCTATTATAGACTTTCAAGTGTAAATTAAGTTTAATTACGGGGACCAAAAGAAACACACATTACATTTTTAGGTATTCATTTTGGAAAGGAAATAAAATTCATGTTTTCTTACCATTTTTTAACAATGCTTTTGTGATGGTGTTTCATATCAAAATCAAAATCTTATGCACTGCAATGAAGTTTGTGAAACAAAATACAATAAGTAAAAGGTATAAAAATGTTTTTGCAAGGCACAGTACCTTTTAATCACAGACATGTAGAACAGAATGGCTAATAAAAAAGTATGCCTAATATCCGCTTAATGTTTGTTATTTTGTAAAAGGTCCTTAAAAATCTGATAAGTGAGCAGCTAGAGGCCTCTGATATTCTGGGTATTTTGTTAACTCAGTTTGCGAACATAGGAGAAAAATCAATCAAGAAAATCAAAATCAATACTAAATTATTTTCTTATTGACACTGGAGCAAATGTAGAAAGAGGCACAGATCTGAATGTAATGGTTTTGCCCTCATGGATCATACTGATAAATACTCAGTGACAGTTTTGAAGTAAGGTGATAATTAACATCTATCAACACATTTTTATTTTATTTTTATTCAGGGAACATATAACCTTTGCTGAGCCACTCTGTAAGCCAGGAACAGCCTCTAGCCTGCAGCTAAAGATAGCACCATTGAACAGTGATGACATGAGATTTGGAAAAATGAGTAGAAACCAAATGGCCTGGAGATAGCACTGTGTGCTTGTTGTCCACAGTAATGTTTCTTGCCACAGCAATAAGTCCAGTAGAGGTAAACACAATCCTTAAAAATGCTCAGGCAAGACTTTCAGGGTTGTTTTCTGCAAATACAGAAATGTAATAGTTTATATTTTTCACTAATGAGACACGTAAGAGCTATGTGTCCACAATTTAGGCCTGAAGAACTAGATTTCTATATGCGAAAACAAAACAAAACTGAAAAGGGAACAGAAAAATAAACCACAAATACAGATGAACCTCAGGCAGGTAAACGGTAAAAAAAATCCTCCCACAGACATGTTCACTGTATAAATACAGATTCATGAAACAATACTCAAATCACGTGGATGCCCAGAAAAAGGACAGAACGAAAATGAGAGCAGAAATATCACCTGTATGCATCCAGATAATGTATCATGAGACTGGGAAGCAGCATTTAAGTAATTAATCTGATAATGCACCTTGATATACCCTAATCATCCTTACAGTAAGCAAATACTTCAAAACTTCCAGCTAACACGTCTCTCTCTAGTTTGCCTCGGGAGCAGCATCTCCACAAAATTTCAGCACATACAAAGAAATACAGAAAGCTGTCAGATCCATTTGTGGGAGGGATTCATGTCTGCTAGACTCTGTCTTTAAACCCTGACTTCCACTTTTGGGTCATGGGTTCCAATCCAGCTCAGGGAAAATACACCACAGCATTCAGTATCGGTCCTTAGGCAAGACCCTTTGCGCTACTGCCTACCTGGTGCAGCAAATGGCTGGCTCGGTGTAATTAGACCAACAAAAATTCCTTCTATGTCCTGTATGTTCCTGGCAAATAAATTCTATTGTTATTATTATTATTATTTTTATAACTTTATTATTAAAGGAGATCCTTCAGCTCTCCATGGGTTCTGCTAGCGGCATGGTCGACTACCTGAACTGTTATCATCTTTGGGATTGCCACAACTATTGGTCAACTTCACCCTCTGACTGCCCTGTCTGGGTTGTTTTTTGTTTGTTTAATGTTAGTTATTCACTTCAGGCATTGTTTCTGTTTTCACTTTATTCCAGTCGAACATTAGGTATTTCTGGTTAGAGCTAGTTTATTGTTTGTTTAATGACAATTAGGTGTTGTTTAGTTATTGAGATTTGTATTCTGTTTTTTCCCCCCTTTTGTGTTTATTATTCCTATTCTCCACCTAAGTCATTTCTTGCTCTCTTTTAGGTTGTCCACCTGCTCTCCCTTCAAAGCTGCATCCTGTTTGCAATCAGCACCTCTCCATTGTTCTACCACTCATCTCCCAGTATATAAGCTTCTCCCTTTTTTCTTCCAGTGCTGGATTTTCACATTTTTATTCCTGTTGTTACTCCCATTCTGACCTGCTGTTTTCAGTTGTTGCCTGTTTATTCACAGTCTGCCTGTTGTTTTCGATTGCCACCGGTTCTTATCTTTTACCTCTCATTGTTTTCACATTCCAGTTCCGTTTCATAGTGTCCATGGTTTGAGAGACAGAGGTTGTTTAGCCCCAAGAGTAGGTAAGACATTGTGCGTGCAAATTCCTTATTTTAAGAGCATCACACATTGGGGATACACTTCACACCTTTTCTATTATATTTAAAAATAGCTTTCATTATTTAAGTGCTTGCCGTGTTCGGATTAACTTACTTGATGCCTTACGTTCTGTTTGTTTTTAAAAACAAAAACAGATGCTCCAGCCAGCCTAAAATGGGTCTCTTAACGTCGATGATCCATGCGTTTACAGTTTTTTATCATAATTACAATAATATCAACTTGACTACTCTTAGTCAAAACAACGCTTTAGGAAATGTTTTGAATTTGCCTTAAAATGATTTCTGGAAACAGTCTTCAGCAAGATCAGGAACAATGGAGGAGGGAGAGATGTGTTAGTGGAATCTGAGTATTTTAATAATACAAGAAAAATTAAGAAATTATCATACCATCAACCTTCTCAGAATCTAAAGGGAGTACAAAATATTGAATTTCAGATGCTTAGTAGTTGGTTGAAAGACTGGAGAGAGTTTGATAAAGTCACTGTGGGTTGAGGAAGTGCTTAAAAGGGTTGTTTTGACTGCAGACATGATTAAATTTCTGTGAAAGGACATACAGAGTGAATCAGAATTGGGCTTACAGTCCATGGGTTTTAGCAGGGCACAATGGTTGTGTAACAGAAACAGGGTCGAGGCAGAATATGCCATAAATGTACATGGGCTAGGCAAGAGCTTTGTATTTAGTCAGATGAAGGGGTGCCTTGCACACTGCAGCGTAGCTGTGTGCTGGTGGCCAGGACAAGGCTGAATGCAGTCCAAGGAATAATAAATGTTTTTGCTTTAGGTTTGTTATAAATACTTTTTGCATGAAATAAACATAATATTTTTAGGTCTCTTACTTGGAAAGTATGATTGCTGGACTTCACATGTTTTTTATACCTATACATAACTTAGTGCTTTTAGTTGTTTATTTTGGATCACTATCTTCTTGTCGAAGTCATGACCTGTAAATAAGGGTAAGCCATTCGATACCCAGTAAATTATTTTGCTAGTTTTGGTCAGGTTTATTTGAATAGCTGTTTTCATTTACTCATGAATAAGAATAATGAAAATGTAGATAAACACCTCTGCTACTTATATGGCGTTTTTCTAGTCTTGTCTTAAAGGCCTGTATATCCTATTTACCCTATTTCTGCCCCAGATTCACAAAGCAGACAGCAACACACAATTTAGAATACCTGTCCTGTTCTGTTTGTAGTTCCAACCAAATCTCTGTCCACTCTTAGATCACATGACATCACAACTCTTTGAGAGTGCTTCTTTGGAAGCACTCTCAAATAGGAAACATGCTGCCATCACCAACTACTTGTAGCAATGGTGTGTTCATTGTATTTCGCAATGATAATTTTCTGCCACACACATTATTTAGCATATGAACAACAAAAT
Organism: Orestias chungarensis; assembly: GCA_032876305.1. Lineage (NCBI taxonomy): Eukaryota > Metazoa > Chordata > Actinopteri > Cyprinodontiformes > Cyprinodontidae > Orestias > Orestias chungarensis. The sequence continues at coordinate 5,610,542 of JAVLVB010000668.1, read as the reverse complement.
ATAATTTTGGTCCCATATGACCTAAGACGCTTCTTTCACATGAATTTTGTGAGTGCTCTAAATGGCTCATGGTTTACTGCTAAGAAGATGTTTAATAGCTTTCTTTTCACAATGGATTTTTGCTTGCAGATCTTCTATGAAGCGCATGCCTTTTAGTTTTTCTTTCAACGGATTATCTCTCCTGAACTGTTGATCTCCACAACTCCTCAAGAATTACCACAGGCCACTTATTAGCTTTTTTGATTATTACTCTCTCTTTCCTGCAACAGTGGTCAGCCACATCTTTGTAGGCTTAGATTCGTTCAGCTGTCCATCAATTTAGACATGATGAATTAACATGTGCTCTGCTAGATTTTCATATTTTGCCAACACTTTGTTTTACTTTACCAAACTTTAGAAAAGATTTTCTAAACTGTCCTAATATACAGCTGTAAAGTACTATGTACTCTTGTATATTTTAATGAGAATTTAATCTACAAAATGGCACTCTATTTAACAATCAGGTGACTTCTGAAGGCATGTTTTAGCAAAGGATATTATTTTGTGGTGTCAGAAAAAAATGCTATTTCTAATTCATTGCAATATGATGCAAAAATGTGTGCTGGTCTCTTGCATAAAATCAAAATAACATGTATTTAACATATACTGATGTTTTTATTTGTGAGGTGAACTTTGGAAAGAGGCAAGATGTATGAAGAAAAGGAAATGTATGTCATTTTCAGCAGATATGTACATTGTAATTACTGACTATGTTTGAAACACTTCAAACGAATCCACGTTAAAATCCTTGTCAACATGTTAGATATTACAACAAACAAAACAAAAAAAATAAATAAAATGATGTGTAGACCAGATGAAATTCAACTGCATTCAAGTATAGTATCTGGCATGTTTACCTCTTTAAGTGGTAGTGTGACTTGGTAGTGTGACTGTTTTAAATAATTAAATACGTATAATACAGAAACTTGCTAGAAATAAATAATACCTCTCTTCATCGTGTATGCACTGCTGTAGTTGTGTACTCCCTGAGCACATGCGACCTTTTTGTGGTGGCTTGGCCAGGTGGGTTGACCCAGGGCCAATTTATTGGCACGAAATGGCTGGGGAAACAAAATTAACCAGCCGCAGACCAGCCCACCCAGAACAGAACCTCATTTCTACACAGATGTATACACCCTCGCACCTCTGTGGCCTCAGCCTTTCTGTTTTTCCTCGTTTGCTTCTGGGTGTGTTCTGACCTTCAGCGCTGATCTACAGCATTTGTGAGCCGGCAGCAACTTAGACATGCATTTCATTACCTTGTATGGATGTTTTATCTACTTGCAGTTCCTTCCCCTGCAGTAAGAAAAGAGCATGGCAATCTTGGGGCTAGTGTGTGTTCACAGGAAGAATGTGTGTTTTTAAAACTCCACCTTCAGCACATTGCTGTCCTTTTTTCTTCTTTTCTTGCTTATTTTCCAAAGGATATAAAGAACAAATGTACCTGGGGAAAAACTTCAGATGAAGAAGAATAAAACATTGGGAGCATGGTTATGTTTGAGAAGAAGTTCTCCTTTTGAACATTTTAATGAGTGTGTGGACCAGGGAAATGGCCCCTAGGTCAGATGCCCTGTGGCAAAACCTTTGGCCAGAAACTGAAGAGACAAAACTTAGCAGAAAGCGGCTCGCCACGAAAGGGAAAATTTTAAAACAATGACAATAGCAAGTCTTTAAAGCTGTGAAGTGAACTGTTGAAGCAGCCAACAGTTTTCGGAGCATTCGGTCTTCTTTGCCAGGTAACAAAATATAAAATGCACAGGACAAAAACTACAATTTTTTACACACACACTGGCCTCTTTATTAGATACACCTTCCCAGTAGTGAGTTGGAGTCCGTTTTACTTTTTTACTTGCTTTAATTGTTCATGTTATTTATTAAAAAATGAATCCAAAGAGATTATGATACATACCTACATACATACATATATGATATATTGCATGACAGCATTGATTATTACAGATTTGTTGATTAAAAAGCAGTAGCGCAAAATGCTTGCACAATTTGATTTACAGCTGGTAACTGTATTTTTTTCCCCAGCTATTTAGGACTGTTTGGACTATCGGAAGACTGTGGTCATAGGATTTTGTCTTCTCAAATGTGATGCTTGGTTTCAATTTCAGAAAGTTCATGTATGTTAATGTTTATAATTTATGTATTGCCAGAATGTCATGGTGACCAAGGGGCCATGGTTGCATTGCAAGATAATTGCAAGCTGTGAAATATTAAGACTGTCATGGGGTAGTCATGCATTTAAAAAATATCTCACACATAATAGACAAAATAGAACAAGAGTCTCCAACCCTTGTCATAGAGAGCTACTGACCTGCAGGTTTTAGATGCGCCCTGTCTCCATCAAAGCTGTAATACATGACACAGCATTCCATGAAGTTTGGCAAAAGTCTGGTAACGAGCCATATATTTACCCCAGGTGTGTTAAACCAGGGCTGCATATAAAATCGGCAGGACAGTACCTCTTGAGGATGAGTGTGGAAAATCCCGATATAGACATCCATTGATTATCTGACCAGTTTACATTATTTTGTTGCTTTCACTGACTTGTACCCTGTTGTAATTGTGAATATCAACTTGATGAAAACATTATGTGTTGTGTTTTTGCAACCAGACCAGTGAAGGAGGCCTGTAAAGCATTGTCGTCAGACAATCCTTTACCTTAACATTGTAAAGGAAAATTGTACAAAGAGATATTTGGACCATATTAGTGAAGCTGCATTCTTTAAATATGTTAGTATGTGGGAAAAATTGCCCCACCCTCACTGTTACCCTGTAATCCATCAACTGTCTTAAAAAAGCTGCCATGAAATGCAAAACTGACTTGCCTACAAAAGGTATTTCCAGGCCCTCATTTAATTTTTATTTCTTTGTCAGGAACATACGAAGATCTTGGCAGAACCTATAGTTATACCAAATTGTGTCAATCAACTACCTTTAAAAGATCAGTGTTTTATAGAAATGTGAAAGACTGAAATAAAGAAAATGAAGCAAAAAACGTCCATAACAAAGATTCCACCAATTTTGCTACTTGGCCATAAATTTGATATTTCGGACATGCACATTTCAGGGGGACTGCTGGAAAGAGCAGGAGGACGACTGCAAAGTTAATGACTTAAAGAAATCAACCTGGTTTCCATGGAGATACTTTTTATAAATAGGCGTAATAAACTGAACTTGACTGCATTGTGGTAAGGATAGAAACAAACTGGAATCTATGCAATTAAGATTGATTCTGTTCGTATGTACCAACTAAGCTAACTATTTCTTTACATAAACTGAATCTGCCGTTTAATGGTTCCAGAGAAAAAAATTATTTTGAGGTTAAGCTATAAAAACAACAATATTAATAAATGACAACATCGATGTGGACAAGTATTTCATGCTCAGATCTTAAAGTTTTACTCAATTAGGAAAGAAAATTATTATTAAAGGTAGACTTATCATCCTGGATCTTGGGTTGAACTGTATGTTAGTTTTATACATTAAGTAATTTATGTGTTAATCAGTTGAGTTAGTTTTTAGTGACAGTTGACTGGTTGTACTGTCATTATTTCCATCCATCTGTCTGTAATTTTGACACATTATTTAGTGATAAAAGTGTGTTTGATATCATCAGAGTATGTAACTGTAAACGTTTAAACTGTAGTTTTAAAATGTTTCACTTTTGGATTTTCAACTTTATTCTCGATTTTAGAACAATAAGCAGTAAGGATAAACTCATTTTGTTTCCAGGTGAAGTGTGTTGATCAAATTACAAAACTTGTCCAAGAATATTCTACAATTCTTGAAAGTCCTCTAAGTCTTAATAATATGTGCAATGAACCACTCCATACAGAAAAATATACCTTCCCCCTCACTTTATCAAAAACACATATTGCCTATGAAGGCAATGTCGAATATACACTTGTAAAGAAAATAGTCATTTATCCTAGAACCAAAGGAAGCTGGGCATCCTTTTTTTTGTCTTCTAGAGGTGCAATCTCCTCACTGGCCTGAGTCAATGAGGATTTGATCAAAAGCACAATGCCTCTGCCACCGTGATTTATCTTTGTCATTTTTTTCCTTCATGGTTCCTATTTCCCGCCCACTAGCATCCTGGCATCCCTGCGAGGCTAGCCAACTGACAGCAACATAAGTCACATAGCTGCATTAAAAACGTATTAAGACAGCAAAATAAATTAAGCTTACGTTTATCTGACAGAAAATACTTCCACTGGAAGGAACTGAGAGTGGGCATCTGCATGGATCACCATCACCACTCTGACAATGTTATGACTTATGGACTCTCTGAATGCACTACTAAGCACTTACCCAGAGTTTATCAATATGAATGTAAGGCAGTTATGAGATCTTATAGAATTACTGCAATGGTTTATACCTTTTGGAAATGTCAGAGATACCTGTGCACAAGGAATGGAGGAAGTAGATGTGGGAACTCTTGCTGATTAGGTAACCCCCCTTGGTTACTCTACCCATATACCTCGGACCCCTAACTGAGTCTTTTAAACTAATTTATGTTTTTGAAAATAGTCAAACTTTGCTTCAAAACACAAAAAGAAAACCATAGAAATCTAAAAAAGTTACATGTAATATGTCAAAAAAGGGATATGAAGACATCCCGGAGGCACATAAAATATTATCAAACATAAAATCCTAGACTTTGGATCAGTTCCTGTGAGGACAGCAAGATCTTTTTTGGAAAAAGTTATAGAGGATTTATTGCCATTAACTTTCTGTTCCATAGAAAATGGAATAGAAATTTGTTCCCTCGTCTCTGAGTTATTGATACAATTATTGAGTTACAATAATTATTACATGAAAACAAGCTCTTGTAGTTTACTGAAACTAAAATAATAACTAATACTATAGTTTTGTCTTATTTTAGGTATACCAAGATGTTAACGCTAGAAACCAGAAAATATTTTAAGATTTTGTGTTTTTGCAGTGTAGTTAGATATGCACGTACAGGTTGAATAACTGCATTTACAAGACTGTTCATCATTTGTCACAACTTTGTTAGGTTGGAAAGGGCAGGAAAGAAGGTTGAAATTTATAGTTGCTGGAAACAGACATGCATGCTTAATGTGCTCATTGACCACAAATTGCTTTTTGAACACAATTTCTTTGACTAAAAGGAGATAATTTTTTTCCCATTATGTGTAAGAAAAGTTACCTGCAAAATGCTAGGAAAGGATCTAACATTAATGATGACACTCATTTACAATATTTAGGTAAACACAGCTAAATAATATCAGGGGGTGTAATAAGTGAATTTAGATCTTTCAGGGTAAGAGATACTCTCGGAAGAGCTGGGTCTTAAAGGATCTCTTGAAGGAATCCTAGATCAGGAAACACTAAAGCTACAAAAAATAAACAATAATAAAATATTACACATAGGACACACAAAATTGTAGAGTGATGTAATAGTCAGAAACATAATTACAATTGTGTCTTTACACTCATCTATCCAGCCCAGGGCAAAAAATACACCACAGCATCCAGTGTGGGTCCTTTGTTAAGTTAAGTTAAAGTTAAATCAGTTTTTATTTGCCAGGTACATACAGGACATACTAGTCTTAGGCAAGACCCTTTGCGGTACTGCCTACCTGGCGCCTGCAAAATGGCTGCCTCGGTGTGGTGTACACCGAAAACAATTTCCTACGGGATCAATAAAGTATACATTATTATTATTATTATTATTATTATTATTATTATCATCCATTTGCTACTTTTCCAGGTCACTGCAGGGTTGGTCCATCTATCTCGGAGTCAGATGAGAGTTGCTGTAAACACTGGACAGGGGAGCCCACTACTATTACAACGCAACATAGACCAAAAGGACGAACAACCGTGCACAAACAGACGTTAGGTTTCTCTATTTTGGTGGGGACTTTTCACTGACTTCCACAAATTGCAGAAAAAATCCAGCCTTGGATTAGAAACCGGAATATTCTTGCTAAAAAGGAACGTTGTTACCAACTGCACTACTGTGGAGCCTCTACATCTCTCTATTAAATTAAGTTGTAAGATAAGTAGAAACAGAAAAAACAAAATGAGCAAAGAGAAAGACAAATGAAAAGAATGGCACACAGGGCACATGTTGGGTGATCAGAGTGAAGCTCCTCTTGAGCGGTAATTTAATTTTATGTTTTTCCTGATGCACTACAGTGCAGCCAGGTCATAATGGGAGTCACGTCCCATCCATTATTGCACTATTGTATGATGTGCGCAGGGTGGATGATCGCACCCAGCAACGGAAAATTTTGCAATCTCATTCATTAGTCACACAACAAAAGATATAGGGTGATATTTAGGTTGAAGACAGATATCAACTGTGGTGTTTAAATGTCAGTAGTGTCAAGGTTTTAACTATGCTTCTGACCCACACAAAGGTTTACAATTTTTTAACAAGATTTGGTGAAGGTACATAATGACTTGATCCAGGAAAACAGCAAGAGCTCTGACAGACAGGGAGCATAGCATGTGATAATTACGTGAAGTGAAGTGAACAGCAGAGCTTAAATGGAGAGAGGATGAAACCACCACGAGGAAAGAGTACATGGGCCGTGAAGGTTTTGAGTTTAGCGGATGTGATGATCGTTTTAGCGGTTGAAGCTAAGAATCAACAAAGGGCTTGGAGGAGGTTGTTCGCTCGTGAGCTGTAGGGTACGGACACGTTGTACGGACACTCAGTAGATCCAGAACTGGGAAGAGGAGTGGCTGCCAGACATGGAAACTGCACCAGATGAGGTTTAACGTAGGTCTTGGGCTTAATACGATCCAGCTGGACACATGAGCTACAGCATAATTGGTAAATGACTAACCGTCAAAAAGGTGTCGGCTCCTCCAATACACCTTGTGAGGATCGTGCAGCGCAGGTGTTGGAAAACCGCACATGCAGTTAACTGCTTCCTACCAGCAGCAGCAGGGCTCCAAGCATACTTTAGTGGATCCCTGTAAAACAGACCTAGAGTAAAACAATAAACATAACCATATTACCTGACAAGTAAAACATAACGTGAATCTTCCTGCATCACTAACTAGAATAATAACCCCTCCATTTAGGCTTCCGAACTGCAGGTTTTCGAAAGAACCCTAATAACACTTGAAAATATCAGATTTAATCTATTTTTCGATCTAAGTTTGTGTGAAAATAAACAAACATTAAAAAACAATTACCGAACAGAGTGCATTCTTAATAGTAATTGTTCCCATATCTGCAGCAGTCACCAGTTTTTGGAGATTTAAAGACATCTCCCTTTGTGCTGTAAACAAAGGGAGCACCAGGCATCGGCGAGTATTGAATAAATACGAACAACTCCTTTACTTGGTTTACGACTTAACATTGTCAGCTAACCTGTTATTTTTTAACCACAAGTTTATCATTTTAAGTGAACAATAAAAAAATCTCAACTTGCCTTAAATAACTGATGCTTCTCATGTGGCTGTGTAGCTCCCTAGTCTTACCTTATCCTCCTTATTCTATTTCAGCACCAACCTCATACTCCGCCTAGCATAACCTGAAGCTGTATTTAAATAGCCACCCTGAAGCCTGTTAACCACATCATGCATATTTTCTCTTCTTCCTAGTATCATAATCCAAGACACTAGCATCCGGTAAAAACTTCAAAGTTTTAGAAACTATTCCTTTAAAATTCCACCATGGCAATGAGGCTTTCTAGCTTGATTGATTTGGTTTTGATTTAAACCAAAAATAAGTTCTGCCACCTGAATATGAATCAAGAGCCAGTAAATTCTCTCAGGGGCAAGTAGAAGTGAAAGCTTTTGCATCTAACAGCATTGTTCTGAGCGTTCTGTTGGCAGCAAATATCGTGCAACTTCTAAGCACATGGACACCACATCCGCTGAATGACTTTACATGTAAAAGGATGATACAGTAAATTTTTAATTGGTTAAAAATGGCTGTTAATTTACATTAATTTGAAACAATGTAGTAGTCTGCCACCTGCAGACTGCATGCAGTTGGTATATAGCCACGTATAACCTTGAACTAAAAGTCCTAACCAAATGGTTTCTTCCTGCTGCTAAAGAATCCATCTGTGCATATTGTACCCTGCAAAAAGGTTCCTGAACAGACTAACATTATCAAGACGGAAAAACCTAAAATCCAAATGATCCCCTGAGATCAAACAACCAAAGATTATAACAAACAAATTGTGCTTGGTTAAAAGTCAGGCAAAATAGCATTTTTTTTGTATCACCACTTCTGAAAGACTACAATACCGTCAATTTAAACCTTAGGAATGAGTAAAATTTAACATTGAATGATAATTATTCTTAAACTACAGGGAAGAAACAGTGCGTCCACAGGTGGATTGAATGGGAATTGTGGCAAAAACAGGAAAGAATACAGATATGTATTGTCCATTAGGAACTATTGACTTTGTCTCTTTTAGTGCTGTAAGGTGTGATTGCAAATTAAATTTTCTTGCACAAACTTTGTGCTGGGTTGCTACGCTTAAATTTGCCGCTTGTTGTTAATTCTGGGGAACAACAGTCTAATGAGGATGGCGTAGACAAGCTAGACAAGCAGACCACATAATTAAGACACTCTTTAATCCAGGCTGAACATGACATGTGAATAGAATGTAAAAAATCCATACTTCAACATAAATGCACTTCCTGTTGCCCCACATGCAAAGCCCTGGTTTTCCTTTTTAGGATATTGCTTCATTATGATACATAAAATGTATAAACCCGTGTGGTAAGTTTACATTTTGTAACAGTTTAGGTCCCATGGCAATGTGAGTTATGACCTCAGACACTGTCAGTCTGAGCCTACATTAGAATATGCAAATTGCCAGGAAATCCCTCAAATGCATATTTTATATAAGCCCTGTTTTCTGCAGTGTGTGTAAAGCAGGTGATTATGTACCACAGCTGCAGCTCTCCTCCTCCGCAGTGGATATTTAAAAGAACAGACTGTGAAAGTCTAATTACTTGCATTTCCCCACCTGTTAAAGTCAACAAGGAGATTTTATGAAGTACTTATATAGTAATTCATTCTGACATGACAATATTTATTCTTTTTATTTCTACAGGGAAATTGATTATATTTCTTGAACATAACTTAATTACATACATCTAACGTTCACCCTCATTCTGATCAAGAACATTTCAATCTTTTCTAATCAGAGCATTGGCTTGTTCTCTACATATCCAGATAGTCCTGCTGGTATATTAACTGATTAGAATTGATTGATTTTCCTGCCAGTAAATGCAGCAATGGCAGGCTCAAACCCAGCAGATGATAAATGAGTCCTAGAGTTATAAGGTAGATGAATCAATGTGTGGATCAATGGCAAAAGCAACAAGGTCATTCTTGTTGAAGATAAAGCATTTAGTATGCAGATTCATTCATAAGATCGTGGATGTGAGGTCCACTTTTTGTATCCAACGTCTGCTAAAATATTCAGGTGTTGCTTGTTCTGTTCATTGCTTTCAGTTAGTACTTTTTTTATATTGTTTATTTATATGTTTTTGGAATATCTAGAACACAATTTTGAACCAATGTTTTAGTTTGTCAAAAACAGCAAATTTACCAGTCATAATTATTTATGTTATATTAAAGTCTTGACTGTAATCCCTACCTGTACACTTTTAAGTCTTAAGCTCATATGCTTCAAGAGAGCACAAATAAGGATGGAAATAGTTTCTGTATGTTTGTGTTACATACACCGACACTAAATTGCAAAATAGTGTAGTCTTCTAAAATACGGGTCAGAGATCACACTTATATCTGCTGAGAAAAGATGATGGCAAATTAGCAACTCTAATGTTATCGGGCTTATGTCACGTCTGGGTCACTCAGGTCGTCGAAAGATTGTTGCATAACAGTAACTGCACAACACTCAAGACAATCAAGACTCTTCATGTTTTACTGTAGGAGAGATAACATAACGATGTAATGTTATGAGTGGACACATTCTACTTTATAGAACCTAAACCCCAAAATGTTCCAGAGAGGTAATATTATGGAAAGACCCTGCTCTTCAGAAAGCTTCTCTTACTGTAGCACTTACCCTATATCAGGGGTCTCCAACCCTGGTCCTCGAGAGCCACTGTCCTGCAGGTTTTAAAGGCGACCCTGCAGCAGATTGAAGTTTTTTTTTATAGCAAATATCAGGTCCTAAAAAACAATGTTCCCATCGTCTTACTGCTGGGATTATTAAAAGTTTATATTAACTTGCATTGCTTTAGAGTAATAGTGCTGTGTCCTTGGAGACTTGTTGAATCCTTCCCGAGGAACACCCCATGTGGAATGTACGTGGGAGTATATGTCCAGGAGAAATATACTTCAGTGGAAAATAACACATATATGATGATCTGCTTGTGGGTTGTTATACTTTTATATTATATTAAACCAGTTATGTTAATTCATTTACACGAACATACTTTGTAAACAGATCATTGCTCTATTAGATATTTGGATAAGAAGCAAAAGTCAACTGCTACAAATGAGTGTTTCCCTGATAAGCCCTTCCGGAGAAATCTTATGCTTTGGTGTCTATCGCAACGACCTCATCCTTGCACCCGGGCACCTGACAGGGTAGGGGGAAGGGATGTAGCAAGCAGTTTGTGGAAAAAGCTCTCAGACAGGATCTGGGAATGATGATGGTTGGTTTGGGGTGAGTCCAGTCCTCTCTCTGTTCAGATCTGAATGATTTAATAAATACTTTGAGTTGCATTTGAAGTCTCTGTCTCTTTATTGCTTGATTGATTGTTAATTGACTTGCACATTAAGTTGAACACATCATTACTCAGGGACTGGTAGAGGAAGGAACTACCTTACAAGCTACTTCATGTTCTTAGCAATCCTGACAAGCAAGGAAGAGATTCCTCTGTGCACTTTATTTACATTGTGCAAAGAGAAGGGATCTTGTGTCAGTTTTTGGAGCATAAACATTTAGATCAACATCCATCCATCCATTATCCAACTCCCTTATCCTTGTGGGGTCGAAGGGGTCTGCTGGCGCCCATGTCCAGCTTACAATGAGAGGCAGGGGTAGACCCTGGAAAGTTTGCCAGTTATGCACACCTAAGGGCAATTAAAAGTGTCCAATCAGCCTAACAGCCATGTTTTTCAACTGTGGGAGAAAGCTGGAGAACCCAGAGAAAACACACACCTGCACATGGGGGAACATGCAAACTCCTTGCAGACAGACCCAAGGTGGAATCAAACCCAGAGTCTTCTTGCTGCCAGGCAACAGTGCTACCCACTGTGCCACTATGCAGCCCAAGATCAACATTCAAAATACAATTTTGATGTAACTTCAATAACGCAAACAATTTTAGTACTGTGAATTTAAAATGAATTTGCAGTGTACATATTATAGATAAACATCAGTAGGTTTTCCAAAAGAAGGATGTATATTTGTTCACTTAAATATGGGCAGAATCTTCTAATACAGCGAGGCCCTGTTTGCTTTGTAGCCCTATGTCTGCAGCTCTGCCAATCTGTGAAGTCTATGAATTACAAAAGAATAACACTTTTAATTCGGTATTGAGACTGTCATGTAATCATCCCTAGCATCATTTTCCTAATCAAATCGTAGGAGTGATGGGGTAATATCTTCTTAAATGAACCAAAACAGTGATTTAGCATTACTGAGGCACCAGGCAGGTATTGATTGTAGTGTCAGTATTCAGGACAGCAGTATATTTACACGACGAGAAACACAATCCTGACTTCAAACGCACTGACCTTCGTTGTAGTGTTTTAGATGTAAAGGGAGGGAGAACTGTTAGCTCCCCTTGTGGGACAACGGGGATCGACCTTACAGAATTGTTGGCTTATCTGCTTTAACTCTCAAACGGAAAGTCATAAATTATGACTTAATATCCAGGCCATCACTACAACCAAATCAAGATTAAAACAAAAAGGTTAACCCCAACTGTTAGAAAAATATGTGAGTGGTTTGGCTTTTTAAGGTCACTGATAAACTGGTAGATGATATGATTTCAAAGGTAAATTTATTCTTGACGTAATCATATTTGGCTATTTCCTTTAAATGACTCCTTAAAGCCAAGAATTGACTCAACTTAAACCACCAAATCCTCTGCAAATGCCTGCCACTTGGGTTTTATATTTTAGCTGAAGCTGTACTCGGGAGTAGCATAGACTTCTAGATTTTATCCTGTAGCATTGTTTGTGTTAACAAACGTAATTGAAAAGCTAATAAAAATATTAACACATTTTGAATTTTGTGATTAGTTAAACAGTTTATTTCAATGTATTTTGTTGGGAACTGTATGTAATATACTAGAGAATTTTAAATCAAGGCCTTCAAGTCTGGCATCTTCATGTGTCGCCACAACTCAGTAAAACAATGAATAATATGCGGCCTCTGGAGAACCTTACTGCTTCAGGGATGTTAGACCAGGGAAACTTCTAAAGGTTACAGGACACCAGACCTCAAGGTTTGGTTTTTACTACCCCTTTGATACAGTAACACAACTTAGCATGAAGCTATGCGCTTCAAGGTAAAGGTTTTAATTCTGCAATTTCGCTGGTTAAGGTGGCAGCCTGTTTGAGTAGCTATAGTACTTCTCTTAGGATTTTTTTTTCTTTTCAAAAATGTAAAAAAAAATCCTTTATTTCAGTCAAAAATTACTTTTTTTAGACAATATATTAATAGTTTTGGATGCTGCGCAGTTGGAAACATTTCTACTGATGCTTTCGGATATTTGTTGTGAAGTACTGTATAACCATGGCAACAAGTTGGTTTGCAAGTGGAGCATACTGATTAACAACAGAAAAACTAAAATAAGACCTTTAATGCATTCAGAAATCCCAAAAGAGGTAAAAAGGAAACATTGTGGATCCAGAACAGAAGCAAAGAAAATAGAGAGGGAAGATGGATGTTTAAATCACTTCCATCAATCATCAATGTGAGATCATTAGCTAACAAGGTGCTGCATTCTAGGGACCCTCTGGAGATTGGTATGCATAGGAGGATTATTCCTAACAGGAAGAACATTATGGAAAACCCTGGACATCCTATTTATCAGACTGTTCTACAACAACAGAGGCATAATTGTATCTGCAGTAATACAGACTGCTAAAGCACATTATCTGGACGCATAAGAAGAGTTGTCCTACAATCGCAGTGTGCTTCTCTGAATTTGTCCTGACTAACTACTGTTTTGTGTGTATGTGCTCAACCTAGGCTTCTGCTCATGTGCTTTTTTTACCAGAATTACAGGCAAACTGGAATTGACTTTTTTGGACCCAAGATTGATTCTATATGACCGGTACACTGCTCGTCTCACCACCTCCAGCCAGATCCTGCTTCCTCACTATGTGTCCACTCCAGTGCAACTACTGCAGCCTCATCAGTTCTATCCTACTCTCTGGATTCTACTTTTGCAAGAACCAAAATGACAACACACCCGCAACTCGGAAAGCCCGGATGTACTCACCTCTTCCTGGAGGACTTCATCATTCATCCAAGTAAGAATTCTCCACTAATCTCCTCTGAACTGTACTCCCATCTCTCCCACCAAAGCTCCCAGTTCCAAACATCGCTGTTTCCTCCCCTGGTCCACAGATCTCCTCATAGTAATTCATAGTCCATCTGTTTTCCATTATTTAATATACCTTCTTTTACCGACTCTTGTTTTCCGAAGTTGCTTCCTGTATGTTTGTCAGAACCTTATCTAAAACCAGGACAGGTAGTTTTGCAGTTATCTCATTTTTTTTCCATTTTGAGATTGTTTAATCATTGCTTTTTTAAACTATGGATCTTTCTAAACCAAATTTATCTTGGGAACTTCGATATGTTAACGTGCTTTGGACTTTAACATAAAATATATTAGGAAATGTATTTAAAGATAAATTATATTAAGGGGCACAAACGGAAGACATGCAACTGATTTTGATGTTACAGTTTAATAAATTATAACATTTTTTTATTTTTTTGTTTAAAAATACAAAATATTTGTTGGGTTATCCCATTTCAACCCCAGGTAAATTGAGTTGTAATGTCTCTGACAGAACTCAACCGTGTTTTGTGATCATATACACAAGTACTATCAGACTGTTCAGGTGTTACACAGGAAAATTGTAGAACTGACCTTCTGCTTTTGGTTGCATGGCTTGCAAAACTATGTTATAGGTCATATACACCAACATTTGGAATGCGTAGTACAAATATAGAATTTGTATACGGCTACTACTCAAATAATTTCTCCGCTCCATGTCTATGTAACCACATTCATCCAATCACACCCATTACTGCCAAACACACATTATTGCAAACACATAATTATTGCACCTAAGTCCAACAGATTGAAAGTTTCATTTATTTCTGCATTTTTTAGCTGTCTTTTATACATTATGCATGCTTGGTGTGTACAAGGGATAAAGGAGAGACAGCCCCAAAACTTTTGACATTTTAATGAACAGAGATCTCCTGTTTCTGACGAGATGAACAACTTTACATACGATGTATTTGTACGAAAATACAAAAACAAACCACCTCATTCCCTTATCATTTGGACATAAAACGCATTGATTAAAGCTGATGAAGATAAAATTATTTTAAAAAATGCCCTCCTAACAACTGGTAATCACAATATGACTGAAAACAATCTGTTGATCTGATTGTATTAGTTAAATTAAAAAGATGTCTATGTTGTTTAAGAATATTGATGCTCATCAGTCTCACCACAACAACAGACTTTTATAGAGAGCTTATGTGCTAAAGAAATACTTGCAATACAAAATAATGCAGGACTTTTACAATCCATTGTGCCTTTATTTGTATTATTTTCCTGTTTTCTGTAAACATATGAGTGGAGCTAATGGCCTGTACCTTTTTTTCAGTTTTTCTTTCTGCCAATTCTCCCATCAGTTTTAAGCAAATTGAGTTTTTGTCCTTTAACACTGATGGCAAAGTAACTTATTTTAACCACACTTCAGCAACAAGGTAGTTGTGTTTTACATAATTTAAACCCTCATACAAACATTACTAAAAGTAAAAAAAAAGACAATGTTAATATTGCGAAACTAAGTAGGGTTTCATAACATAGAAATTTCAAAGACTGTAAACAAAACATATTTTTATTTAGGGTAGTGACATTTCAACCAGTCCTTTTTCACTATTCCCAAACTAAAATCCAAGTATAAATCAATCTCATGTTTTTAATGCGTTGGCCCTGCTTTCACTATCTTTTATTTAAACTTAAAATGTTTGCAAAAACACATTTATAAAACCCTACTGAGAGCATGATAAATTATTTCTAGGGTGTTTTTAATTCATGTCAATCTTTCAGAGATGCTGCATGTCCAATGGCAGCACAACCTCTTGTCTTCCATAAAACAAGAATATTAGAGCTGAAAACTGAAAGAAAATGCTTTGACAAAAGAAGGGAGCAAAAAAGTTTCTCAAGGCTAATAGATATGCAATCGTTAAGACTATAGAAAAGGCATTAAAGTTCAAAAGAAAGAGTGTAAAGAGTCTGCTGCTAAGAGTAAAAAAGTAATCCTAATAGTTATGGTGCAATGGCTGGTTTTCTGAACCTCTCACTAAGTTCACAAAGACAACTACCATGTTCAAAACTTGTGTCCTAGATTCAAAAATGTACCTAAAGTACTGCCAAAGAGCTTGAGTTCAAAGTGAATACTGTCTGAACAGCCTTCACAAGTTATTTATATCTGCTGAACCAGGGTTCAAACAGGCACTTCTTTCTTCCTTTACATGAAAGGATAAAGGGAATTAGTATTCAGTAGGTAGAACTTTGGTTTATCCTTGTACAGAGACCTAAGAGTGTGCTAGATTCTCACTGTTGTGTGCATTTTCAGTATATGCTAAGGTATCCTTATTTAAACTAGTCAAAATACAAAACACCCTTTCAATAACCTAAAAAATAGCAGCCCCAGACGTATTTGCCTGAATCAGTGCATTTCTCTTCATAATTTCCTAAATGGTTGTCCTTTCCTTCAAGTCCTTCACTAAGGCTCTTTTATGAACAGTTTGAGTCCATTATGTAATATTGCTCAGGGTTTTGTGATCAGGGCAAAATCTTATGAGATATATCCTGGACACCAGTGTAAAAATACAGTTGAAGTCAGATAATTATAAACACATTAAAAAGAGACAGGAACTATTGTTACTGAATTTCTCACATTAAACTAAGCTTCTTCTTTCAGCTCACTTGGGATTACACCTATTTAATTTTTTTCTGATGAAAATTGCACAAATAACTAGCTTCCACTTGAGTCTTTTCCTTTTGTTTGAGCTCTGATTTGCAAATATCACTTTCAAAAACCTTCATCTCTGGGACAAACTTTAAAAAAAAAGAAATTGAATGCATGGGACACCTTTAATCATCTGTTAGTCATTACTAAGGCCCAACCACAACACTGAGACAGCTCTGATCAAGGTGACAAATGACATTTGCCTAAACTCTGATGCAGGCAAAGTCTCTCTCGTAGTTCTGCTGGACCTGACTGCCACCTTTGATACAGTTGACCAAGTGATTTTATTGCAGAGGTTAAAAGACTGGGTGGGAATCACTGGTATGGGTCTCAACTGGTTCAAGTCCTACCTTGAGGACAGGTGTTACTTTGTTCAAATTGGGAACTGCATCTCCAACGGAATGGGTGTGACCTGTGGGGTTCCCCGGGGGTCGATCCTGGGACCTCTTTTATTCAATCTGTACATGCTTCCACTGAGCCAGCTAATACGCAGCCATGATGTGTCCTACCACAACTATGCTGATGTCACTCAGATCTACGTGTCACTGACAGCAGGAGAACATGGGCCTGTTGATTTATTGTGTCACTGTATTGAACAGATCACTCTGTGGATGCAGAACAACTTCCTCCGGTTGAACTCAGACAAAACTGAAATCTTTGTCTGTGGCCCACAGAAACAAAGAGAAAGTGTCATTAGTTACCTTTTGATGCTCTCTCTGGAACCTAAACATCAGGTCAAAAATCTTGGGGTAATACTTGATTCTGACCTGAACTTCAACAACCACATTAAATCAGTAACATCAGCAGCCTTTTACCATCTTAAAAACATTGCCAGAATCAGAGGAATAGTCTCTAAACCAGACCAAGAAAGACTTATACATGCTTTTATCTCTAGCAGGTTAGACTACTGTAACGGCCTGCTCACTGGGCTTTCTAAGCGGGCCTTAAGACATCTTCAGAACATTTTCAGAACATCCAGAGTGCTGCTGCTCGAGTTCTGACCAAAACCAGGAAATATGACCACATTAGTCCGGTGCTCAAGTCTCTGCACTAGCTTCCTGTCACTCAAAGAGTAGACTTTAAAACAGCCTTGCTTGTGTACAAGTCTCTTCATGGTTTAGCCCCAAAGTACATATCTGGCATGTTAGAGCCATATGAACCAGCCAGGACTCTGAGAACCTTAGGTAGTGGCCTCCTGCTGATGCCCAGAGTCAGCACCAAACAAAGAGAGGCTTCATTCCAGTTTTATGCTCCTAAAATCTGTAACAGTGTTCCAAAAGAGGTGAGACAGGTTTCAACTCTCCTGTTGTTTAAATCCAGGCTGAAAACAGCCTTATTTAACTGTGCATATAGCAACTGAGAATATTATTACTATTATTATTATTTTATTTTTATTTTATTTTACTGATATTTTGCTCCCGTTGAGACTGTGTGGATGTACATTTTCAAAGCATGAAGGAAATATTGTTATTTAAATATTGGGAATAGGCAAATAAGGTTTGCTTGACATGTTTTGCATTCTATATGAAAATGTTATAATGTGCGATGATGATTTTCTTTTATTTTTCTTTTATAGCTACTCCCTATGGATGCATTGTTTTGATAAGACAAATCTAGGGAGAATTTGTCTGTTTTACATTGTAACTTGTCAGCAAATTAGTAAATGTATGCCGGTGTCACAGAAAGAAACACTTTGCATACAGAGTTTTAGCAAAGTATAAAATGGTTATTTATCTTTTTCATATGTTTTGCTGTAATTGAGTGTTACGGCCTCTGGGCTCTTAAGGCGGTGCAAGCTTGTTACCGCCCCTGAACCCCTACACCTTGGGGGAGGGGTATTGAGTATTTTATATTTGTACTTTTTAACCAAATTACTGTGTTGTATGGATGGCTTAGACAAACCATGTGTGTTCTTCTGAACTTTCTTTCGTCTTTTCAGAGATTCAGGCTGCAGCAAATAGTTGTGTTTTCTAAACTCCTTGATTTTCCGTTCTCATTTATTTTTTGGCACTACCCACTGTTCTGGGGGTGTCCTTGCCAAGTGACATCTGCTACTCTGCCTGAGGCCCTAGGCATTAGGGTTAAAGTAGTTTTTAAAATACATACTTTAGGATTTTTTATTTTTAGTACTGACCTTAATTGGATCTAAAATTACATCTGTTATGTGGTGAAAAATGAGGCACAAATAAACAATTAACAACAAAGAAAGACTTAAGAATCACTCATTGGATTGATCTAT
>JAVLVB010000668.1:5520586-5591930 GCA_032876305.1 Orestias chungarensis | reverse complement strand
ATATGAGACAATGTGGTGTTGTGCCCTAGTCATAGATGGTACGTTCTCAGAAGAGAAGGTCTGATTGCTTCATTGTTATAGGCTTTCATTGCAGTATTGGTTGAATAGTCTTGAATGTTGTGTGTCTTTGAGAATTACTAAAACATAATGCTTAAGACAATAGAGTATTTCATATCCATTAAAAATAAAAATTGACATTTCACCGATAAGTGCACAGACAGTTCAAAAATCCTGCATGGATTTTAAAGGAAAATTAAATATGGAACATTTCAGTAATATTCCACTTATATATTACAGTATATTTGGCATAATATTCTATTTTTACTGATATGTTATTTAAATAATCAGATTGATCCTCAAAAAATTGTTTGTGCGATAAACAGTAGATGCAAATAGGAAAACAGGCACTACATATATGTAGGGATTAGGCAATCTCGTATTGAATCCAGATGTTGACCGGACTCAGTCGAAATATTGGGACTTAGTGTCTCTGTTTTCATTTTGCTGAGGTTGTTTTACTGTACACTGGAACATCTATCATCAAATAATATAGAATATTGGTTTATTTTTAGATGCAGCAATCTGTGTGAATCTAACTAGACACACTGGGGAAGTTAGTAGATAAAATACTTCTAACCAGAGTTGACAAAAAAATGGGTCTGCAGGGACTGCTGCAGGGTCTATATTGTGATTGTGCGATGCAAATCTGAGTTAAAACCTGATGTAGCACCGGAGCTAGTGCATGCTGTCAATGTCATTGGACCGTACAACAGTACCATACTATGGACAATTTGTAACCAGTGAGCTGCGTTAATTTGTTTTATTAGTTCTTCTGCTTTTTAGTTGTATAGAAATGTGAAACCTGTTGCTGCCTTTTGATACAATCTTCTAAGAGACCTCAGTCTCCTATCAACAACAGCAATGCAGTTATATTTATAAATATGTTTCTGAAATGACAATGAACCACTTGATAATACCAATCCATTCAGTCAAAGGGTTCACGACAGTCTATTTTGTTATTGTGATTATTTTGTCTGACAGTAATGTTCAAGAAATGATTTTAAAAGTAGTTCCTTCTACAATTGCACTACTAAGAAATTATTTAGAGATCTTTGAGATTTTAGGAATGCCAATAATTAAACTGATCAGGAACCAGGTCGTAAAAGGTTTAAGTTGTTTTTTGTCAAAATTTCAAATTATGTACTTAAATGCAACCACAAGGAAAACTGTAGCACCCACTTTTATTAGGATTCAAATCCACATTTGTGCTTTGATTTTATTGTTTTTTAAATATTTGTATCATGTTGTTCTCTTTCATCAGTTCCAAGTAATAACTGGTATCGGATTTCAAAAATTAATTTACCATGCCTGAAAATAAATGCACACTGTGTTGGTCTCAATTCCCAGGTGGTATGTGTCTTTTTTTTCCCTTGTGTTTGCTTGAAATCTTCCTTCAGAGGGTTTGTCCTTATAAACAAGACACACCTTTCAGAAATGCTGCTTTTATTATGCACCATATGCTTTCATCCTCATTCACTTGTAGACATGCTGACGATTGAACAAGCATTGTGGGACTTGAGCTTGAGAAGTCCAAGGGTTGTTCTGCTTGTTATTGAATGTGCAAAGAGATCCACACTCAAACAGAGAGACCCCTCTTCTGGGAATTGGTTATGCAACGAATGCATCAATATTTACTCAAACTCAAAGCGTGCAATATTTATTTGTGTGAGTAGTTCACTGAACCAGCAAACAACAGTGGAAAAACACCAACATCACAGCTCTTGTGCTGTATACTTAGGTGTCAGATGCTGCATTGATCTGCCACTGCTGCAAACGTAAAAGCCATCACAAAGCTCCAGGGAGTCTGACTTCTCCAACTACATGTTCTCCAGCTGATAACACATGTTGTCATTGTGTCAAAATGAATAGAGGGCTTACTGAAGATGGGTGAGTCATGGGGCGGAGGGAAGCGATGACAAGCTTTGATGGCATCCTGAATCTTTAGGTCAGAGTTTATCTCTATTTATAAGCTGGGAATGAGCTCAGTTCTCCATCTTCAAAGGTCAGTATCATTAAACTCTGTTCAGTGTGCAAAGCAGGATAGGGTTTTTATTTAGACATGGTAATATGCACACTTCTGCTTATACTGATTTAACGCTGGGCCACGAAAGACAACAACAACACTTTTCCTTAAATTCTAAAGTCTTATTTTAAACATCACAGCATTAAAAATAACTTTAGATAGTACATTTTTTAAGTATGTATAAACAGAAGCATAACAAAAACCATTTTGGCTGGTTCAAGAATACCATTTTGCCACAGTGACTTCCAGGTAGAAGAATAACTGATTCACAACAAAACAGAACAAATTTATAAAACTTTACCAAGATGGTTAAGATACTGCATGGTAGCATCCTGGACCTGTGGTAATCCATCAAGAAACTATTAAACACTTAATATACTGTATTTTCCTGTTTTATTTGTTTCGTAAAACAGAATTACAAAAAATATACATCTTTAATAATTAACTGTAATATTTGACTGTTTAATACGAAGGCAGCCAAGGAAAATATGCTTTCTGTTGAGAGGACTCACACTTTTTAAGATAACAAAATAAACAGGGAATCATTTTTGAAAGAAAATTTTAATTACATTGATTAACTCTATTGTGCTCTGCTATTGTGTTTACAGTCAAAGTAACCAGATAAAATTGTATAATTACATTAAGGATATTGTATAATGTCAGCTTGTGTTACTTTGTGTACTTACTGGAACAAAGATACAGTCTTAAAAAAATCCAGTTAAGCCTTTGTACAGTCATATTCCTGTGTCTGTATCGTAAACATTTTCATATGATTAAAAATATTGTTAACATCTAGGGATTTGAAAAAAAGGTTTTCATTTTCTTTCAGTTTGTAAGAAAATTTTTATAAAATAAATTCTGGTACACCCATTTTTCTCTATGTTCCCAAACTAGTCCTCAGGTCAAAGGTTAATTCACCCACATTCAACTGACTGAGGAAAAAATGTATTCTCATGTTTCCAGATAAATTTTTACATTCTCCAAACCAAAGCTTCTATGTTGAAACACAACCATGAGTGACTAAAAAAAAATCTGCTGTAAAAGGATTTGTAGGGTGTGAACTACAGATCTTCACTTCTAAAAAAATATTAGCAAAAATGTATTGGTTCCAATGTCAAATGAGCCATGACTTTCAGTTTGACTTTTAACCTCTATTTTATACAGGATTGCTTTGGGGCATATAATCTTTTTCTGAAAACCATACAAGAGTGGATCAGAGTTAGTAAAATTTGTATTAAAAACTTTACAGTACAATCGTCTTGTTCCTCAAAATACTTCAATGTTGCTCATGTGTTGCACCATTCCAGTGTATTCCAATGTGTAAGACAGTCGGTTTAAATAAACTACATTCAATGTTGTTCTGGAGCTAAGTTTATTTTCAAATCATAACCCTGTGTTACAATCCGTGTTTTTAGTTTCCTTTGTTTTGTTTCCTTTTGTTAGTAGTTAGTTTTTTGTCCTTGATTGTCATTAGTTGTTGTTACTTGAGTTCAGTTTTTTTATTTTGTTTATTGTTTTTTCGGTAATGGTTATTTGTTCTGTTTTCATTTATTGTTTACATTCTGTCATTGCTCCTGTTTCTTTCACTTCATCCTCCATTGTTCCCCCTGCTAGTCACCTTCTCTCCCTCTCAGCCTACATACATTATCAGACACAGCTGCTCCCATCTAGCAATTAGGTTCTCCCCTCTTTTCCACTACTCATCCTCCCTGTATATAAACCGGGTTCAGTCAGTCACCATTAGATCCATCTACAGTAAGTCATGTCGCTTTTCACGTCGCTCCTCGTCTCTCTGAGTGCTCCTCGGTGTTCCACTCCTTCCTGTTCCTTTTGAGTTATTTCCAGTGTTTGTACCGTCTGTCAAATCAAATCAAATCAAATTTTATTTATGAAGCGCGTTTCCTGCATTATAGGAACACAAAGTGCTTTACAGGGATAAAAATTGTTTAAAAAAATAATCCATCAGACAAGAAGGTGAACATATACCACCCCAACACACACATGCACGCACACACACACACACACACACACACACACACACACACACACACACACACACACACACACACACACACACACACACACACACACACACACACACACACACACACACACACACACACACACACACACACACACACACACACACACACCTCCCCTTCCAACATAAAATCTACCCCTTAATCCCGTCTCTCAACCAAAAATAAAAGTAAACATATAAGTGAATATCTGGCTTGACGTTGTGGTAAGTAAGCGATACGTTTGAGATCCAACCACACCAGAGGCCAACGTCACCACAACCACAGGGGGGCGCCACCACACCAACCACCCAGATCAGAGAAGGCCAGGGTCCACAGCACGCACACAGAGCAGTAGTGCAGGACCGCCAGCCCTCCAGACAGGGATGTTTGCCATGGCAGCAACCCTGCAGGTTGAGCAGGCAGAGCCCCCAGTGCGGAGGACCCCCATGAGGAAACACTGGAATTAAAAGTGTTGAAATATCAAACAGGAAATAAAAACAAATTAAATCAAATAACCCTAAAAAAAATATAAATGAATAAAGGCAGCAAGACTAAAAGTGACATAAAAGAATGAATGCAAAGTAAAATACTCGTATAAAACCATATATAATATAAAATAGTAAAACAAAAGGATTACAAATTTAAAAAGCTTTTCTAAAGACGAGAACCATAATGTTTGAACGGAGTCTCCCCATACGTTCTGGTCCTGACTTTGGGAACAACTAAGAGGCCAGTACCAGAGGACTTCAGGGTCCGCGAGAGCTCATATTTGAAAGCAGTTCCGACAAATAAGAAGGCCCAAGACAGTTAAGACATTTTTAGACGACTAAAAGAACCTTAAAATCAAACCTGAAACACACAGGGAGCCAATGCATCGATTTTAAAACAGGTGTAATGTGTTCCCGCCCTTTGGTCCTCGTCAGAACTCACGCCACTGAGTTCTGTAGTAGTTGTAAGCTAGAAATACAATTTTTTGGAAGACCAGACCAGAGAGCAGGGCATTACAATAATCCATTCTACTAGAAATAATAGCATGCATTAGTAGCTCTGTGCTGACAAGACAGAGAAATGGGCGGGCTCTGGCGATATTTTTAAGATGACAAAATCCTATTTTTGTCATATTTTTTATGTGTGGAATAAAATCCAGCTCGGAGTCAAAAAGGACACCCAGATTTCGAATGCACCTAGCAGTTTTAAAACTCTGCAGTTTGCTTGAAATTAACTCTCTCTTGTCTTCAGGACCAATAATTTAAACTTCTGTTTTGCTCTGGTTGAGCTTTAAGAAGTACTCTGCCATCCATGACTTTATGTCTAAAATGCAATTTAAAAGTAAATTAATCGGCTCTAGGTCATCAGGAGACACAGCGATATAAAGCTGTATATCATCAGCATAGCTGATGGCCCACCAGCCTTCTCAGTCAATCGAATAAAATATGGTGATCTACTGTATCAAAGGCGGCACTAAGATCCAGCAGCACCAGAACGGAAACATTTCTGTGTGTCCATATTACATTTTAGGTTGTTGGCCTGCTGTGTTCTACTGCCTTCAACTCTTTACCACATACGCCTTCAATAAACCATCCTTCTTCAACAAACTGTCACATCTCTGCTTGGGTCTACAACAACAATGCCGTTTTCTGGCACCCTGGAGTTTGATACTTTGAGGAAAAAAGAAATAAATCAACCTAACAACAAACTAAAACTAAGATCAGTTTAGAGCATGGGTTGCAGTCAGATATTGACAAATTGTTTCTGTAACTGGTATGTTAGAGTCCCTTTTATTGTTCTCTTTTAATGCAGAATGTTTTGGAGGTTCAATTAAGACATTTTTGTACAACCATGTTGATGATTATGAAAATGCTGTTATTAAATCAGTTTTGCTTTTTTTTCTCTATTAGAAAAACAACAGTTCAAGTATTTACTGCTTTTTACCAAAGTTTTTACATGTAAACAAAAGATTCTCCCCCTTGCAGATCGAAGATGATTATTCAAACAGCCCCTCATGTGTATAATATCACATTTTCAGCATTTTATGTCTTTGGCCTGGGATCACATTCAACACTGTTACCAGGCAGTCTGGATGGAGAGTCTAGTGGCGGCTCATTTGTGCCTGATTGTTACAATCAGGCTGATTGTAGTGTTATGTGAGCGAGAAGTGATTTTCTGAGAGGAGTGGATCCTTAGACTGATTTCTGAATATGAGTTTTATAACTTGATTTTTATATATTTTTAAGATCTTTTGGTGATATACTGTAACAATGATCGAAAAGGAGCTATATAAGCAGCTATTCACATGACATGGTTAGAGATGGCCGCTGAGTAATTCCATTTAGATTAAACAATTAAAGGAAAGAAAAAAAAACTTTAATCTGTCTGTTTATTTATCAATCTATCTAATTAATTTTTTGTGTCAGTAATGTTCATTCTACCCCTGATAAATATAATTTGGTGTTTTTTAATGTTAAGGCTTCTGTGCTTGAGTGGTCTGTGGCAGAATTCCTTCCAAGGAAACAAACAAAATGCATGGATGTGGTTGTGCTGAATGACAGGTATCTGAACACCATATGATGAAAAGCAGTGACCTTGTACTCGTAGGGAGAGCTCATTGAAAATCATATACTAGCTTAAAACAATGCAAACTGCAGTGCAATACAAAAAAAGAAGAAAACCTTGAATTGGCCATGAGCAAAAACCATCAATGGAATCATTTAATTGCACTGCTTGTTTTCATGTAAATAAAAGAAAAATTTCCTCCAGCTAAACCACTTAAGTTGTGTCTGTGTGAGACTTCAAAGCCTTGAAAAAAAGAGAAGGGTGTTCGTTTTTATAATGAAGCCGCTATCAGACGCAAACACACTCTCTTTCTTTCACAAATGGCTGAGACAGCAACATACACAAAATATCTTAATGAGTTATTACATTTTATGACCTGCAAATGGTTTTCAAAGCTGGGACCATGCTTTAATCCTGTAAGCAAAGAAAAATATTTTAAAATCCCACACCATCCAGACTATGTGGCCTACTTTAAATGACAGATATTAGAGGGCAGATTTTTGGTTTTCGATTGTAATTTATGCAAAACAAACCCTAAAAGTTAATTAAGGGGATAATAAGAACATGAGTTGTATTGTAATTCCAAAAGGGGATCTTCGCATAAATTAAAACCTATTGTGTGTTTGGGAGGCAGTGATGGATTGCGGAAAGCTGTCAGAAAGTGTGATTGAAATACATTGAAAGCTCGCTCCATGTCTGTGGTTGTTTTCATAGCCACTAGAATGCAAAGCAGTGTTATAACATATCAAATTAAATTCAGTACTGCAGAATTTATTAAACTGCTTGACAGAGCGGAAATAATAATGCAGTCATGGTTTATCAGAGCTTTCAAAGGCTTGTCATAAGTGATGAAATACGGTAATGGTATTTTTAATATCTGAACCAAAGTAAGGGTGGGTGAATGATGAAGCATTCTTGGTATTTCTGGGACATTTCCAGGATATGTTTAAATGTCCTATGAGTTACTGGCAGCAAATGGAAAAGAGATTTATTACTGTGCAATGTTGTGAGCTTTATACACAGTTATACATTTCCAGTCTTTTCACCAAGGATTGTGCATTTACGAAAATTTTAGTTTAAATTATGATGCTTAGCAGTTAGCTAAACCTCAAAACTAAAAAAGTAATGCTTTCCTCTATAAAACAGGTAAGATATTTTGAGACACTAAAGTGTATATATGTATTTTTTCTTATTACAAAACATCCTAATATAAACGTATCTAACTAGGCTTCCAGGATTAACTGTTTTAATAATCTGTAACAACCTGTTAAAAAAAAACTTAACATTGTCACTATTTTTAGTGTAATTTAGTGATGTAAAAAATTTCATAACTGAAAACCTTTATCAGTCAAATTACATTAATTTGGTTGTAGTTCTGCCTGCCCTTTCAATTATTACACAGCTTTGTGGATGTAGATGCAATGTTATTTCGGGCAGAAACTAGTTGGTCTAGGTTGTTTATTTTGTGCCTATGACATGAAAATGCTGTAAACTGTACACAAAGAAAGCAATAAGAATTGATTTTGGATTAAATATGCATGCAGGCACAACTACACAGCATTGGTTCTTATCATAACCTACATGTTAGAGGTCTTGCAATAGGTTGCAAATATAGGTTGGCATATTTCAAAAGTGTTTAGGCTTGAATGTTTAGTATGTCTATTTTGTCAGACATCTATCAAATTTTCCACTTCAGTTTGTATTGTTCACATGGGATAACTTCACATTAGCTGCAGTGTTTGTGTGATATTTTACACATTGTTCATTATGTCATACAGGCATTATTAAAGCCATTTTAAAAACCACTTCATATTTTCATCACCAGCAATTAAAACATCCTTAGTATTTCCTTATATAAATAAAGGAATTCCTTTGCATAAGTACCTGTGAGAGATGGCATGGCAGGGAATGTTTTTTCCCCCAACTGTAGCACACACAGTTTAACACCAACTAAGTCAGACTGTCGATTTATTTTCTAAGCATGAGTGCTGCTGCTCTCGCAAGATATATACGTGGTACATATGGTGCAGTGCTTTAGGTTGGGTGCCAAAATTACACTTCTACTTAAATTTTACAGCAGACGTAAAAAAAAAAAAAAAAAACGTCTTCACACAACTCTACATGCTAGATGGTTGACACTTGAAAAAGAACTGACACTTTCTTTTACTTTTTGATTAATTTAATCTAGAATTATTTGACAAATCCGTACATTGCCAAAAAAATTCTAAACAGTACTTTACAAAATCACCATCATGTCTCCAATTAAACACCCACAAAACATATCAATGCCAGTAAACAAGTCTATTTGCTGAAAAAAAAAATATATAACTTTAAACTTTACAAGAACTAATCCTCAAAACTTTGTTGCTCTTTGATGTGACCTTGACTTTGACAACTCTGACAGAAAGTTGCAAAACTTGCCTATATTTACAAATTGTTACTGAGCATAGGAGTTATTTCAATCAGAAACTTGAGAGTCCTACTGACTTAAAACTATACCAGTCCTCCTGGTTAATTGTCAGTTTTTACTGGGAAAATAGTCCGTATAGAAAAGTCAAACATCCAAGTAAACTTTCAAAATGTCAGCATATTAGCTTTGTGTATTCAAGATGAAAAAAATACAACACTCTCACCCTTTATATGACTAATCTGAGAACATGTTAACTTTCAAAATGGTGATTCAATAGAAGCTTTAGGTAAGTGCTGTTAAGAAATGTCAGAACCTTTTACTTCCACTAGTTTTTTTCAGTATTGTATTTTGCCACTTCACATGATTATATAGATTTTCAAGTCTGAATAACTTTAGCAGACTTAAAGATAGATTGTTTCATGTTACTTGTTTTATTTACACACATGGTCTATTACCCACAGCATTAAATGTTTCCTTTATCCTCATTTTAACATCCAGACACAAAAAGCACAAGGCAAACTTGATTGGTGGACTGATTGCTCATTCATTTGGTACAGTGCATTTCATTTTTTGCAGCACAGTGCGGATTTGACATAATTTATGATAGTAAAAAGGTTTGGTTCTTCACCCTTTACATATTTCATGTTCACAAATAAACATGAATTCACTTTGTCCACAGTAAGTCTTAACAAAAATATATTTTTCAAAGCTTTGTCTGTAGCTTGTGGTATTATAGAGACTATTGTATAATTTGACGTGATGCATTGCTCACCCTCTGTCAATAGTTGTGACTTTTTTTTAATAAGTTTATCGATGTAAAACAAGGGCACCATTAGTTCTGGTAAGGGGGGAGTATAGTATATTATAGTATTATTTAGAGTGAGAAAGTAAACCATTTGCAGGAACAGGTATAGGACAACGGAATAGGAAGCTTATTTTTTAATTCTATATTCCCTCAAGCTATCTCAAATTTGCTGTAGGGGGCATCTTCTAAGTAAACCTGTTTTCCTGTATTTTTTACACTAATAACTGACAGGGAACACATTTTTCAGATTCACTTAAAATTCCAGATGATTCTGCAAAAGTGTGATAAGAAACATTTCCTATTTCAACACTAATCCTAGGGTTTTTCTTTCCCATAGGTGTATTTTATTCATAGGAAGAACAAAAATCTGCTCAGCATCACTTTGTCCTGTCTCTTCATGCATTGTCTGTAATTATCTGGTAAATTTGACATGACACCTGATCCCTTAATTTTTGTCATATCATGTTTTATATCCTCTCCTGGTCTCAGTCGATCTTTGAAGACGAGGCTAAACCTGTTTGAAATATCCTGATTAAATAAGCGTATGAAGGATCACTGCCTCCACTTCAGAGGTAGGGGAAAGGGTAGATGTCGCATGATATTATCCGGAAAAAGAGATTGTAATTACTGCATATGACATGCCTTGATATGTAAACATGTCTAATTTAAAGCAAATTTTATCTTCACAATTCACACCAGCACAAAGCACAACATACTCACAACAGCACCTTTAAATTAGCTTTTAGTGAACGTAAATAGACACATTGATTTAGATTAAGTTTGACATCCCACTTAAGTGAGTATGAACTAAAGAGCAGCACACAATTGCTTTGTTTTTTTAAATTCCTTTGTTAAACTCCTGATTAGACCTGCCTATTAATTCTTGAGTTTTATTTTGTTACTTGATGGTTATATTCAAAACCTGTTAAAGCCTTGACAAAAGTTTATATATATACTAACACAACTACAGTTAAAATGTTGTCAAAATCCTAATTTGAACTTTTGGTGTAGTTTTAAGCATTTCCCTGGAAAAAATTGGGACAGAAAAGAGTTATTCAATAAGATCTTTAAAAATCATTATGATCAGTAGTTTGGCAAAAATTCAGCTAGATATCAGAGACCAGTCTTTAAGGGTTTTGGTCCATATTGACATGGTAGCATCACAATGTTATTGGAAACGTTTCATCTAAACCTCCATGACGATTTCCGGCTTCATAATGTTACAAGGATGCTTAATTAGCCTAAGGCCATTTGAGGTTGGTAACATGTGAGCATTATTATACTGAAAACACCCAAAAGCAGATGAACATACCGTGATCATATGGGAAAGGAGAGTGAGTAAAAAAATCAGATGTTGGCTGTGGTGTTTAATTGAACTGCTGGAAACGGTCAAAGTTTGTTAAAAAGGTTTTATTCAACCATTAACAGCAGGTCAAACAATTGATGAAAGCAGTGGGAGCCATGATTTTTTTTTTTTATTAGACCCTACCACCATTCGGTTGTTGCAGCTACATTCAAGACTAATTTTTCCGATTCATATTAGCTCAAGTAGATGTTCCTAATAATGTGGCCAATAAACAAAAAGCACTGTTTTAATTAAACCTTTGATATTTACTGTACCAGTGGGAAGAAACCATTAGGGGGGGGGGGCAGAACTGTCGAGGCACTTTTGTAAACAGCTTTCAAACTGGTGAAAAATGTCAGAACGCAACAGTTCCTTTTGATATTACAGTTGTTTTTTTCTCTGTTGTGTTATGACATTTCTTGCAGGTTTGAAAAATGTTTCAGAGAGGCAACTTGGGTTGGATCATTGAAATCTGGACTTAAATTCAGTTGTGGTTTTATGGCCAGACGGACAGACAGTTAGGCAGACGGACGGACGACAAAGCGGGTGGAGATAAGGATTTGTTAAAGTTGCACGTATTGGGCATAATTTACATGTTTTCCAGCCTTGAATAACAGTCAAATATTTATTTTCTGCAATTTTAAAGTTTCAATTTGTTTAGCAATAATTGTTGACTAATGAGTGAGGGGATCTGTTTTGGTGACCTTAGAATTGCCTCTATACTTTTTGCGGATGATGTGGTCCTTTTGGCTTCATCAGTTCGTGATCTGCAGCTCTCGCTGGAGCGGTTTGCAGCCGAGTGTGTCACGGCCAGGATGAGAATCAGTGCCTCCAAGTCCGAGGCCATGGTCTTGAACCGGAAAAGGGTAGAGTGCCTTCTCCGGGTCGAGGGGGAGATCTTGCCTCAAGTGGAGGAGTTTAAATATCTTGGGGTCTTGTTCACGAATGAGAAAAAAATGGAGTGGGAGATCAATAGACGGATTGGTGTGGCATCTGCAGTGATGCAGGCGCTGTACCGCTCCATCGTAGTGAAGAGAGAGCTGAGTCAAAAAGTGAGGCTCTCGATTTACCAGTCGATCTACGTTCTTACCCTCATCTATGGTCCTGACCGAAAAAACGAGATCGCGGTTACAAGCGGCTGAAATGGGTTTCCTCCGCTGGGTGTCTGGGCTCTCCCTTAAAGATCCAGGAGGGACTCAAAGTAGAGCGCCTGCTTCTCCATCTCGAGAGGAGCCAGTTGAGGGGGCTCGGGCATCTGGTTAGGATGCCTCCTGGACGCCTCCTTGGTGAGGTGTTTCAGGCATGTCCCACAGGGAGGAGGCCTAGAGGAAGACCCAGGAAACGCTGGAGATTATGTTTCTCGGCTGACCTGGGAACGCCTGGCCCAAATGGCTGCGGAGAGGGAAGTCTGGGTCTCCCTGCTTAGGCTGCTGCGCCCACGACCCAATCCCGGGTAAGTGGAGGTCAATGGACGGATGGATAAAAAAGGTCCAGGTCAACACAAATATTTTTATGAGTTAAGTAAAAGTGGATATTTACCTTAGCGTTGGATTGGCCTTTCTTTTCTCTGAGTCACCCACTGAGCAGAGCATACTCCTGGGCTTTCCGGCTTAGGGTTCCTGGAGAGGAAGCTTAATGAAAACTAATGACTGCTGACAGAAAGCTTGAAAACTAACATGGAAGGAACTTTAATAATGCAGTTTATTTTTAGTGTTTTCGGGTTCAATTCTCTTTAAAATATTAAATTGTCAGAAACAATGTTATTTCCTCTAAAAGCTCCATCTAAGGCATTGTGTTTTACATAAGTTTCTGCTTTTTTACTGTTAAGCTTTGTAAAATCGCAATGTAAACACTTTCTTAAATTCAGAAAAATAGGTTAGATTAGTAATACTTATACATGTAATGAAAGGCAGGTGGAATCCTTACATGGTGAAAAAAGAATCAGTTTAATGTGATCACAAAAATATGGTATTTTAATGTGTTCAGTCTCAGACAGATTTCTCACCTTGACTACATAACATCCATTTCCCAACCTTCATATCTCAGCTAAGCTGTCAAATCAGCCTTTAATGCTTCAAAAGGTTTGAGACTTTCTGAATTAACAGATTCAGACTCCGCTGTCAATCAGCTACATGCTTACATTACCTTGATTTGATGCAGAAAGACAGCCTGCAGCAAAACCATATGGATTAAAAAATGATTGTCACACAAAGCAAATTTGTAATAACCAAAGGAACAAAATACCCCAAATATCTCAATAAGTAAGAAAATAAGTAGTAAATAAGTAAAATAAAAATAAGTAAAATGAAAACTGTACTAATTTTGAAAAATTTATGCATAGAACTTAGTTAAATAAATCTGGTCAGCCATTGTAATAAACTATGTGTAGATTTTGGAGTGAGCTGTGTTTTTAATAAGACTTCAGCTGTGACTTTTATTTGACAATCCACACAAACTGAAAAACTGGGTTTCAGAAGTCCAAATTTATGTTTTCTTATTAGTTTCAAGAGTACCATTACAAACTGAGTCAAAAGCAACCAAAACTTCAGCTGACACAGTTTAATGCATGTAGAGAAAATTTTTATTAAAATGCAGTTTTAGAGCTTCATAAAAGTTTCTTCCCATAATATTGATGATTTATAATAAGGCATGAAATTTAGTTTTTTAGCGATTCTACACTATGTCATTATGGTCAGCCAAACATTAAACTTTGTAGCAAGAACTGTATCAGTTTGGTCTTAGATGCAGCAAAGGATGAAAAAAGCATCTCAGATCTATGTAGAGAATCTGTTCTGCTGCTGCCCTATTTCTCTTTCAATGGCCTAGGAGACCTTGTTAGAGGACCTAGCATGGTGAACGCTTTAAAAAAAACAGAAGGTCTTATGGTAAAATACCTGGTAAGCTCTGACAGAAAACTGGAAATTGAGCCCTATTAGGTCTTTTAGTAAGATAATGATCTAAAGCATATGGCCTAAGCGAGACAGAAATAGTCAAGAGGAATGGTCAAACATTCTTTTACACTATGGACAGAAAAATAAATGTTGTCTGGCTTTCAAAAACAGGGTTGAACAGCTTATATTCGCAATGCCCATAATTAAAAGATTATGTTTTACTACAAGAGGTAAACATCGGTGGAGGTAGTTAAGCACCAACTAATTTATATCTTATCCTATATTTAAATCTTTAGTGACATTAGGTCTTTAAATGAAATTTTAATCAAAGACGAATGTATTATTTTTTTTTTAATGAATCCCATATCTAAATTTGTTTTGTCTTTTGAGAGATGCACGTCTTATTTTAATCTATACTAAGTCTAAATGTGGCAGGGTTCTAAACATTTTGGGCTTTAATTGCAGATACTGTCAAAAACAGATGTTGTATATTGGTCACTTTACTAAATTATGCTTCTAAGTACATCTGAAATTGCTTAGTAAAAATTTACCTTTTCCCCTTTAACTTTCTTGCAATATATTTTGAGGTATTTTAGTAATATTGGATTGTTGATTAACACCATGTAATAAGAAAATGGAATATTGGAAGGGAATACAGCCCAACGTTCCTCTTTGCAAAATGGGCACGAATGTGTTTCTATGGCAATTCATCCTTATATATTTAATTTAATTATTTTAGTTTGAGGTTTAACTTTCAACTCAAGGCCAACCACAGGGTTTAATGTGTTAACTTATATTATTGCTGCAGCCTCAACTGGTGACTGAATTCATTCAGCTGATGAAATAGACGACTTATTGTTCCCTGAGGCGACCCCCAAGCAATTGGAGAAAAACTGCTGGGGAGTTGGGAGACAAAAAAAAAGTGTGCAGAAAGTGACATAAAGCAGCTCTGCTTGAACAGCTTGAACAGCAGACAAAGCTGCAGTTTGTTTTTCAGAAAATTACTTCTGTTTTGTGCTTTTACTAAAATACAGACCAAAGCCACTTTTACATTTTTGGATTAATTGCAAAACAAAATAACATTGTTAAAAGAAATGTTAAACATTGAGAGCATCAATAATTTATTATTACAAAACACACTTTCATTACATTTAGTAGACGCTTAGGTACATATTTGCTGTATTTGCAGGACGTTCCTCTGACCAAGCTACCAGGGAAGCATGCCTAAACAAATAAGTAAACAGAAGAACATAGTATTTGGAATTTAGCAAACATTTAGGACAAGCTCCCCTTTTTCTAGTTACAGTGTGAAACAATATTAGATGCCTCTCATAACTTAAATAGTAAATGAATGTAAAAATATTTGGCAGTTTTTTTCGTAAATATAGTGAAATCACAAATTACACTACCCACATATGTCAGAAGAGGGGTTTAATTGGATTATAGGAAAATGCCAAAATGTTAACCCTGATCTGACATCTGGTATTGAAAAGAGACATGATACCCACATTCTATTCTAGTACATGCTATTTAAAATGAAACGGTTTGTGGGATATAGTTTTACTTTTTTATCTGCAGCATGGATCATGTAGCTCTCCTTTGGCTTCTGCAAATAGCAAGTTATCCTTCACAGTGTTGCAAAAGAGTAAAGAGCATCTTTGGAAGCTTTACTAGTGTAATGGTGATAATAGTGCCATAAAGCAGGCTTGAGAGTGTCTTTAACGCTGCTGGGTGCCGTCATGCTTGTAAAAGAGATTTCTGTGGTTTCAATGCAATTCACTGTAACACTGTCGCAGCGGATCTAATGGTTTATGTTCTTTCCAATGTTTGCTCATGCTTCAACCCCTCCCAAGGGTCATTATGTTCCCTAATATCTGTGTCAGCTACACAATAGGATTTGGTGCTCGAAGGAGGTCAGTTTTCCCAAGAATTTACATTCCAGAGAAGCTAAGACACTCTTTCAAAGTTGATGTTCAGTGTATGATAGGAATGTGATAAGCTTGAGTTAGTATACAGTAAAAATACTTTACTGAGGCTTTAAAACAAATACAAAGCAGTCTATTCAACAATGTAGCAAACAGATATGGTGAATGTCTCCATTTTCTCTTAGTTAACTTCTCACTGGGACAAAGTGCTACGATTAGGGGCGGATTTAGAAGCCTCTATAATTGAAGCGTTGTTTCTCATCTGGGAAAACCGTTATAATTAATTCTGAATTCATCCTAATAAGCCCTTCAATTAGCTTTACAATTGCCAAATATAGTGGCACACAAAAGTTAATTATTTAGACAGTGTCAGTCTTTGTTACAACTAGACATCTTGTCATAATCTTTGGTGTTCATAATTTTTATTTCGACTAAAATATTGTGAGAGAAAAAAGGAAAATCTTTTGCTTAAGGTTGGCAGACTAGTTTAAGGTTTTAGGTACTCTACCCAAGCCTTGATTCTTGGCAATTGGAGTCACTGGGCAAACATCATTAAAAAAATAAAGAAAAAGGAAGGAACATGCCCATCAGCATTTGCCTTGACTGCATTGACTACTGTGGTGCCAAAAGCACTTTTAACAGCCTACTATCATCCATCTGTGCCTGTGGTGGGAGCCATAGTTGCAGACACCCTCTATTCATCACATACGAAATCACAGATCTGCTGATTTGTAGAGGGGTGAGTGGGGAGGGCAGTGGTGGAAGGAGGCTTCTGACCGAGTTTGCCAGACGGTGGGAGCAACCAAAGTGCAATTCCCACAGTAGCAGTTGGGATTTTCTTATACCACGGCTAAGTTAAAGTAAAAGGCTGACAATTTAAATCTAACAACAGACGAGATGTTGGTATAAACAGTTAAAATTTCAGTTTGAGTTGTAGACATGTTGTTATAAAATATTTTAATTTTATTACCTCAACATATTGTTTAAATAGTGGTTTTGTTGCTTGGGGAATTTTTTTTTTGCCATATTACTGTGTATTACTTTTTTTCTGTAACTTTCGTTTTCTGAAACATTTCTGTTATTCATTTTGTCAGCAAGTGTTAAAAATTATACACTCTGACTTTATGAGGAGATCAGACAAATGCAACTCAGTGCTTTTAAAGCAAAATTTAATTACCATGTATAATTAAAAATGCCCTTGCATGGACAGAAAACCAAATACAATTACTTGCATAAAAAAACATGCAATAACCACTAAAATAAATAAAAATAAAACAAATTATATTTCATGTGTGTCAAAAGCTAAGGAAAATACATGGTTATTAAAGCAACACAAAATAACTTGGCATCACTGTGGACAAAAGCGATAGTTTTTTACCTGAAGAAAACTGCATTTTTCATTAGGACCAGTGCATAGCATCACAAAATTCTGTTCTCCCGGCTGCCTGCAGTTGGATTGAAGTACATTTCTGTTTCCAGTGGCTGTGTGAAGAATGAATAGCAATGAGGTGATGAATGTACTTGTGGCAAAACAATGTCATATGATGATGTTGAACATCAGAAATGAGGAAAGTGACGTATGCCGTAAAGCAGCCAGCACTTTTTTTGTTGTTTTGTATGGCAAAGTTCCTTCCACCCTCCTCAAAGTTTCTTAGTGCCGTTAAAGCAATACGGACCCTCTCGGGCCATATCAGAGGTGTCATTCAATGAGCTGTAAGTTGACGTATGATCACAAAAGTTAGGAAAATATTTTATCAAGGTTAAAAGGTTAGTTAGTGTTGCTTTAAGAAGTGATTTATAAAAAAATATTAAAAAAGGAAGCTTGTCTGATGTGCAACGATGAGTCACTTAACATCTAGGGAGCTACCAAGGCAACATCCTAGTCCTCTCCTGTGTTGTATAAGGGAAACTGAGGAGTAGCTGATCAGCTGACCTGAAGAAGCAGAAAGGTTATAACGAGAAAGTCACCATGAACGCTATAATTGGAAAATGTACAACACAGCTTTTTGTACACAATTATAATGACCACATAGGCACAGATAGAGCCTTTTCACCCACTACTATTTGAAGACATAGTAGTGACTTCACTGCACATTGTACATTATTATTCATTTGGTTTTACCCAGTAATGTATTCAATCACATGAACCAACAAACACTGTAAAGTGCTAGGCTGGGCCTTCTTGAGGTTTTACGCAAAGCCTCTTGTAGGGTTTTTGTTTTTACGGTTTGGGTAGGACAAATTGCATTTTCTACATGTTTCACCTTGGATTTAGCAACAGAAGGAGAGGGAATGAATTATTCACAGTGGGAAATGTAGGGGAGTGCATGTGGACCTAGTTAGAGGGCTGCCGGATCATTTATCCCTTGTTGCAGTTCCTGCCTTTCACAACTCACCAAACTGCGCTGACAGGCAGCCATGTCGAGGGAGGCCCTAGATGCCAAACGCGCGTCTGATCAAAAGGCTTGTTACAAATGTATTCACGCCCCATGGTCACTTTGTTACCAAGCCAATTAGATCACAGCTAAATGTTTAGTCAGTCAGAGGAGAGGGAATGGTACTCTCATGTCATACGAGTGCCTTGTTTCATTTCACTTCACATCACGTTGGCTAAGCAGTGCAGCTTCCAAACGGTTAAACTAAGAACTCTACAGGTTGTGAAATAAAGGTTCACAAGTTTTATTTGATTAGAGCTACCAAGACAGCAGCATTTAAAGACCTCAGTTTGTCTCTCATACTGGAGAGTGTTGGTGTTCATTTGTGATATATAAAGATTGTACATCTCAGAAATCATCTTTTACCCTAGCACCTGTTTGTTCACTTCACTGTACAGCTGCACTTTATTCTGTCACTTCTGACTAAACCTTACTAGTTGTTTGCCTTCAAAATAGTTTATTCTTAAAATCGCCATTGCTTTAAAATCTCTGCTTGTAGGTTGCAACACCCCAACCTACCCCCTCACTGGGTTGATTTGCAGGGAGAAAAATGGGTTTCATAAAGCTGAAGCAGGCAATACATTGCTGTGTGCTTATGTCTAATCAATGCCCCACATCCAGTGTTCTGCTGATACACCATGTGCTGAGCTTAGATCATCTGGTAGAAAGTGCTCGGCTCACAGATGCCTGCCTGGCATCAGAGGAAAAGTTCTGATTATTGGATGTACTTTGGAGAGAGCCCAATTCCAGCATCAGATTTCAGATGTGTACCATTCGACTGATTGCATCAGGGAAGCGGATTACAGTGTGATTTTATATAATACCTTTGTCATGGCTTAGCATTTCTGAGTAAGATGTTTATTTTGCAGAGAGCAGAGTTAACAAAATGCAATTTATTTTGAAGCGGCAGAACTGTGCTGATGAATAATAGCTAAAGTATATCGATGCTGGAAGATTAAAAACACTCCCATAATCATCTGTGTCTCAATCTTCCGCATGCAGAAATTTTTCAAAATTATCGATCTGTTCCAAACCCCTGAACTAAATCAAGTTTTCCTTCCCCCTAAGAAACGTAACTTTCTTCAAAAAGATTGGAGCGCAACCCAGATATCACAACTTTTCTGGGATGGAAGCAATTTTACTTAGATATTATCTAGCACCAGATGGACGGATCTCACATGCTGATTGCACCTGCCAAGCAGGTCACAGTCTGAGAAAACTAAAAAACATCCTGGCAAAGATGAAAACAACTATTGTTTACAGTATCATAATTAAGATTGTTGGGGTTTTATAATCCAGGTCTTTGGCTGTATGAATTCATTAACAGTTTTGGTTTAATACGATCATTAATGAAAGACCTTTATAGTTAATTAAAAGTAGCACAAATCAGGAAATAATTGGCCAAACATGTTCAGTCTCTCATGAAGGGGTGAGTTCATAATATAGGTGATATCCTCCGACTCATATGTCACCATAAACACAAACTTCTGCTCTGTGAAATTACACAAATTTATTTAGCTTATAGCAACACATTCAGTCAACAAACTGTAGAAGCATACCAATGTATTTAAACACCTAATTACCAACAAATACTGCTGTGGATTATAAGTAAAGAATAAAACGGAATAGCCAAATAGAAAACCTAAAACAAAACCCGGGGATGACACTCTGTTACAGTACGCCCCCGCATGACAAGGCGTGTGGGGGGGGGGGGGATCAGAGGAACTTTAAGACAAAGAACATAAAGCACCGTGTGGTTTGGTGACAGCCAAAGGGTATCAGGCCTATTTTTCATTTAGACAATGTAGGGTTTGATACACGTGGTCGATCTAACTACACAGCTAACAACCGCCATGGTCCTGCAGACTTCACTGCACAGCTCAGGAGAAGTGTGCATTGTTTGACAGTCAAGAGCCATCGCACAAGCATAAAGCAGCATGCAACTGCATATATGAATTGTTTTGTTAACCTGTAACTTTTTCCCAGACTATGATTAGGCAAGGCAAGGCAACTTTATTTATACAGCACCTGTCAGCCAAAGACGATTCAAAGTGCTTGTACAAGAAAGATAAAAACAACATACAACAAGAAGATAAAACAACTGATAATAATAATAAAAAAAATTATAGTAATAATAAATAAGAGATCAAGCAGATTAAAAATAAACAAAGTAAGCATTAATTTTAAATATTGTGAATGAGTAGACTTAAAAATTTAAGAGTAGGCAACTTCAAATAAGAAGGTTTTTAATCTTGTTTTGAATAAATCCAATGTAGGGGCAGTCTTAGTGAGCATGAAGCTTATTCCAGTGTTGGAGCATAAAAGCTAAAAGCTGCTTCACCATGTTTACTGACTCTCGGTATAGTTAATATGTTTGATTCTGATGATCTTAAAAGTCTGTGTGGTATGTAGGTTTGAAGAAGATATGAAATGTAGTTTAGGTTTCTATTGTGAAGTGCTTTATAAACTATTAAGGAGATTTTAAGTTCTATTCTTTGAGCAACAGGCAGCCAGTGCAGGGATCTTAGAACTGGACTGATATGCTGATCTCTTCTTGTTTTAGGTAGGACTCTTGCAGCGGCGTTTTGGAGGAGCTGGAGCTGTTTTTATTGCTTTTTTTTGGTAATCCAGTGAAAATGGCATTGCAGTAATCGAGTCTACTAAAGACAAAGGCATGAACTAATTTCACAGAATTTTGTGGGGACATTAGTCGTCTAATTTTAGCAATATTTTTTAGATGGTTATATGATGTGTTTATGATAGATTTCATGTGGTTATTACGGTTCAGATCTGGATCCATGATCACCCACAGATTTTTGGCTTTGTCAGAGCATTTTAAACCAACAGATTGAAG
This sequence comes from Orestias chungarensis, assembly GCA_032876305.1. Classification (NCBI taxonomy): domain Eukaryota; kingdom Metazoa; phylum Chordata; class Actinopteri; order Cyprinodontiformes; family Cyprinodontidae; genus Orestias; species Orestias chungarensis. The sequence goes on along the minus strand of JAVLVB010000668.1, from coordinate 5,570,608 downwards.
GTGGGCGATTGTTTTTAATCTATGCTCTTTTGGTCCGAACACGAATGTTTTGAATTAGTTGGAGAAAGTTATGGCTCATCCAGACATTAATCTGCTCAATACATTTAGTGCGTATTTAAACCTGACTGTAGTCTCCGGGTTAAAGAATAATGTACAGTTTTGTGTCGTCAGCATAGTTGTGGTATTCACAAGAGCAGTTTCAGTACTGTGATGTTGATTAAAGCCCGATTGATGGACATCAAAACAGTTGTTTTAAAATAAAAACACAATAATAAAAAGAAATACAATCTAATATGTTTGTGTTGTCTTCTTCATAAAAATGTTAAGTATATTTAAAATAAGATTGTTGGGTTTATTTCAATCAGTCCATTATGTATTTAATTTAATATCTAGAAGAAATTTTGTCAATGCCTGCTGCATAATTTCTCATAAAAACTTTTTTATGCAAGAAATTTTAGGCTTAACACAAGGTTTAAATATTAGCTTCACCACTTACTCACCACTCATGGACTAATTTTAAGCCTCCTTATATTCAATTTCAGAGTTCACTCCTATTCGCACCTCAGTCACATCAATGTTCAGACATGCTTTTCTATTGGGCTGCTGTAATTGTGGTGTCATTAAACATAAAAATAGAGATGATATATATCTTCTATCATTTAAGGAAATTTTGGTTTTAATATGTTGTCTGTGTATCATTTTTGGTCTTTTTTCTGGCTCCTAATGAGAATTACATTTACTTTATTTAATTGCATAGTTAAGATCTCATATAACCAGAAGCATCTGTTTCATTTAGTTTCAAACCATATTATTCCTCAAGGCCTGCATTACAGCTGAATCTCACATAACATTACCATCTACTTCAAGAAAATGTCATCCTTAAGGGTCTCAAAGTTTGATTTCTCATAAGGAATTTAAAGATTTCTGATCTTTAAAAACAAAGCAGTTGAAGGTTACCAAGCTCAAATAACCAATACTGTGGCCTTAAGCTTTACACATAATAGTAAAGCAAATCTGTAGACAAACTAGTATAATTTGTGACAGTATAAGGCACATGTGGAATCCTCAATATTCACAGACCATCATGAATGATGTGCTGACATTTTGAATGTGAGCTAACCCTTATATGCAATATACAGACTGGTTCTTCAGAAGTTGTGAATGTCATGAACTCCCTCACGCCCCAAGGCATAACAATGAGAATCAGAATGATTTGCTTTCTGAATACCTGCTTTTTACAAAATGGATTTGGTTGAAAATATATAAAGACCTGTTTTTACTCAAATTGAAACTCCTCTCACTCATTTCTGACAAGATTTTTAAGATGCTTTCAATTAATTGTTAACATTGTAATATCCTGGTTTAGTTTGATAACTTAAAAAAAAATCTCTAAATATCAGAAGGGTTTAGTACACATTCTATTGATGATTCAATTATCCATCCATCCATCCATCCATCCATCCATCCATCCATCCATCCATCCGTCCGATTTGACTTACATTTATAAGACCAACGTCAAATGTCAAAAAACCTCTTTATATCATTCATTGTATTCTTGATAGTGAAAAAAAACAAAAAAACTTTGACATTGCCAGTGAAGCAATAATAGCTAACTATTATTTTAATTTGTATCTTAATAACTTATTTTGGTGATTAACCAAAAGTTTCTTAAGGTTGAAAGACCTCCTTGCCATCCCCCTAATCTTCACCTCCTTTTACAGACTGTCTATGTGCAATTCAGGACTAAAGCTTTGCCAAATGTTGAAAAAGTGTTAAAAGTTAAATTTGCCAGGGGTAATAACTATTGTGGACCTAACTAAATCAACTATCTTTGAATCTTTCATGCTATAATATACCCAAAGCCTTTTACATACCACTAGCTAGAAAAAATTGTAGTTGTATTCCAAAAGGTTTTTTGTACATTTCAATAAATTCCGTTACTTTGGTCATACATCAACCTTATAAATCATACTTCAGACTTAGTTCAGAAGAACAAGATGAGAATATATTTAAAATATTTTCGGGAAAACGAAAAGAGTAATTGTTCAAAAATCATAACTTTTGTACTACTGAAGTACTGTAAAATTCAATTAATATGTACTTCCATTCAAGTTTGACTAGGACTTACCATTAAAGTGATATTTCCTTTTATATAAATTTAAGGTAATTGACCAGGTTTTATTCAATAGTCCAACCACGAAATCATATAACAGCATCATTTTCAGTATGGTCCCATAGTATACATTGCTTTTAGACTATCTTGCTGTAAACCCATACAGTATATAGTGAAAATTCAAGTAGGTTTAAAATAATTTGAGCAATTAACCAAATAAAAAAGGTTTTGGTGTCCATTTATTGTTAACCACAACACAGCCAAGGACGCAAATACATACCACTAAATGTCTTTACTGAATAGTCCACAACGATCATACTGGAAATAATTTGCCATTTGGATTATACCTAATTTAGTAGATTTTAACACCACCTACCTAAACTTGTATGTAATAAATGATAAATGTTTAAACATGTCTATTTAGAAGACTCTTTTCAGGAAATATACAAATCTGTTGTTTATATAACTGCAAATAAATACTGTGATTAAGCTGATTCTATTCTTTGCAGAAGTGACACGCATATTTCAACACCACCTGATGTTCTACAATTGTCGGCAGCTAATTCTACATAGGAAAATCTTTGGATTTTAAGAATAAAAGAGTACTACAAATGTGGCAAACATTTTCCACATAGATGCTTCCACATACATGCCACTTCACAGACAGCCTCTCTCAGCTGGAGATGCAGTGCCACAGCTGGAAATACTTGAGAGTTGTTTGTAAAAAGATGCTTGGTGATGACGGCATCCATATCAAATACCTTACACATTTAGACACCTCAGAAATAAAGAGGAAAACATAATCATGTGGACTTGCTGTTATGGCTGTAGGATTTGGTTATGAATGCACTTTAATCGTCTGGACCTCTGTCAGCCAAGATCACCTTTTTATTTTAAGAATATCTACATGCATCCCATTTAAAAAATGATATATACTCTGCAGAACATATTTGAAATTAGCTTGATTCCCCATGACCGACATGACCACAGGATGTAACTAATCATCAAATTTTTTTAAATCGTTTTCTATTTTTTATCATTTATCATTTTTCTTCCTACATACCATCAGTTCTTTTTCTCACTGCAACTATTCTGGGAATACATTTGTCCCAGTAGACTATTTTCTGTGGTTGATGGATCACTGTCCATATGTAGGACTTTCCTTTAACATTTAATGTCCTTTGTCTGTATTTTTTCTCTATTCCTCACATTTTAGCCAAGAGACTTAAATCATTTGAGCTTTGGACAGGTTTGAGGGAATTCCCAAAGTGATGAAGCTTAACGATCTTAAAAATCAAGAAGTGCGACTTTTACAGGTCCGTTTACAAGGATATTTCTCTTTATGACATATCAAGTCTAATGGTCCAGAAGCGCTTACCTTGCAAAATTAAGCAATGCGTGCAATTTCTGAAATGTTCGCCAAGATAGAGCATTTTGTCAATAGTGTCTCTTTTAAAATCATCCCATGTTTTCTGGTTCTCATTAATACTCATCCAGAGGTTAGTTATGGCCTGAGAAACAGTATATATATATATATATATATATATATATATATATATATATATATATATATATATATATATATATATATATATAGTACTTTAAACAGAGTTGCATATTTCATAGTTATTTGTTATTTTGATATGCATGGCTACCCAAGTAAAAATCTCAAATTTGTTTTTTTTAGAAACCAAACGTTATATAAGAAATGAAAAAAAAACGTTTACATAGAGATTACGCTTTAAGTCTAAACATTAATGAGAAAAATATTTAAGAGATTCGGTTGCTTTACACAGTGAATGATCTGAGCACAATGAAAGTAAGTTGAGTGAAAGGAAAATCCCCCTTTCTGATCTTCTTAGTTCATTTCAGTGTCAGCTCTTACCCAAAGTGCAAATGAATCAATGCCTATTTTAATGACGATACCCAGGCCCGGACTGGCCATAGGGAGAACCGGGAGTATTCCCGAATCACCTGCCTAATATTGGCCTGCTTGCCTGAGTCTCTGTAAAACAAAACAAAACAAAAAAGTCTGCCGGCAGTGCGAATATTAGATAGACAGACCAGCGCAAGAACAAGTCATAGAGGCAGTCAGGCCAGCAGCATGTGAGGAGGGAAAGATGATTGGTTTATTTTGATTAAGACCCGCCCCAAACGTCCGTATCAACCACACAGGTGTGGAGGAAGGGGCGTGGCGTGTGTCTGTTGATGGCAGCCTGCGCAACGAGTGAGCCATGCAAGAAGTGAGGAGAAGCAAGTCGGGTCTCCCGACGGGGTAAAAGGAAGAGAGAGGGAGAGAGACAAAAAGAGAAAGGTTATGGAGGAGGACGCGGCAAAATGCAGAAAAGTAACAGATTTATTTATTTAGTCCCCCCTTGTTGCCATTAAAATAAAGATTACAATTAAATTATAAAAACAAAACGAGCACACACAAAATGTTGCTACAAATATATTATTTAAAGGTTAAATAAATACATTTTTTATTTTAATAATGTTTGTACATAATTTTTTTTTTTAAGTTTAAACAGAGACCACTAAAGGAACTTAAGGGTGCACACATTCAGTCTACAGTTTAAAATATGGAGCCTATATAAGTTTAGCCTTTAAAGTAAGATAAGGACTGGGATGTTAAAATCACTGATTTACACGCCACTTTATTATTTTTTACTTTTTAAATTATTTATTTGTCCAGCTAATCGGATATAATCTTATCATTATCATGTATATCAGTACAAGGCCAAATCATTGAGACAGGCTTCATAATCTTACTGTGTGAAATACAGTTTATGGAAAAACTAAGAGCATATGATTTTCTTTACCAAGGTGGTGATGGTGATTACACGATTCCTGCTGGTACCTCAGGAGAAGTAGAGCATTTGGGAGAAGTTATATTTCTACAGAAGAGCAACAACACATGAACGCTACCAGACGCTAGCATAGACATAAATGGCTCTTGACTGAAAAATAGCTTTCTTTACAATTTGGCGTTATTGTATTAAGTGATTATGTTGTTGAATATTTCTGTCTGCTGCTGATTTGCTGTTATGTATCCCAGATCAAACATGAACATTTGTGTAATCCAACCTTGGATTTACTGTAGGTTGGGGTTCATTAGTATTCCCTGGTATGATAATGTGCCACTGAGGCAGTTGATTTTTTACATGATTTGACTATCTAAAGCGCTAACTTAGACACTTATTATTGGGTAAAATCTAAAAATTGTGTACTATTGCATTAACAGCAGTAAAGTTACTGTATATTACAACCTCAGAAGTTACAGTAGTTCTAATAGGTGGCCTTTTTTTTGGAATTTGCTATAAGTTTGTGTGCGCACGTGCACAAATGCAGTTTGCTTGTGCCCATGCATTTAGGTGTGGGTGTGAATATGTATGTGTGGGAAGACGCATGAGTGGCAAGCCCAGGGTGGCGAGGTTACATGACTGACTCCTGGCCTGAAAAAAATCTCCCAGTCCGGCCCCGACGATACCACTGTGCTTAACTGACCAACAAATTCAACTGACCTAAACCACATTAAGACGATATGGGGCATTGTTCAAATGAAGATGAACCACGTCAGAGCTATGACTAGCTGAACAGAGCTGAAGGGAGTCAAGGTCGTACCGCTACATGAACGTCATTATCCTCAGCCGCCGCCACATTGTTTCCAATTTTGTGCTACATCAACAAAGTAATAAAAAAAAAACAAATTATGTAAATTTAAAATAAATGTGGTAAGTAAGAAATCTCTACTAAATAAATTTATTTCATGAACATGTTTTTGAGTGGGCCCACTTGTAATGTAATAGCCTAATAAAATTAACACTTGACCTATATTGCATGTGATCCATTTAAAAATGTGGCACTTCTCAAACTAGTTTACAAATTAATTGTTTACGATATTCTAATATAGTGATATTAATATTCAGTTGAAGGTGTGCATGGACAGAGGCTTCTACTTAAATGTAAATGTAATCTTTTGTGAAAACCAGTGATAGAAAGCTGAGACTACATGCTGAACGTAAGCTTCTATTTCTACGCAGCAATCCCAATCTCAAATCAAAGCTCTTAAGCTTTAGCTGTTTTTTTTCCTTTTACAAATTGACAGTGATGACAAATGCATGAGGAGGAAACCATTTACAATCCCAAAACAGATAGGGGATTAGAAATTGACAGAGAAACAGATTCAAATGACAGATAAGATGAAAAATGCCTCAATGTAAGCTGCCCATCAGAGGAATTAAAAAAAAAAGGAATCAGGCTGTGGGTGACAAAGATTCATCCTTTCTTTTAGGAGTTTTCAGTCTAGGCCTGTGTTTCTAACGTATTTGAATTTGTAATACAAATGGTACCTTCCGAGTTTTTTTTCTCTTCCATTTTAGATGCGACAAAGATAACAAAGATCTGCGGTTGTGGTATGCAGTTTATTGTAGTTCTAGTTAGAGCTAAAAACCTTCAGGCACTGGTACTAAAATTTAACCCATCTCGTATGTAGAGCTACAACATTCTGTGTTGCTCTATCTGGGACACTGTTTCAGCAGTCAAAGCATGTATTTCTGGTTAACTAGATGTATTTTATAGTCTGCCTTCTTAAAATCATGGATATTTCAATGTAAGTATATTCATTTTCCTTCATAAAATGGCAATAATATCCAATTTGATTGTGCTGTTTGTCCAACAAAGCAGGACAAGCAGACGTAATTGGACTCCGCAGGAGCTGAGCGTCTGTTGTAAGGACTTTGTATTTATTTGGCCTTTTTATCCCATACACATTTGCAGCATTGTTATAACTGCTTAGGAAACACCTAGTTTGTGTTTCAGATTCAGCAGATAGGCTCTTCTGAATAAACAGCACTGCTGAAGGCAGCAATGCTGATTAGCTTAAATTTCCGTCTGTGTAGGGAAACAGATGGACAGAAATCAGCAGCTCAGTGTTGTGCAGGCAAACAAATGTGGGCTTCTGGCATCAGCACCACTACTAATAGTCCAGACGTTTGCACAGGTTCACAGAGAGAGAGCGAGAGAGAGAGAAAGGCATATTCATCCATAAAAGTAGATATACATTCACCTTATCTGACTACAGTCTTTGCAAGGCCGTTGTCGTTAACGCTCCAGGAAAGTAAAATGTGTCAAATAAAAGAAATACAAAAAACATTTTCAGTGCTAGCTTGGACAGTCCAAAGCAGAAGTGAAGACCATCCTGAACACTGAGTCCAGGGCAAAGTTAAATCGATGTAAGACAGGACTCTGATGAAGTCACGTAGTGTTTGAAATGAAGTTGCTAAGGGTTGATATTTTGGAAAGTCGCAGAGAAGACAGCAAAGGTAGAGAAGATAAGGCTGTGGATATGTGACTTACCGCCTGTAGGAAAACAATTGATTGATCACCTGATGTAGGTTGCTGTTAATGTGGAGAGTTATACAGGCTTGGCTTGGCTGCTTGGCCTCATCAAGCTAACACCATACTGAATTCATCCTGAGCCCTGAGCCTTTCTTTACACCAAATGGATTATAATTATCATCTAATCTCTTCTGTCCACATGCATTTCTGAAATGCAGCTTTGTCCCGCTTTGGTATTTCTCTCGAGAAATTACTCACTTGCAACAGAAATTACTCACTTGCAACATAATCCACACCACTATACGACTACCAGATCTTAGTCTGGCAGATTTTTGGATAAAGACACAATAAATGTTTAAAAGGAGATCTGTTGAAAATGTGCAGTATACATCAGACCAATAAATGATTGATTAGTAATTCCTTTTCATGTGTATATACTATGGTATACACTCTTATCAACATTCTCAGTAATCTAATAGTTAAATTAAGACCTTTTTTTAAATAGAAATTCTGTTTCTTTGTCACCATCTTTAACTTTTTTGGTTTAGTGAGAAGCAAAAGTTAAATGAAATAATTTCTTTTGCTACATATTGTGTTTCAGTGCTTGAGATTGGCATTTGTCTAAATTTTAAAGGCCTTGTTCTTGTCTCCGAATCAATGCTTTGAGTCTACTTCACATCTGGTTGACTCAGGATTTATTCTTACGACCCAGTCATAGCCAAAGATTTACAATCACTATTTTCTTTTGTTTGTTTCTGCAATAAAGTTTACTTTAAAAATTGTATTGTTACCACTTGCAGCTCATTTTTTCGAAGAATAATATGTGACAGAAGAAAAAGGCAACATTTCTGTGGCAAATATATTGTTGGTTTGAGCTAGACATTGAAATTATGGGTCAAGAAGTCATGGACAAACCACGGCAACAGAAGAAAAAAACAACTGCTCAAACACAGGCTGGACATATTCAGTGCAAAATATGGCACAAACCCCAACCACAGGCTACATCTCCCCTGACCTACCCTTCCTTCTAATCAAATCTGCGATAACGTTTTTAAAAACGTTAAAGCAGGTTTAGATTACAAGGAAAAAAATCGATTTGAACATCTCATGGAGCAATCTGTAATCAATCATCTAATCATGCAAAACACGCATACCTAAAGCACTCCAAAACTTAAGTAACGCATGACAATAGCTCACATCATTGATTGTCACATCCAATGTGACACATATTTAGTTACTTGCAAAAAATAATGGTTAAATAAAATCATGTTTAAAAGCTTTTAAGACCATACCCAAGTCTTCTATGGAAGGAGACATATTCTAACAGACCTTTTAGCTGTAAATACAGAGAAAAGTGCCTGAAAAAAAAAGAAAAAAGTATTGTCTTTATACACCACAATTATGCACTGGTATGTATTCATTTACCCGTAAAATTCTACAACCATTTTCAGATTTGTTGGTATAATGTATTTAAAGTTAAGAATGGCAGTTTTGTAAGCTATTTTATGTGAGAGATGTTGCATCATTTAAAAACCATCTAAAACCCTTAAATACACCTTTGGTTTTCTTTTATGTTTACATATCTAAATTTACATCACAAGAAAGTAAAATGTATCACATATACTGACTATATAAAAGAGCTTTGCAGAAATCTTTTATATATTTTTACTTGGATCACTTCATTTTAGGGCTCCAAAGTCCTTTCAAAAAATTTAGTGAGCTGTGCCTGTAAGGTATTAAGGTTGATACAAAAAAAGACCTCATAAAATTGAGTCAAAAACAGAAAAGGAAAACAAAGAACATTTAACCCAGGCCACCACAGGGAGCATGCCTCAAGGGTTGCAGCACTTCTTTGTATGGTGACAGAAATGATGTCGATAGAAACTGAGCTTTTTTCCTTATTTCTTTAAGCAGGCAATCACAACACTCCCAACAGCTCAACTTTCATCTGCTCTGCATAGGAAATTCACCACATTTTTTAACTTGACTACTGCCTTTGTTTTTTTTTTTGTTTTTTTTTTTTGGTGCATATGACACTAACAGTCAGTAGATTTGACTGGCGACACATTGAATAGTAAACATATTATGAATCCTTCCATAGTTAATGACTGCAGCAAAAATTTGTTTAAATATCAGTTTAAATTCAATCCAAATGTGGGAATGGAAAGTTGTTATAAAAACTGAGTTTCTGGTATAGCTGCCCATACTTTTTGTGGTATTTAAAGTAAAATAACATAAACTGTAATCTGGCTCAGCCTCTAGAGAAGTGGTGCTGCGATGTTAGATGAACCGGAGTCATTCAGTACTAACATGGCTCTATCTTTGCTGTTGCTATGTATTTGCCCTACTTAGGAAATGTGATTAACAACCATGTCACATGACTGCTGTTGTCATCACGAACCGTCTAACTAAGAATCGCTAGCTTCAATAGGAGAGCAAGTGGGATGTATAGAGCAGTATATTTCTTGCATGATTGTTGTGTATCTGTAATGAAACCACACTATCGAGACCTAGACCACTTGCTGTGCATAAGATTGCCTTGCATGTGTTCTCTATTATTATTTCACTGATCTAGCAGCAAAATTAAAGCTGCAGCTGCAGATATGGCAGAAACTGTGTGGTTTCTGCGGTATATTGTCTTACCAGAATGTCATCGTTGAAAACATAAACAACACAAAAACAAGTCATGTACAATGCTTGTTTAAATCCACTTGGCCATCAATTCAACATCAGGGTTTAATTAGTAATAATTAGTAGTAATTAAGTAGTAATTACATTTTCTATACAACAATGTGGTCCACAGTTTTATATACTGACTCGTCTATCTATCTATCTATCTATCTATCTATCTATCTATATATAATTATTAATTTTATTAAACTAAACTACAAAGACTTGACTTTTGTAACTTTCATAAATACATTAAAGAAGACACTATTCATATATCCTTTAACTAACACCACCACTTATATTTGGTTGAACAAATCTGGAGACAAAACCACTTTCAAAAGACTATATTTTGAAAAGGATTTCGTGAAGCTTTAGGTCATTTTTTTTTTTTTTTGCAATGTGCAACAAATATCCAAGTATTGTAGTCGTGAGATGTTTGTCTTTTAATTATACCATCACAAAAACAATAGTTACTACACATATTAGGGTCCAACATCACATAAAAACTTCGTTAAACTGTTTTCCAGGCTTTTAGACTTAAACGGGAGGACTTTCAAGGTTTCTTTTTGGGGTCATTTTGTATATAATAGAGACAAGTTATTTATATTGCAGTCTGTTATTGTTTAAAGTTTGCTTGGAACTTAAAAAATAAGTAACAAATTTGAGTCTGACAGCATGATGCATCATATTTATTGTCCTGCTGGAGCATTGCTACTGGCTACAGCCCGGTAGCAATGTTGGAGAGGTGTTTTCATCCTGTAACATTCCGATACACGGCCAGAAGGTTTTATTCTTGGCATCTCACTACAGCATTATTTTGGACCATTTCAAATTAGTACTAGTTTTAATTGATGTTTAAACCTAAATAATAAAGATAATTAAGCACTGGGAAAAATACAAAAATCAATAGAGATGTGTCTCTATATTGCATCAAATAAAACCTCGATTGGCCCTGGAGGTCGGGACTTAAATCGAAGATGTGTCACTTCAACACAAAACTAAGCAAAACCTGATAAATATTTCATTTTTTCTGCCATTAAAAAATCTGGTCTAAAGCATTTTGCTACAACGTTTGTCTAAAATAATAAAACCTCTGGGCCACAACATATTTAACTATTTTTATCAGTCTAAATCTGTCTTAAGGTACACAAGACAGTTGGATCTCATCTCCTGTTTATTCATGCAGAAAAAAGACTCAGGAACGTTAGTCTCCAGTGTCTTGTGCTGGCCTAGATAGGATTACAATCAAAGGGAGGCAGAGCAAGGAACCCTTCCCATTTGCTGCAAACGGATTGAGTAAATGTCTCTCCCTTCACTCTCCCATCTGAGTCAAGACAGTAGAGTGCTCCTGTTCCAAGTCTGAAGATCCAGAGCCCAGCTTACACTTCAGATATATCATGTTTAATGAATAGCGGATGACAAAAACACGTGCAGCAGTGGGAAAATCCACGATGCTGGAAAATGAAGCTAGGATAGGGATTGTGTCTGAACCAACTGAGTTTATTTAATTAGAGCATACTCTCCAGCATCTCCACCACGGGATGCTGTAGAGAGGTATTGGTTGTTTGAAGAGTGGTTTAAAAATAACTCGTCGCAAGAAAAAAAGCAACACATGGTACAGACTCATCCATCCTTTACCCGCATCAGCCTGCAAAAGCATAGTCATATGTATCTGTCTGCTTCAAAACCGCAACAAACATCTGAGCACAGATGTGACGGGCAGTAACAGGAGCTTGATCTATTGCCACATATGTTTATCACTGAGGGGGCTTTGAAGCAGAAGGTTTAGTTTCTAGAGAGAAAGTATCCAGAGATTGTCCTGACCATTAACAAAAATATAAGCAAAGAATCATTTTATGGAATTTATGGAATGTTTTGTACAGAAAATGGGATACATTTTGTCTTCATGCAATTACCCCTTATGTGACTTATGTGCTGGTAAAACAATGATGCCCTGAATAACCTTTAATGTGAACAAATTTTGCTTAGAAAATGGAAAACTAAAACAGTACAAGAAACGAATCAAAAGTCAGAGATAATTGACTTCCATAGGTGCAGTGGCCTATCCATTTAGTCCTTGTAAAGATATCTAAAAAAAGCAATTATTATTTAAGCAATGATTAAATATACTTTTGTAGTAGCATTCATGTCTGTGTTTAAATTTGAATTTATTGTTATGTCATATTATATTTATATTATCTCATTATCTTATGTCATCTTTTATTACAAAGAAAAAAAGTCATAATTCACAGAAATGTAGGCTTGAAAACTTCAATTTAAATTTATTTTACTTAGTGGACTGAGTTACTGATAACAAATGAACTAAATAATTAAAATAAACATTTTAATCATATTCAAATTTGCAATGGATTTGTATGTTGTTCAAAAAAAAAAAAAAAAACGAACATGCCTTATGCGTAGTTCTAAAATGAAAAGAAAAAAAAAGAAAAGCATGAAATTATTGTCTCCTCTGTGCTGGAGTAATTGTATTTTTACTCACCCAGAGGAAATAGGGGAAAAAATGAGTTCAGTCTAAACCTACAAAAATTGCTATTATCTATCACCATTTACACACAAGTCTGACATCAATAACTCGATTTTCCTCTTTACACACGTCTCCCCAAAGCTTTTTTGATAAATATTTCACTATGATGGCTCATTTTGCCATATTGAACTTGATCCTACTAATGGAACATTGTTGGGAACTCTAGTTAACATCAAACCTTTCTCAGGGATTTGAAGAGATGCTTCTGGCAGAAAGTGTTATGGATTGATTAGGCCCGAACTGTCTGAATCGCCTCAGGTAAGGATGTAGCAGGCATACAGACGCTGTGTTATAATTGTGATGAAGCAGCTGTCATTGGCAGAACTGATTTGGATTACCTCTTGTCTTCGTTACCATGACAGCCTAAATGAAGAAGCATTCAACACCAATACTCGAGTGACACCCGAGTTGGGCTTCAAAGTAGGTATTTACCAAATATCTTTTTTTTTTTAATTGAACTGGAAATCATACATCTCCACTACCTAACTATTAATGAAAGAAATAATATTTACTTTAGTTTTATCAAATCCAGAGAGTTACTGTCAAGGAACTGGTTTTAGGACCCAAGTGCAGTACAACGTCAGGTAGAGTTTATAGTACTTTATTTTTAGGCGTAGCAAAAAACAGGTAATTTAACTGGCCGCAGGAAAACAGTCTTTGGTTATCTCCAGGCATCAACAGGAAACGAGGAGACTGGTGAGTCCTCACAGCGTTGGCAACAAGCTGATAATTCACCTGACAGCAGAAGACAGGCCTTGGTAAGCTCCAGACACAAACAGGAAGCGGGCATGCTGGTGAGCGCTTTGCTTGGTTATCAGCTGAACAAACAAAATCCGAAGGGGACGGACAAAAGGCTTGTCGTGGACGGGCAGAAGGTCGGGCAGAGACGAGAAGACGTGGCCAGAGGCAAGCTGGAGTCGAAACCGAGAATTTAAACCAAGAATCAATGCTGGAATGAAGTGGATGCTGCAACGACAATCGGGCACTGAATGAAGGAAACACTGCTGCTTAAATGCTGACTAGCTGACGAGCAGTGATGAGCTGCAGCTGAGGGTGAGCAGGTGTGGAAGGTTGGAGCTGATTAGGAGGTGCTGCAGTGAAGTGGGAGACCTCACACACCACAGCCAACAGGGCAGAATGTGACAGTTACAATTATTCTGTAACTCTCTGTCACATTGATCAACAATATTTCATGACATCCACACAATTTTGCGTGTTGTCTCCATTAAGTTTTTATTTTATTTCTTTTTTCTTTATAAATCATGCATTAGTGACTCTTTCCTTTACCCTGACTCATCCACGCCTCCTCTGAAGGCAGGGCACCATAAAGTTCAGCAGTGGATCATAAATTAATATATTTGCCTTCAGTGAAAGTTGTTGAGGATAGTATGCTCATTAGGTCTTCCTCTGTGTCTGTGCAGACCGTAAGATGAGCAAATAGAGCTCTCCGGACTTCAAAGTAGGCTTGCCGGAGCTGTCATCACTGCTCTGTACAGCTGGAATGGGGTCTTGACAGAAAGGGCAGGCATCAGTGCTGTAGCAGGGAGAGGAGTGCAGATTTTACTGATTAAAAAATGAAGAGGCTGGTTTAAAACACTTTTTGCCTGTTTTCTGTCCCTCACACGTGGCTTTTTATTGTTTGGCAAAGCTCTTTCCTGTTCCATCAGGTACATTGTGCTATTATGTCCCATACGAGTAAATATCACATAGTTACAGGAACACCAAAGTGTTATATCCTGGAACATCGTCTTCTTGACTCACTGTCTGCAACCTTTCTATCCCTGCCCTGTCCACCACGACTCTATTCCACCACAGGTCCATTCGCTTCTCTTTACCTCATTGAGTTTTCCCCTACTCCCTAAGCAATATCACCATTTACAGGATATTTCATCGCCTCCCTCCTCGTTTGTCCTCCATCGTCCCGCACGCTGCTATTTTTCTCAGTCTCTTCCCTTTAATGACAATGAAACACGGTAAAGTGCAGGTCCTGACATTTTATGAAATGAAGATTAATCACAATAAATGATGAGCTGCTTTTTTAAGTACATGTGACAGCAAGGAGATGCATGAGTGAGCATAGATTTAGTAGGACTTTGTGTTTGTGTGTGTCTGTGCTTGTGTAAAAGTTGTTGGTTTAAGGTTGTGTTCACAGTGCAGTTAAACACCCTTTAAACCTGAGCTTTCATCCTACTGGCTCATATCGTTTTAAATGTGATCTTTTTTTTCTGAACCTTACACATAAACCTTTTCAGGATTGTAAAAATAATTCGGTCCTGTTCACTGTCAAAACTGAAGCACCTACGCTAAGGCTAAGGGTCATTTCAAAGATTAACAAAATCGAAAGCAGAATATCTTACTAAGCGTTGGTTTTTAGGATTAGCAGATATTATTAGTTGCTAATACTTAAGGTTTTTTCTTTTTTGTTCACATTTTGGTGGTATCAAATTGGTTTTAAAGCCTCTGAGATAAGATACATAAAAGTAAAATTAAACGTAACCTACATTTCTTTACTATTTGATAGAATAGCCATTTAAACTTGGAGCAGATGTTTTGGATGTGTTTTTTTCAACAGATGGTGGACATTTGTTCCATTCCTCAACAAAACAGATTTAACTTTTGTTTAAAGATCACATTGTTTTCACACACCATTTCCAAAACTTCTAGTTTGTTGCCCCTAACCCATATTGTGATTAATTTGGGATGTTTAAGGTCATAGTCCATTTAAAACTCCAGTTTCAAGCCCAAGGTTTAACTTTGCGGTTGATGTGCTTAAACATGTGTTTACCGTTCTTCCTGTCCTTAACATGCAGAAAATTTTAGCTCCATCAGACTACAGGACATGCCTCCAAAATAAGATATTTGCTTCTGCGTAAATAGGTGGCTCTTTGGGTCATTTAGATAGAGCACTTGTATTGCTATGTAAAAAGATATTCTCTGACCAGTTTCAGCTGACAGCTTCACACGTTTGACTTTTTTCTCATCTCTAATGATCATTTCACACCAACACACTTTCATTCCAAGGCACAAATCCTTCGTTACTTTTGTTCATCTGAGCTCAGCCCTTGCAGGCCTCAGAAAATGTTAACATCAATTATTTTCCTTAAAGCTTGCACAGATTTATTTTTAATTGTTGTCTTTTCATGGTGTAACATTAAGAAGCTCTTTGAAAAGAGACTATACAGCAATCCCTCATACTGAGCATGCATGTAGCGAACGTGGATTGGAAAAACCCCTTTAACAGGATGAAACCTCCAGCAGAACCTGTCTAAGTACAAGCAGCTATCTGCCACGACCAACTGGGGGTTGGGAGTGACCAAAAAGATGGTCTTATAATGTATCTCCAGTTGAATAAAATGTTGCTCTTTAATCTATTCATAACATGTTCATCTGCATTTTCACTGTTTAAAGCAGGAGGTTTAAACTAGTCGGGTCCTGCAACATTTTGATGTTTTCATTATGTAATACACCTATGTGAAAGGACTAATGCAGATCATGAACAACACATAAAAAATGAAATAAAATATTAATTTTAAACTGTATCACATAATTAAGATAACATAATTAAGATTACTTTATGGTTTTACTCAGATTTCTTTTTGATTGTTGTCATTTGACTACGTAACTTTAAGAAGCTCTTTGAGATGTTCTTAAAACATATACCACTTATTCCCAGTTGAATCAAATGTTGCAGATCAATCTATCCAAAACATTTTAATCTGCAATTCACTGTTTAAAGCAGGAGTTTCAAACATTTCAAAGTATCCCTTATCTAACACACGTGAGAGAAAGGGTTAACTTACACTGGCTAACATATAATCACGTTCTCTTGGCGGTGTATTTCAGACCCCTTGTTAAACTGTATTTTGCAAAGATTCTGGTTTGCCGTGCAAATTCTACTTCACTGAGTTGTACTCCTTTGTAAGGGGAAGTCTGTGTTTATTCTCCTTATCAGCCAGCTTGAACGTATGAAGATATGAGTCAGTCTTTGCCTGGTGTGCAAATGTTTATTTGTTTTATTTAGGTTAGAGTTGTTTTTCTCTTTACCTCATGTTTACTTGATTCTTCTTCACTGAAAACTGGAAAATGCTGATAGGAAGTGATTGCTCAACGTGTGAATAAATACCAGGACTGCCTACCATTTTCCACAATTATCAACTCAGGTCTGCCTTTAAATACTCAGCTATTTATTAAGGATCCTCAAACTTTCTTTAGAAAAAGTGATCTAGGTTTTCAACACCTCCTTCAAAGAACCTCTTTAAGACACTGGAGAGGCCATCCAGGATTTACCACCTTCTGACGATCCTAATCCAGGGTGTAGTATGATTACACTTGAAAATGATCAGAACATATTTTTTTCTCAGTTTCCTTTTTGTCCTTGTTTGCTTAATGGCTTTATTTCATAAGAAACATAAAAAAAGAAAAGAAAATAAATTTTTGTTTACTGTTTGAACCGGCTTGTTTATATTTCCCGGTTTTCTTCTCTTATCCTGAGCATCATCATACAATATTTGCATAATTCATGCCAAGTATTTTCTTAAGAACATGTCGAACAATTAATAAACTGTCTTTGAAATATCTGTTTCTCCAACATCAAAGCCCATAAGACTCTTTAATCTGCAAATGAGCACAGCACAGGCCCTTTAGAATGCATTTTTAAAATGTAAAAAAAAAAAAGATTTTGCCCTCCATGTGAAAAATAGAAAGCCCCCATAAAATTAAGCAAATAACTTTTTGTATTCATAAAAATGTTTGCATGACATAGGGATTTCTAAAATTTTATTAGGAGTTTAATGTTTTCTCTTCAACTGTCAGTGAGATGATGGTCACTTCCCACATCTCCTGAGACACCATGTGTTCCATGCTTTTACACTTTTGAAACATTGAGATAATTCATTGCAACAAATAGATGTTTGAAGGAAATGAACAGAACGAAAAACAAGAGCTTAATGAAGTGTAACATTTATGCATTATCGTTTGCTATAGTCGGTCTCTATGATTTCAGCTCTCCCAGCTCTCCCACTGCTACGACAAATGCAACAAAAACAGTTGAATGAAAAAGGGAAAATGACTTGCAGCCGTGTTTGTAATTGAGAGACAAACCTGGAATTAGATGTATAGAAGAAGTACGATTTAGTCCCTATGTTACATTGTAGACATTACAGATTACACATGACATTATAAGGGCTTTTATTAACTATGCAGCTGGTGTGGTACTTATATTCTTTGCTCAATTTGATTTTCAATTTATCAAACATATTTACCAAATTTTTAAAACTTGACTGAATAACATGGTGATGAATAACATTGTTGTACCTGGTTCTTAAAAATATCCTGCTCAATCCGAACCTCTCACTGACTATATGTTTATCTGAACAACTCTCCGGTTAGTAATTGTGGGGGGGGGGGGGTAAATATTTACTTTCTGTCTATTATATTATACCCACTAACAGGTACAATAATTAATTAATAATTACCAATTCACAGGCATAGTGTTATATTTGATTGGTGCAGTTTTTTAATGTTTAAGA
Source organism: Orestias chungarensis (assembly GCA_032876305.1). Lineage (NCBI taxonomy): Eukaryota > Metazoa > Chordata > Actinopteri > Cyprinodontiformes > Cyprinodontidae > Orestias > Orestias chungarensis. The sequence goes on along the minus strand of JAVLVB010000668.1, from coordinate 5,552,415 downwards.
TATAGGTTTAAGAAAATAATTATAGGGGACATTTAAATAAACATATTTGTGGTCAGCGATGGTCATGATGGTTTATTGTTTGTGAAAAGGGTAAAAGTGCTTTGTTTTGATCCTACCTAGAGTTGGTGTAAAATTGTTAAACATTCACTTGTATCAATTGTACTAACTTAGACAAAGGGAAATAATAAAACTAAATGGATAGATGGATAAATGAAATTAATTAGTGTAATTGACATCAAGTTTCTGGGTTTAAGTTTAACCACAATAAACAATGTTCAGTCTTTGGTGATATACTAAACAGGCATAACCTTGAAGCTTAACACCTGCTGTATCCATCATCTTACCGCTATGGAAGGACACAGGAGGCGAGCATAGTTTTATATATGTGAATCTCTGCAATGCAAAACCAAGACTAAAAGAACTGACCTCCACATGGTGAGAAAAAATGATAATTAATTTTTATGTTGACTCAGATCATATAAATCACTTAAGCATTGTAAGTGTAACAGTACATGATATTCTCCTGAGGTTCAGCAAAAGCTAACACATCGAAAAGTGTCAATAAAAAAACAGCAATGGTGCTATTTACATATCACATTAGCAGGACAGTTGGTGCCATCTTGTATAATCAAGCAGACCAAAATCAGGGAGTTAAGAGTACATATAGTTGAAAACAGATGATTGTAACATTTTACTTAAAAAAAAACAACCTTTAATCATTTTCATTTCTAAAACTAAAACATGGGTCTCATCTTTCACTTTTAAATATATCAGACATAAATCTGGTAATTAATGACAGAATACAGCATAGTCTTAATTTTAGTTGGCACCATAAAGTTGTGCTGTTGGTAAAAGTGATCAATTGTCATAGCACAATATTTCTGTTAAGAATTTATTGCCCAAAGAACATGGGGCCTATTTTTAAAAATCTATCATTTCAAGATACACTTTACAGGAAACTGTTTTTTGACTTTTTAAATCCAGTCTGTATTCTCTGATGTGGGATCAGAATGTGTGCATAAATTATATATGAATGGAGAGAGGAAAAAATCAAAACTGTGACTTCCACTGCTTTGCTTTTACAAAATAGGCAAATAGCACTTCTAATCAGGATGCATTCTCCATTCAGCCTCTTGCAAAAAAAGGTGATACTCAGCAACTAGTGAGGGGCTCATTACTTCAGGCTGAGTGTTTGTGGGCTCGGGGTTGAATAATGAGGCTATTATGGAGATATCCGCCAAGAATAGCTGTAGAGGTCTTCGCTGCCACAGCTAAAGTAGCCTGCCAAGCCTATTTCTCCAGCAGTAAAATAACCCATTGCATTTGAACACATACATTGCATTGCATCTGGAGACTTTCCGAAATGCATTTGATATCATTTTAAAATAGAATTTGCACAAAAGTGTCAATCATTACTTTCTGGAGCATGTAATGAAAAACGGATGCTCTTTGGTTTGAGGGATAGTTGAGGTAGTTTTCTTTTAATACATTTGCAGATGGTGCTCAGAAGACTTTAAAATGCTCAAATGACCAATAGGAATAACTGCACTATCCACATGTTTTCTTGCAGTTGACAACAACGAGTTCAGAATGAATTTTGAGCCTTTGCTTGATGTTCATGTTGTGTGCTCTCTGTTTCCCAGCTCTTCAGTCTCATTGTGTTCATTTTCAACAGGAAGCAGTAGAATATAACGGCTGTGGGCCCAGCTTGACTCCACTGGGAGTTGTGCCTCATTATCTAAGAAGCCGCTTACACTCCAATGCTTAACTCATTACAGATGATGAGGAAAAAAAGGAACGGCAGATTTCAAATGCTATGCACATACAGCTCAAGATTTTTTCTTAACAAAATGACCTTTTATTTTACTCAATAAAGCACATGCAGATCTTTACAATTAATTCAAATTTTACATAACATAATATAATAAAAGCTACTTGTTGGTTCTCTTCTTTCAAAATTATTTAAATGTAATCTATTGTCTATGAAAACATATAAGAGTTTCCAAACGATAATTGTTATTTCAACAAAGAAAACTAAATTGCAGAAAATTAATTAGCTCTGGCTAAAGTTTGTGTTACAGGCTACTGGGTTTCGGGATGCACTTATTTTTACACATGACTTTTTAATGTCAGCTTTGTTTAAGAACAGTGACAGTTGTGAACATGATGGGGTTTGTACACTTGATATTACATAAAGAACAGATTATTATTATTTTTTTATCACATCCTGATATCTAAAACTGTTAGACTGGACAAGGATAGGTTTTTTTTAAAGGTTCTGTAATGACTACACACACAGTTTCCTACCAAAAACAAGGGAATGATGAATCTCTTCCCTGTTTTGATGTTGTCAAGGTGAGTAATTATCTATGTGAGAAAGTAATAAAAATAGTGGTAATCCAAATTGAACTGACACAGGGAAGTTTTATGTAAGCTTCTGTTTTCAACTGGAATAATTTATTCAAAAGGTTACAGAATAAATTATTTTAGCATATAGTTGTGATGTTTTTCACCTCTTTTTATTCAATTTTGAGCTCATACCACTGTTCAAATTTCTGATTTAGTTTCAAATCTTTGTAGGTTTAAAAGTTACAGTAATAGAGTATAGATGTATTGACATTAGGTTTTTCTTTACTCTAAGAGTGAAACTTGCCAGGATGTCATTATGTACATTAGGACTTAGAGTTCCTGTTTCCTGTAAAGAATTGCAAAGGTTTCTATTTAGTAACGCAAGTATTCATTCATGTTCTGTTTATCTTTTTACATCTTTACTCTATAGCAGAATGTATTCCTAAACCTAACTTTTCATTTTTCTGAGCTGAAACCTACTTGGCAATGTTTAGCTTATACATGCAAAAGCTAACGTTTCACTTTCAATTAAAATCAATAAATACTTTGATGCCATGAAATTATATTTTGCTGCTCATTCATTTTTTATGTGTAATGCACACACAGTTTTCCACAAACCTCCCTTAAGAATAGGAACACACCGTGAGAACAGATCCCTTCAAAATATAAATCTTAGTCAGTCTCCTTGGTTTTGTACAGGGTCTGTTGTGAGAGGCCTTCAGGTTTATATTGGGATAATAGTTTAATAATAGGAAAATGTTATTTAAAGACAGGCAAAGACTTCCTCAACTGTGCACAAACATAACCTTTATGTAAGTGAGAGCATTTTCACACAATAAACATAACCTTTAGAAAGGTGAGAGAATTTTCACACAATAGATTTACTACTTAGCAAACAACTTTCAGTCATGTCTGATTCAGTTGGGAAATAAGTTGTTAATTGGTAGGTTAAAGTAGGACTTTAGGCAATTGTTTAAAGTGTTTCTGTCACACTTATTGACAAGGATAAAGGAGCGGGGCAAAATGGAAAAGCAGGAGGCAGAAAGCAGCACATCATCAGCAAATATAAGCCTTAATGCAGCAGTAGAAACAGAATACTCAAATGAGCTCCAGTAGTCGGCAAAAAAAAAAAAAAAAAAAGAACATCCAATACTAGGATTAGGCTGGGGAACCAGAAAAAAGGAAAATACACATTTTGAAACTTGAAAGTAAAACCTGGCTGAAAATATTCTAATGCCGTCAATAAAGCATTGGATAGAAAGAGGTTTGTAAAATAAAGATGCCTTGTGAAATATATTCTAAACTGTATCCTGTTTTGCATCTTGGTTTACTGAAATGTTAATTTTCAGCTCTTTACTTAAACATTTAGTCCTTATTTGCTCATTTCAGCAAGGATAGAAAAACATATTGTGTGTTTGTAAATGACAATAATATAATATATATACATACGTGCACATTCTTGACATTTGAAGCCGACTAGCTGACTACTCTGACTGTGAGGTGTTCAATATGTTTAGTGGTTTAGTAAAAAAAAAAAAAAAAAGCCATTAAAATACAGAATCCCATTAAAGCTCACTGTGAAATTCTCCTTTTCACAGCCACTCAAAATATTTATCAGTAAAGCCATAATGAAATCTCAAATACCAACAGTTTTTTCAAGAGATCCTTTATTTGTTCATGGTGCAGGTATTTATGATATTTGCATGTCCCTTGTTTTTACATTCTGTGATGGAAAGCCTTACACATAGACATATGTATCAAACTGTGATGTCCTGTGTATTTTTGCAAAACACTATCAGGACCAGAACTATCTCATTTAGCACTTCGAATAGCTTATCTGTTATATTGCCTGACGTAGCTTTCACTCCCAATTGTGACTCTGTAGCGCTGTAGCTGCCCATAGGTCTTTTCATCACTCTCCACTGTTTCTACCTTAGACCACTTTATATAGGTATTGACACTGCACATCCAGAGAAAAACCCACAAGAACATTTTAAAGTACTTTGACACATTGGTCTAGAAATCAAAATTTGAGACTCTTCAGCTTCTCTCAAATCGTTATATTCATCCGTTTTCCTTGTTATCAAGGCCTAGAGACACTCTGCAAAATACATGCATTTGTTTTCCTTGGGGTGCAAAAACATGAACAAATGTATCTGTTCATGCAGCTTGAGTTTGGGATTACTTGAAACCTATTAATGACACATATTTTAGGTAGACAAAATCCCCCAGGAAGTTCTGAATTTACTTAAGTATGAAATATCCTGGCCAGAAGGGATGGTCTTCATGCTTATGCTATTTTAAGTGAATGTTCCTGTGAGGTATTTGCTACCAATAACATCCACTTAAAGACAAAATGATAAGATTATTTTTAATCACCCAAATTTGTATTTATAAAGCCCTAACAAAAAAAATAACAACAAAAAAACAAGGAAAATGGACATTGAAAAATCTGCAAAGCAGACTTAACAAACTCAAACAAGTACTCAGTATGTGAATATGTGTTTTAAATGGTAAATGATTGAATGTAGTTTAAAGCACTTTGGGGTCCTCTGATATTGATAACGTGCTACACAAGTACAGGCCATTTACTGTCCACTCATTTGTGTTCATCCAAACATGTTTTGTTTGTTTCTGTTTTATAATGGCAATAAGGAAAGAGATGTCATGAATGGAATTAATGGCTTAATCATGTAATTGTTATCTATGTACAAGAATAATCCCCAAAAAAATGAATCCTTATTTTCTAAATAATACCACAGAGCAATGTTCTTTTGTATTCAAATGCTACACAAAGCCCTGCGGATCCTCTGCAGGAAACATCCAGCACGCATCCACAAACAGTTTTCACAAATATAAATGTTGAATTAGTTTGACCTGCAGCAAAGGGAAAGCAGCCCACTCAGTGTACATAAAAAGATGGTTCGGAGGAAAAGGAAGGAATGAAAAGCCTCTACATTTATTGTGATGATGCCAATCAAAAATGAGAGCACCTTTTCCCCGATCTTAGTCCTGCCAGCCTCTTTGCAGAAACCTTCTTGCACCTTTCAACAACAAAGAAGACTTTTTTTTTTTTTTTTTACAGTTTGGAAGCCTTTTCTTTCCCACACTAAAATTGTCTTAGAAATGTCTATTTTGAAAGATCAAAAGGTTTGCCTCAAAAAGTCCTTAACACCACACAATGAAGCAAAAAAGCTGAATATCCGATAAGGCTAAAACAGAAAGGGACACATTTAAGCAAGGCTGAAAGTAATTTTTCTTTACTTCAGAAAGCTGCATGGTGAAAGGAACAGTGGTGGTAATAAAAGATTTAGAGGTTTTTGCAAAAAAAAATAAATATAAAAATCCCCCAAAAGATTATTTTTCTTGGACTCATTTGAAAAACTAATGAGATGAATTGTTTAAAATTTCAATGGATGGAAAATAAAATGAACTTAGCATGGGGTATTTTCTTCAAAACTTCAAACAATAGACTTTTGACTGTAGAGGGCTGTTTAATTTCCCCAGCCTGCCATTGTATTTGCATTGTTGCTCATAAAGACAAATTTATTGTTAATGAAGAATATTTTTTTACACAATAGGAGATCAATGAGCATACAAGATAAATGGGAAAGCCAGTTTGAACAATTTAAGAGCTCTGAAAAGGAAGCCAACAAAGGGAAATTGCTCTCCCCACTTAGCTATTACCAATGCATGAAGCATGATACCATGCAGTGTCAGCAAAGACTGGCAATGTTTCACTGTGGCATTTAGGTAATTGGCTGGGGAAATCGTTTGTCGCAATTAACAAATTAAAGCATTTTTAGTGCTGGGTTCACTCCTTCTCCTCCTTGGAGACCAGACACCTGAAACACCCCTGCACTTTTTATGGCCCACAAGCAAATTTTATTTCCAGGTGATTCTAGTGATGACCTTTAAGCAGATGTCACATTGGCTTCATTAGTACACCTTTAAAAACACTTGCAGAGATATGTAACTTAGCACCCGTGCTCAGCTGGAACCTTTAAGGCAAATATGTCCCCTCAAAATGCAGAAAGTAATACATCGATTAGGCGCAGAGCCAGAGGTGCACAAATCCAATTTGAAGTTTGTAAAAAATGCCCCGGAAGCTGCAGGGGACAATTCAGAATCAGACTGTGTATTGAACTGTCAACCTGGAGCCTTCTGCGACCTTCCACACTTTAAATTGTCTTCATGAGCACAGACTGAAAATATTAACGACCTGCTGGTTAGAATAAGAAAACATACGACAGAACCAAAAAGTTCTACTTCCAGACAAGACTCTTTCACAAAACTGAAAGTCATTTTCTTATATTAATATTTTTGTTTAGTTTTTGGGTCAGTTTTTTTTTTCTATAACAATATTTAAATGTTTAGCAAACTGTTCATACCGAGGTGTGGTTTGAGCTAAGAAATGGGGTAATGGTTCATGATCATGACTTTTATCCAGAGAAACATTTGCAAGGACTAAACAAAACCAATAAACAGTCAAATCTGTCAAATTCTGCACCTACTGCTGCACAAATCTGCTGCCTTTTAAATGAAAGAGGAATCTGCCTGGGTATCTCCGGATTTGCTTACATACCAAACTACTACATATGTCACAGACACATAAACCATTTTATGTGAAATTATTAAACCTCTTCCAATGGTTCCTTGACGTATTTTTTATAAAAATATATCTGATACATCTTATTACTCCCTGCTTACATTCCTATTCCTAAAACAATCTAGACTTTTCTTCTTTTGCCTTTATTAATTAAATCATAGAGACCTATGTGGAACATATAGATACAACTTTGTGAATGAACACAATAAAACTCATGTTTTAAGGGATACTCTTAGAATATAGATTTTGGCGACACTACAGTGTGACTTGTTTACAACGACAAGGGGCCCTCCTTTATTCTTTGCACAATGACTGTCCATGTTTCTTTTTTCAGAACCAGAAATGTATTATCCCAAGTATCATTGTGAAACAGCTGATTTTTGTTTAGTAAAAAGTATGGTATCCTTATTTTAGCTTGTTAACTGGCAATGCAGAATATATTTTAAAGTCAACACGGAATTCCCTGGAGCAGGAAAAAACATTGGGCAGCAACTGCCCAACACCTACTTGCAAGTATGTTTTGAAGTCCTATTTGCAATTTAGCCATTACATTTGCTTGATTTCCTGAAGCTGCATGTGAAACAAATGCAGAAATGTTTTTAACTTCACAGGTTATTGCAGAAGAAATCTTTGATTAAGGGTCTATTTTTTATCAATAATAAACTTTTTGTCACTGTAAAACCCAGGGTTCAAAGTCCTGCAAATAAACATGTAAACACCCAGGTACCAAGTGGCACTTACTCTCTGACTGCCATCCTTCATCAGAACTAAGAAGCAATGACTTTGTCATTCAGTCACAATCAACTAATTGCTGGGTTGGCACATTTATATCACAGCACCACTGGAGGTTAATGAAAATTGCACCTTTGCTTGACAAACATCCGATCCTGTTAGCCGTGCTGAGCAATATCATCAGGTTGTGTCAAGAGGATTTCCCTGGGGACCAGCTGCCATGCTCGCAAGGCAATATGTGCTTAATCTTACCTGTCATAACACCCGTACTTCTGTTTGTGCTGCATGAAAGCTACTTTTTCCCTTTTAATAAGGATGACAGACATTAAGGAAGGTGAAATGATTAAATAAAAGAAATTTAAAACATAAAAGTAATTTAGCAATGTTTTTTTTTTTCTCACTAGGTTTAAAAGTCCTCAACTGCTTTCATAAAAGAAAAGAAAAGAACCAACATTTGTCTGTCAAACGCAAATTCCTTTTTTATATCTGTTTCTGCTTTGTTTTAATTGATGTGTACAGTGTTACATCCTTTTTTTCATGTCTTGTCAACTGAGAGGGGCTTAGTTATAAAAAATAAAAAATAAATCAATGTTTTTATTGTTAGAGAGTGTCTTGCAAAACAATAGTTTCCAACTTTTTTCAACTTTTGCCATTTTGCCTGAACTCCCTAACTTTTTCAGCGCTGAGATGTTTCTTGTATGTAAAACCCATTGTAAGTCACCTCACAGCATCTCAAAGAAATCATGATCTAGACCTAGAACTATTAAGTGTTACTGTTATTTCCTAAAACTTGAATTTTTGTGCATAATTAAAAGTTAAAAAAAGATCATATTTACTACTAGAAATATTTTCGTTTTTCTTCTTCTGAATTTAGATTTAACCAAAAGATTAACCAAAAAAAACATACAAGTCTGAAAAACTGGACAGACATTTCAGATCCCAGTTTGCTACAGAACAGTGCAATTTTGTTACAATCTGAAGAATGCAATATGTAATTACATATCCACAAAACTAATCTTTGACAAAAAGACGTAAGTATGAGGAGAACATGTACTTTTCACCAAAGGTATACAAACTATTCTTTATCACAGTTTCCTCAGGCATAGCTTGGTCATGCTTTTAGACTAGGAGCTGATTACAAGCCAAAGGCTCTCCCTGTAGTTTATTCTGCAGGATATTGATTAGACAATAAGAGTCATTTGATTCTACAGAACAGAAATGTGAAGTGAGTAACACAAGAGTTGTGAACTAGCCTTTTTGGCTTTCCTTTTCTGTTTGCGAAACTTGGTTCAGATGTTAAAATACCAATCTAACCTTCAGATGAGAATGTTTGAAAAAAACAAAACAAAAAACACACATGCTTAGAAAAGGATAGTCAGTGTTGTATTTAAATCTGTCGGAATATAAACAGTACCTTAATTGTTCAGCCTTCTTGCTAATGAGACAAGAGTGGGAATAGACACTGAAGCAAGTTCACACACTAACAGTGGTGGCCGTTTCTGAGTCATTAAATGCTGCTGTAATCGTGCCATTACGCTGCTCATTATGGACAAACTGTGGCACAGTCTCCCACAGGGCTGTAGGCACCACTCAGTTCCATTAGACATCGTTTCCTGCCTGGGAATCATCCTCGCTCACTTCTCCTAATGACAGACTTCTCACTGATTTAAAAACCAGCTCTTCTGACACTGGAACTGGAAGCAAGCCAACGTCGTCCTTTGAGACACTTTTTTTGTAAGCCAGCTACAACTAGATTATAGATTGAGCACAAATTAATTCATGCACTTCCTTATGAAGGGACCTTAACTGGTAAGAGGTGACAGAAGCAGACTGCATGGCCAGCATTCTCTGTTTTGTAATATGTAAGCAGTTTAAAAGAAACAATTTCTAAGCGGAAAAAAATTGATATCAGCTAAACTTCAATTGCATTTTTTTGATCCAGTGCCTTAGAAAATAACTTAAATGTGTTTAAATGCAAATAATTTAATTGCATTTGTTCTGCAGATGAGCTGAGTGATGTGTTGCGTACCTTGTACAGAAAAGTTGGGTACAGCTTTATTCAAAAGAAAGCAATGACCTAGTTTTAGTGTTTAGAAAAATTGCAAGTCACTATATAATTTGTTCTTTGAAGAACCCAAAATGTAAGAACGGCATACCCAAGATTTAATAATAAAATACATTCTGACAGTTGATACATAAGATGCATATACATAAGAAAATATAATAAAGTCTATTAAGGTTCAAAGTAGACATCTGATCATTCTTGCAGATAGCAGTTTCAGACGTTAGTATGTAAGCAATGTCCCATTCTGGAAACCTAAAAAAATAAACAGAATCAAAGTCTCTAAATAAAGTATGGAAGCCTTTTACTGGGGTTCCATATGTGATTTTTATGTTAGCAACACCCCAGTTGTCTGGCTACAATATGCATGATCAACTAATAATATAGAAATAGGTAACAAATGCATATGGCTAAAATATCTGTACTATAAGGCATGCACATGCCTTTGTTAAGTCTTGACATTTAGAGGTCAAGGCAGCCTACGATGTGACCTTTCTCTGCCTATTATTCTTTAACCTCAGAAATGTTGATAAAATCTTTTTTTTATATAATTCAGTTTGATTCAAAACGACTTTTTGTATTCCAAAATAGAAAATTATTGGTGTTGTATAGCATATTATTTAAGGTTACTTCACTGGGCTGATGTAGTGACTGATGCTGTTGTCAGGAACGATCTCTTATCTGCAATATAGCTTGTGCCCATGTCTGAAGTGTTAAGAGAAAAATAAAATAGTGATTGTAAAGCCTCCTGTGGCGTTCCTCTGTAGCTGACCAACTGGTTAGAATTACAATCCGTACCCTCCCACATACTACAGTCTGCTTATCAGGTAATCATTGATTCAGTTGAGTGTTGAAACCTCCACTTCTTACTTTGTCAGACCTGCCTTTCCCCAATTTTAATTGAAATGTGACAATGGTCATTTTGGCCCAACTTCAGTTATTGTTTTGTTAGTCCACTAAATTTGTATTTGTCTTTTAAATTTACAGTCCCTCTTAATGTATGCATGCACATGCTGGATTGCAAAAGCTGGATACGAGTTTCACTGTCTAGTGAGCACATCCATTTTTACAAAGTTTTAATGGGATGATGTTCTCATTGTGTAGATATTTCAAACTGCCCTTATAAAGTTGAAAATACTAATAAACAGTAAATAGAAATACCTGTGGTAATCCTTACTCAAACCTAAAAAAAGTAATATTTTATCTAAAGACTAAAAGACATGCTATTATATAAAATAAAATAAACGTATCACTAACTTTACATGTAGTAATATTAGGTAGCGCATGTGTATACTATACATATAAGCACCGGGCATATCTTTAATAATAATTACTTCAAGGATCTGTAGACATTCAGTAATTTGATTCAGTAAACTGCCAGATAATTAGGCAAAGAGTATCTAGGGCTCCTCTCATAAAATGCAGCTGCTAGGACAGATAAGAAGTAAGCATGCTATGAGAATAGAATTTGTTTTCTAGAAAGAATGATTAAGACAATCTATAACAAGCTTTGTGTAAATTCATAGTTTCAGACACAGAACGTTTCTGCTTAAAAATAAGGCTACACAATAAGACAAAAGCTAAATTAGCCACATACATCATAACATAGCATCCTTGCATATTATTATCAAATCTCAAAATGGTAAAAACAAAAATCTCCGCTGCATGTACTCCTCTGACTTGAAAAAAAAAAAACCCACTTGTTTTCTAAAAGAGTAAACAGAAGGGGATTATGTTTGCAACACACTTCCTGGCTGCTTTTGCTATTTCCCATTTTCTTTTGCTACAAAACTCAAAAGTTTAGACAGCTGCCATTCACTGAAAACTATCAGCTATTCATCTCCCCGCAATCTCCCAGTGGAGCTGCAGTTCAGTTTGCCTTAACCATCAAAACCTTTCTTTTGTGTGTAACTTCAGCCATCTCACTGGTTTCTTCTCTCATTGGCACTCCCTGCTGCTCTCCTGCTCCTCACGCCCATGGTGGGTTCTATATGATGTGAGAGGTTTTGATAAGTAGAAGGTTAACTGTTGCCAGGTTATTACTGAAGGTTTTGAACATTATCATGTTTGAAAAAGGACATATCTAGGCTGTGTGAAGGTGAAAGCTGTAGTTAAAATAGAAACACTTGGTCCTACTACTTGCCTGTGAGAGGAACTCTTAAACTAGAAAAAAAGAAACCAGATATTGATAATTTTTTTTACTTTAATTCCTTTAATGAAAAAAAACACATTGAATATATAAAAATATATGTAACCTTCAATGAAAGTTGCCCAATTGCTTAAGAAAGTATCTGTATAGAAAATATCAGATTAATTAAAATGTAATTTAAAATATAATCAATGAAAATCTCAATAACAGTCATTCTAATTTTTTTCATGCTGCAGCTTTTTCCTTGGTTGGAAGGTACTTCTCTCAGGTTGGATCATGTTTCCTTTAAAATATTGGAAGTTGGCTTTACCTTGCCACCTACTTTGACATAAAAAAAGAAAACACTCACGCAAATGGAATCGGCAATGCACATCATTAGCAGCTCCTGCTTGGCTAGGCAGCACTGCAACCTATGCCATGGGAGACTGAATTATTCAGCCAATCCTCTAATTCCACTGATTCCAGTCTGATGGTTACTGATGTTATCTCTGGGAAATGAGCCCATTTAACTGAAAATCCACAACAACAACAACAGGGCCCAAATCATTTTATAGTGCTTTCCTGGAATCAGACACCTTAGGATACCCCCAGGCATTATTTTCTGAGCTCTTTTCACCTTTCCAGGTAGAGATTTCATGATCTCTGAATACAGGTCATGGTTTTCCCTGGCTCTTTCCTTGTCTTAGAAATAATATTATTTAAAATAATTGGACTTGTCCTAAATTAGCCTTACGTACATGCATGCTTGCTTCAATGTCTCATGTTCTGCTGGTGATTGGTCTTGACTTGGAAATGCTTTGAATTGATCTAAGCCAAAGTATTTTTAATTATAGTTTATATATTTTAATATTTTTCATGTTTTAGAGGAAACAAATAAAATTAGAAGTAAATATCATTGACATTTACGGATTTCAACCTTTCTGTACCCAACCTTTACGTGTATTTAAAAGTTTCATGTGTCCTAAGAATGTTTTAAGTTTCCGATTCCCACCAGACCAATTATTTTGCTTCTCCTCCATACTCTTTGTCAGAAGCCTTGTTCTAAGTTGGATATTTCATTGCATGTGGTCTCCCCAATGATGCCCTGTAAGGTTCACTCTACAGTTCTTTCCTTACCACCGAGACTTAAAAATAATAATTCTTGCTGTGGGTCACTGCTGGCATGCTTGTGGTCTTGTTGAAATATGAACCTTTGTGTTAGGACCATTTTCTTTTGGGGTTTCTTTTTTTTTATATTCAAATTTTTCTTTTTGAGCATTGAATTTCCTCCAACCTGTCTCAAAACGGGAGTTCTACACGTGGCAATTAAGGAACAGATCTAGCTTTTGTCTTGACCACATTTTATATTGGGAAGAGTTGTATTGTATTATTCTTTGTACTAAGGATGATGTAATGATGTGTTTTGTTACTAAATTTGTCCAGTACTTTGAATTTAGACAGTGATGGGAAACATCCAGGATGCACAAAAAAAGACTGTTAAAAAATAAATCCGAGTTTACATGGTACCAGTTATTTTTGTAAGCTAGAATGTAACATATTAATTTAAATATAAATGAAGAAATTTAAAATATTAATAAAAATAACCATTAAGATTCACTTTATTTTCTCACTCTTTTTTCCCTTCCCATCATAACAGCTATCCTAATATTTGTGTTTAACTGTTTCTCTCCTTCATAATAGTATAAAACTAGTTATTGCAGCTCTTAATCTTCCTTTTGTCCCTGAAAATGTACCTGAGGAGCAACCATTTCTGTGTATTTTTGTTAGCATTCTCTTATCTGAATGCAGCAGATGGCAGCTAATTGTGAGCCAGATTTTGGTGGAAGTATCTTCCTTTGGAAAGTAATGTATTCCATTAATCAGTCAGATCAAAAATGCTTTATTTATCCCAAAGGGAAATTAAGTTCCTTTCAACTGTTGCCCTGTACTTACATTAAAAAGAACAGCTACAATTTCATCAACTCATAACAATAGACTGGGTTACTTTAAATCGCCTTTAGCAGCTGAATCTGACAGCAATGCATTAAATTAAGAATTTATTTAGGCTTTATTTAGACTTCGTTAATGGTTTACAATCTAACTAATTGTAGAGTGGACTGTAATTAGTTAGACTCGCTTCAGCCAAAAGGGATAGCTATGGATGCAATAACTATAGGGATTTCTTACTGGTATTAATTGAAGTAAAAAAATATTTTTGAAACAAAAGATCCAAAATAGTTTGATTGCAAAATGTTAATATCCAAACTAGATTACAAATCGTAACTGTTAAAATTAGATTGCAAAAAACAACAAAAAACAACAACTTGTCAATACATCCTTTTAACTCTCACATAATGAATAAAACAAGACACGTTTAAAAGTATCAGGCTGACTTCAGTTGGGAGAGCCAGAGCTTTTATAAATACAAAGGGAGATCTATGTTGAGTGACAGGCCCGGACTGGCCATAGGGAGAACCGGGAGGATTCCCGAAGCGCCGGCCTAATGTTGGCCTGCTGGCCTGCGTCTCTGTAAAAAAACAGACCTTTTACAGGTCTTGTCTGGAATGCGAGGACAGACCAGTTTTTCAGCCAGTTGTCCGGACTGCATTCCTAAACGTAAAGTAATTTTTACTTTACACCTAATCTTGTGTCTTGTCCTAACCCTAAGGACTCTCCTTTTACACGACTAACCCTAAGTCCTTCTGGTGCAGGCGTAAAAAAAGACACAGCTGGTTAAGACCTGTAGATGCGCTGTTTACGCAGACAAAAAACAACCATATATGACGATTTTAGAGATATTAATTTTCGGACTCATTGCATGTTTTGATTTGGAGGACTTGATGATGGAACTGGCAGGACTCTTCAAATACAGACGATGACAGTCATTAAGAAATGATTGAGATTTGACATAGGTCAGAAAGAAAAAAAGGTTGTCTACGCAGACTTGCTAGTGTGGTTGGGTCCCAGTTTCGCTGCATAACCAAAGTGCTCTTGAGCTTTCAAAGATTCTCTTACAGGATGTACCAGCACAGAGCATAATTCATTTGTCTCTCAATTATAATAACTTTTATCTGTTTTAATCATCAAAGCTGCCCCAGAACATGAAACTCCTTCCACCTTGTTTCACTATAAGTTTTATGTTGTTTGTCTGACTGATTTATTAGAAGTGATCCTAATTTCATTTGCTGAATTTTTATACTGTGAATATATTTTTTTCTCTTTTTTTCTCCCCCTCCAGGTGAAAGTGCTCTACAATGCTTCTTCGTGTTGTAGTGTCAGAAACTGACATCAGACGTCTTTCAGTTGAAGCCATCCCTTCAAGTGTTGAGGAACTATACCAGGTGTTGCGAACAAACCTTGGTCTGAGAGGAGGATTCATTTTGCAGTTTGAGGATCCTACTTTCAATAATCAGTTGTGCAACCTGACGGATATCAAAGACCTTCCTTTGGACCGTGCAACTTTGAAAGTATTGCTTACAGCTTATGACGCTTCTGATTCTACACTGGACACAGGCAGCCTCCCTTCACTCAGCTGTGGGGATTCTGTTGAATGGCCTGACCCTTTCCCAATTCCAGAGTTCTCCCATGATGTGGAGCTGCAACTGAGAGAGGGGAATAATAGATATGCCAAGGATGGATCTGTAATGGTGATTTCTAAAGGTTTAAAGACTGATGTCCTTAACACGCTTGCAGACAGTATGTCGAAGATTAGTGCTTACCTGAGAGACAGCGCTATGAAAATGTAGCCAAAGCACAGGTGGAAAAGCATCCCTGTCTGCGGTAACCAGGGTATTAGAGGGGATAGTACTCACAGTCTGAAGTTTAAGCTTGGAAACTACCGGCAAAAGTTAAATGCAGCAGGAGACCCTGAAGTGATCATAAACAAACAAAAAGCAGGAGGTTTAAAGGGAAAATGTGTCAAGAAGTCAAAGAAGGGTGAAGAGAACTACTGTCCTGATCCAACTGAAGGACAGAGTCCTGAAAACATGGACGACAAGCGCAAGATAATGGAGGTTGAAATGCGAAAGGGGGACCCTGATCACCAGCTGCTAGAGGATGTGATGGTTGCCAAGTTTTCCAAGCGCAGAAAAGAGATTGTTGGAGATCAGCTACACATCAGAGTGCTCATTTCCCGATGGCCAGCTTTGTTTCAAGAGAAACAAGTAATCACACGATGTATTCATTACAAGAGAGATTATATAATGTTCTTTGTGGAATGTCCTATTGAAAAAAGTGCTTTTTTATTTTCTGTGTATCGCCTCAGATTAAGGCAGAATTCAAGAGGATTGTCACCACAGACCTTCTGAAATCTTTTTTCGATGGACTTGATGACCTGGTCCCAAGACTGCTGGAGATGTACAAAGCAGCAACAAAGTATGGAAAGACCATGTGATAGATTTAAGTGGAAGTGGGGATGGCTAGAAAATCATTTTCATCTTACTGCAACGTCTTTGGCTGCTGCTCTACTTAGTCTACCACACTACATATCAGGTGAAGATCCATCAGATATCATCAGGATGTGTGATGTAAGACAATAGTCTTGCAAGCTGTATGCGTAGTTTATATTTTTGTCTTATTTATATTAATCTTTTTGTAACTTTTATGTTGTATAATAGAACTTGCAATATATAGATACCTTGGAATAATTGCTTCCTGTGTTTGCACAAACAAATGGTCTGATTTATTTTTCATTAAGGCTCATGCTGAGACTCTGGATGAAGCCATGAAAGGGATGCAGCTTGGCCTATTGATAGGCTGTGAAAGTGGGAAAGAGGATGCCATTCCACATGATGTCTTCGATATGGTAGTTGTGGAGGAGGAGACCATTGTGCCTCACAATGTGAAGGATGTGGCACATTGCTTCGCCATGCTTATGGGTATCATCTACTGTGTCAATCTCAAGTATCCAGAAGCCATGAAGTATTCCTTTGAGTTTGTTCAGAGAGTGGTGATGAACCGGACCAGGCTTCGGCTTGAGTACATGGCTTGAGAAACAGAATCCTTAGGTAGAAACTGTAACATCTTCCAAGTTTTCAGTTTCTCATCTGGAAAGAGTTCCTGTAAGAATGTTTATGCACTTTTTTTTTTTATATATGCCAACTTTCAGTATGAGGCTGAACTTATGTCCTATGATTAAAAAGTCAGACCCAGGGTTTTCAGTTTGAGATTGCTTGAGAAAAGACATTGAGCTTCTTATACTTTATTGTATTGGACTGATTTCTGAAAGATTATGGTCTTGACTGGCAAGAGCCAAATGTCAAAATCCAAGAACCTTTAAGGTGGGACACGAGACTTGTAACTTTTCAGTCAATAACTTGCCATTTACTTATTCACTTTAGTTTAGGATTTAGTTTACGTATTCACTTTAGATAGTTTCAAATAGATACCAAGCAACTTCAGTTTGGATGGCCAGTTTAGAAGTGATGGCCTCATTTGTTATCTGCCTAGTCAGACTTGTTTTATCCTGTTTACTGTGTTTCATGAATGATAAATGCACTTATGCAAGGTTTCAGGAACCTTGGTGTTTTAAGAACTGTTACAGTAGTTGCTCATTTTTGCACTGATTTTAAAATGCGATCTCAGCTGTACTCTGGTCAAGCAGATTTTTTTTGTCCCAACATTCTTTAATGTAAAATTGGACTTCAACGAACAGACTCAGGATTTAAACCAGCTCGTTGTTGGACTTAAGAGGTTATTGGGCACAATTCTCACCACCACTTTTTTGTTTTTCTTTTTTTGTGTGTGTGGTGAGACCGCTGTTGGTACAGTTGTTCAAATGAATTTTTTTGAACATTTGAGGTCTAAGTGTATTAAGTTTTAACTTTAAAATGGAAGTTGAAGTAATATATAATTGCATGCTCATTTAACAAGAGAGAGCAAGTTTTCTTAAATGGATACTGCGGTGTTTTGAGTTGTTTCAAACCACAAAATTGAGTTTAAACAACAATTAGTCTTTAATTAAACAACTGGTAAAACTGAGTTATGCAAGTTGAAAGTATATATTATTGCAAGTTTCTTTGACAAGATAATATGAGTTTTGGTGAGTGGATAACATAAAACAGCTATTCATTTCAACTCCGAGTGTTAAGTTAAAACAATAAATGACCATCAATTGGGCAACCTTTAAAACTTACTTCACTGAGTTAAATGAAATCTTTTCTTAAAGTTGAGTCAACTTATGCTTTTAAGGCAGCAGTTGCACTTAAAATTTTAAGTTAAACCACCCTGATAATTATTACAGTGTAAAATAACGTAATTTAAAAATTCGAAGTTGAAGCAGTGGATATTTCAGATTTAAATGTGTTTTTAACAAAACTTAAATAAACAAATCACATATTTTACTTTAACTCCTGATATATAAAAAAAAAAAAAAGCATTGCCAAGGAAAACGTAAACAAAAAAATTAAATTGGAATAATGCCTTAAACCTTTTATCTGTTGCTACTGTGCAGTTGACCAGTTCACATGCCTCTCGTCAAGTATAGAAGAATGCTGGGAACCCCACGAAACCTAATCTCGTCTTTGGAGATAAGGCCCAGCAGTGCTCAGGAGTCAGCCATGCAAACAGCTGTGTCCAAAGCTATTACCAGGGAGCAGAAGCTCTCCCTGCCCACCAAAATTGGCTGTTTCCCTTTCTCTATGTATGTTACTTTTTTTACTGTCTGGAAGAAGATGTTTGGCTTCAAGTCCATGTAACAATGAAAAGGATTTAAAAAGGAGATTTTGGTGCTTAACAGAAAAGTAGTTATGGATATTTTACGATGTTTATGTTATTTCACATCATCCAGACCCAGGGGAATGGCAATTACACTGTATAAGCAGTTTGTATTTTCTTAATTTAGACAGACAACATTTGACTGAGACGCACAAAATTGAAATGCAGGCAAATAAGCTGTAACAAACACGTCTTGGCTCTTTTTCATCACTGACCCAAGGCCAAATTTAATGCTTGTCATTTGCTTCATTGTCATTGTTTTTCCGTTTCTATCCCCCACTTTGTAGTCATGACAGATGTGGGAAGCTGGCCTTTTGAATACTCATGACACATACAGCATAGAAAAAGCAAAAAAACAAAAAAGTGTGTCACCAAAAGCTGGTTCCTTGAGGGGTGAGGAAATCACCCACAGCCGACAATATTCCACACACTGACTGTCTGTCTGATGTTTATTTTCAGAGGGGGATTTATTTTAAGGGAGTTATTACATCATTAGAATAGTATAGTATGAACACCATCAAATTATTGAATGAAATTAATTTAGAACTGAACACTAATGTGCATCCAGTTGATGCACATTATCATCAAGTACAACTGCTTAAATGAAGAGATAAATTGCCCTTTATGGAAAACTACAGTTTTTTGAAGAGAGTTAATATGAAGCATAACAATTATAAAGAAAACAAAAATAAATCAACCAAAAGATTTTGTGGGTTCAGATGCTTGAGTCGCCCTTTTATCACTATTTTTAGATTTTGGCTACTGGAGCAGATTTTTATTTGTCTGTAAAAACATTTATCCAAGACTTTATTAATATCAAACTGGTATTTATGAACTTTTGGTTGTTGAAAGCATTCTCGTTGATAGTTATGCTACTCATATACATATATATATATATATATGTATTTATATATTATAAATATCGTTAAAATCCCATCAATGAAATTATAGATAATTAATTAAATGCAAACAGAACACATCAATAACAAAGTTTCTTTTACAGAAAAAAAGCTGTTTTCCTTTCTTCCCGTTGTTTGCATCTGTTATTTGCTCAATGTCTGCTCCAATTATGTACCTGTGCAATCATGCTAATCAAAAATTGGAGGAAAAATATTTCCTCACATCGTTTATGTTCTTAACAAAATCAATTAATAACATGGTCTGAGGTTGCCATATACATTGTACTTAAGTTAATAAGACTAAAACAAAAAGGTGTGGATGGCAGACATAGGAAAAAGCTTTGGATGAACTTTGGAAAGGTTGCCAGTCTGTAATAGGTAGGGCGTATTTGGTTTTGAAAGAAGTAGATTTAATAAATTTGAATGCAAAAAATGTAGATTCACTTACCCAACTATTTTATGTTAATATAAAAGCAATTTTATTGCATAAGTACAAAAATTAATTGTATTATGTGGATTGGGGATTTAAACAGTAATCTATGACAAAAATAATATATCTTGAGCCGAAAGCTGTATACACAAGGAAGTTCTTTTGGAATTATTTCCAGTTTGATTAAATAACCAACTAAATGACTCATAATAATGAAGGCCCACAGATTAACTGGCATCAAAACAGTCTGAACCCAGTTTCTTCCCTCTGCCAGCAGATGTTTAGTTGCAAATCGAGGCCCCTGACAGGTTTATGGGAACACATGTCAGATTTCTACTGATGAATAGGGGTGCAGAGAATCTATGGAAAGCATAATTACGCCGTTATCGATTCAGATTAAATCCGCTTGCAGTCAAGGGTGAGTCAGATCTCCTTGTGAGGCACAACAGAGCAGTGATTGAGCTCCATGTGAATGGAAGGTACCTTGGCTCATACTGTAATTAAAGCACAACAACTCATAAGGACTGCTGCCTTCAGAGGTCCATTATGTATAACTCTTATTCCCTGATTGAAATTGTACTTGAAAGCCACTGGAGAGAGTAGATAATTCCGCTACACCTTGATTTTTCTTATATGATGTAGCTTTTGATTTAGCTCAGGGTTGCAATATAGGGCTCATTAAATTTATTGTGTGTAGGATGCAAAACATAACAAATGCAAATCAAGCATATTACAGTATAACATTGTCAGAAAAGACAAAATCAAGAGGAGTCAGAACTAGCTTCATACATGTTGCTTGATGGTGAAACGGCATCAAATATTCTCTCACAATCCAACAACCTAAAGGCCAAATTTCAGTCTTAATCTATCACCATTCAATAATACATAGTAGTAACTACACAGCTGGATTTGCATACACACATTAATATGCCCTTTGGAGTTGGCAGAGGGCAATTTAGCGGACATTTCTTTTATATTACCATATCTATTCTAGCAAATATCAATTATAAAACCCCTTTACACCACAGTGACACTTGAGGAGGAGAGAGCTGTGAAGATCCCAGATGTTGATTTCAAGTTCTAAATGTAAACCTAGAAGTCTCAAAGCAAAAGCACTGGAATGAAATGCAGAAGACAAAGACTGTAAGACTGGAGGGTTTGCAATGTGTCACAACTGCAAATGTAAGGGGCTTTGTTGTTGATCTAATGTGTACATTTGGGTGTGCGGGTGCACTTCTACGAATGGTGGATCTAGCAGACGAAGAATATTAAATGGTGGCCTAGGTGGAAATATGCTGTAAAAGGACACTGCTGTGAAACACCCATCGTACCTTCTCTGCATCACAACTAGGCCAACCTTTACCTTTGGAGTACTTTTGTGAAAACTTGTAAAGCTTTTGTTAAATTAAGTTCCAAAGTGCCTAAAATTTTAAGCTTAAGTTTGCAGCTTGTTTATGTTTAGTTAAGGAGTTTAGCTGGAGTCATTTGGTTAACTTATTTTAAATAGCTAAGATCAGTTCACATTTAGATAGTACCCATTTGTTAGTTGTTTTAGGTAAGTTTATACAGAAGTTAATCTCGGCAACACTTTAAATGTTAAAATCTTAAGTAAATTACAACTTGTAAATACTTTTAGGAACTCTCCGACAATTCAGCCAATACAGTATCTGAAGTCTGGACTATTAACAATAACCACCAAATAAATTTAGCTGCAAACTTGTGTCCTGTAGATGTGTTTATACCTTAATGAGTTTCATTATCTAGTCCTCTTTAAGGGCTTGCATAATTTTCTTTGACTATTGACAAATTGGTGCATAGATTCAGTAGTATGACAATTTATACCACAGAATTATTTTTTTTGGAGAAATTACACTCCAAGCTTAGTCAGAATAAAACTCACTAAGCATTTTGTAACTTTCTACATATATAAAATGAAATCATGAAATTGATGATTAACTTTGTTATCTTTAATAAGCAACTGCCTTAAAGTTGATATGTATCTTTTTAAGCCTAGAGACTGTCAAGCATAATGGGGTGGTACTTTAACAAGTGTTTATTCCTTAAATACTGGTTTTGTTATGCTTCAGACAGATGATCCGAGATTTCAGCGAGTGGAAAAAATAACAGATTTATTTAACTGGAAGTCTCAACAGCAAAGTCAGGAACAACTAAGGAAACATGTTAGTAGCTTCTGGGGATACAGAGGATCACTGAAAACTGAGAACAAAAGGTACCGGCCTTTTGAGAATCCAAATGGATCACGGTATCCTCAATTTCAGTTCCTTTGATCGAAGGAAGCAGGCTGGCGAGAGTGATGATGTCACTGTTGGGTCAGAGACTGATTGAGGCAGGGAGTTGTAATAATAACCTGGAGCAGGAGTGTGGGAGAGGCTAGAGAGGGTCATTCAAAGAGCAAGACGAGGACCTGGGGTATAATAAGGGCCTGTGTCCAGAAAGCAAAAGCTGGGTATCCAATGGGGTGAACACAAGACTGGGAAATCCAGAGGGCAATAGGGTGGTTGAGATCAGGCAGGCAAAGAAGGAAGAATGAACTAAAGGAAGATAGGAATCCCAGACATCATGGTAAAGGCTTCCAAAAATCTGATGTCTTCTGTCTGCAGGAGAGCTGTATTTAAAGATATTTTAACAGGTGCATGCAATGAGCTGATTGTGCTGCCCAGCAGTAGCTCACATGTGTGACAGATCAACTACTTGCAGAGCAGGAAAGCAAAGCTGAAGATATAAGCAGGAGAACAGGCCAGAATCAAAGCAGTTTTAATAATATGCAATACATCAAATCATCTGACAAAATTTTAAAAATGAACAAATGCCTGTCTCGCTGAAAAACGTAAATTTTTATTTCAGTCAGAATTCTGATTTTCAAGATTCATACAACCTGCTTAATTTAATTTTTACTTGGACTTTTTAATGCATAAAGATTAGAATGCAGGTTGGGGTAATGTTGTAGAACATTTTAACAGATTTATTGGTCAGCTGTTAGACACATAATGGTTTGTGTTGTTTTATTTATTTCAAATTTGCTGTTTTGAACTAATTTTATTTTATTTTATGGATTTTTGAAAAAAAGCTCGCAAATAAAGCAAAAATTTAAATTAGAAATTGTGCAGGTATTACGGTTTTATGGTCCCTCAATAACCACTCTAAAATTATTACCATTAAGATAAAGAGAGTCGAAGACATGGCTTTTACGCAACTGTTTTTCACCAGCAGTTTTAAGATGTAATTTACTATCAGCCTAATTTGACAAAAGCCCAGGCTGTATTCTATCCTTTAGAACATTAATAAAATGGATCATTACAAAAAGAAAAAAGTCCATATTTCTTGTGGTTAAGATTCAGTTTTCAGTTTCTCAGATTGTAAGTCTCATGTCCTTATGTCCATTACTTGGAAATGAAAGGCAACTCTCATTGCAGATATTGGGCTTTATCGACGAGACAGGCATATTTTAATTGATGTCATATCTCAACATTTCCTGCTTCCTGCTAAACTAAGGATCCAGTATTATTAAGGTTGAATTGAAATTGAGAAAGATAGAGTGAGATTAATACAACATTGAATTACAATACAACATGAATTCACAACACCAAGCTGTTTTTCTTTTGGAAAACCCCCTGAGGTTGAGGCGGTAGAGTGAGAATTTAAGGTACACTGTAATTAACGTACGTATTTAATCTTCGTTCAACATTCATTGTACTAAAAATATTTTTTTAATTTTATAGATCATATAATAATCTCCAAACACTAGATGTCCATAAATGTATTTTGTTGTCTGACAATTTGTTGTTTGACAATATAGAGGTCTGAAGATTCCTTGCTGCTCTTGAATACTCTAGCCACATATAGAATAATGCTTTCATGTTATTTGTGGCTGGACTGTTTGGGAAAATAATAAAGATTTGTATCAAATATATATATATATTTTTTATGGTATTTAGAGTATTCCAAAATGTACTTTATGACATTTATTGTAAACTAGTCTTTACTTTACAACATGCTTTTAGAAATACAGTGTTTTTTTTATGTATACTTTATGATAAAATACTTAAAGTGGAACAGTAATAACAATACTGCTGACATGTCTAGGGTTTACCCCCACGTCTTGCCCGATGACAGCTAAGATAGGCACCAGCCTGTAACCCTAGAATGGATAAGCATGTTAGAGAATGGATGGATGTAAGTGGTTTATTGTAGAGACAGAAGGCTCATATATCAAACCATGGGATGGACTATAAATGATTTTTTTAAAGCGGACCCTGTTTTAGCACATGCAAGCACAGAATACCTTTTTTTTTTTTTTTTTTACAAATAATGCTATTAAAGTTATGAGTTATTTTACAGTTCTACCTTTAGGCAATTTTAGAGTAAATAAAATCTGCAATCGTTTAAAAGATTATTAAAAATCTTAAACAACTTCATTCCCTCTGGAAAATGTTGAGAAGTTCCATATTAAATTGTATTCCAAAGCACAACACTATTTTCTATGGTAGAGAGACTTAGGGAACATTGGATCTGTGAGCAACATTAGCTATTGAAATGAGACATGGGTCCATTCCACACCATTTCCATCTTATTGACAGATGGATTTCAAAAGCTCATAGAGGTAGCGAGAACAGGATAACGCTTATCTGCCCTGGCCCTCAGCAGCTTGTAAAACAATGCTGGAACAACGGCAATCTCTGTGGTGATAGACTACATCCCTGTTGTTAGCCCAGCATTTACGCTAGTCAAGCAAGACAATGAGATTGCTCTCATGGATGTCTCACACACAAAACACTTACCTTTATATCTGTCTTATACTAACCATGGAGGCACACTGGAGATAATCTCATTAGTGACACAGACAAGGTTGGTGTTTCTTAGAATTTTCAGTTTATCTCTTGTCTCAACACTAAAATCTTAAGAACACGTCTGATTTAAAGCATCTTTTCAAGGTCATTTCTGTGTTATGCCTCACTTGACAATGTTGGCCTTGGGCAGGAAACACCTTATAACACTCATTGTGCCATGAACTGCTTGTGAGTCTACACACATAGGTTTTGTTTTCTTTGATGTAAATCAAATTTCTCTATTTTGGTATTGTGCATCGGAAACCATAACTAGCTTTTAATCATCATTAAAATACAAATAGAAAAATTATTTTACTTACAGAGAATGATGACAGTAATTTATTAATGGCTTCAATTTGCAACTGCAGCAGCTTATGTGTCATTTTAGGGAAATAATATCCACCATGTCATATTTAAATGGAAAGCCTGCCTTATCCTTTTGACTCAAAGTGGAACTAACCTAGCTTTATAGACTCACATTCAAGAAAAGTCAAGACTATTTGCTTGTATAGCATATTTTCTCAAAGTTCTTTGCATGATAAGAAGAAGGCTAACTTTCTAGTTAACACCAAAATATTGTAGTAATCCTACTTTTTATATGAAAAACTGATAAAGGGAAATTTTATGTTTTTTGGTCTCTTCTGATAAAATAATTTAAAAAATCTATTTTTTTAATATGTGAATTTTGATTTTATTAAATTTGCTGGTTAGATAATAAAAACCCAAGAATCTGTTTTCCTGATTTGACATTTATTTTTGACCATTCACCGTTTGTTATGTGAATGGTATGTTGTTGCAATGCAAAGACAGGAACCAACTTTCTGTTTGCATGCCAGGGAATGGGTTGCATTTATTATTCCAGCATAGGATTAAGTCTTTCATTACCTAAACTCCACAGAGTGGAAGAGGCAAATACAGGAAATGTGGCTCTTTTATTATAACAAACTTGGCATACCATAAAATGGCTCTGACTACCTCAGCAAATTATTATGCTTGAAATTATCCAGTCTAAAAATGTTTGCCAAGGAATGTAATCGTAATTTAATCAGGCTGTGGTTTGCCTTTCCCACAGGCGCCTGTTGTCTTTCAGTCAACACAAGCAGGCACAAGTGCTCACAATGCTGACAGTTGTTAGGAACATCACTTCTGATATTTTTTTTATTATTACATTCATCCCTATTTGTTGAGGGGAGATATCTGAACAGCATAAATATTCAAAAAAGAGTTCTATATTTTTAAATACGCAACACTAAATCCTGAATTTGGGTTCTCTGCAGTTTGACTGTGTTACAATAGCAGATCAATTGCTTTATATTCAAATAGAGGTGGAAATGTTCATGTTCGGGTTTTTTTTGCAAGCACAATTGTACATTTTCAGGGTATTTCAACAGTCAATCCTTTTGATGCTCAAACTACAAAAACAAAAAAAAATTCTTACTTGAACCAGCATTAAAGGAGGAGAAAGTTCTGTGCTATATGTTCATTTAAACCAGGGCGCTCTATTAGAAAGCTTTTTCAGCAGATCAGAGAGTGGACTAATGGCCTTGAAAATCGGATTAAAGGCCGCAGAGAGCTGTTTGAATCCTCATTAGACAGATACTTTATTAAAAAGCTTGTAATGTCCAGTAACAATGTAGAGCACTGAGTTTAGAGAGGCAGATGGCATCAGGATCATGTGCAAATCCCTAGCACTGTGTGATGCTTTTTTACAGCACATGGTATCATCCACTCACATAGAAAAAGAGATGCCTTTATTTTTCTGTGTGTAGAGTAATGGAAAAATGTATGAAATATGTATATCTTAAAATGTATTTCCTTTCCTTTCATCATTTTGTCTTCCAGTGTCTTGTTAATATGCAGTAGGGATGCAGTAGATCAGGACTACACAGTCCAATAATTCCACTGTAAAAGTGTGTTTCCACTAACATGACGGTAACATTTTGACTCATGCAAACCCAGAATCTTCCCTTTTTCGTTTATTGGTGTTTATAGGTTCCCTGTGCCTTGTCTAATCACAGGAATTCATTTGGGGGAATAGCAGGGAGTATTAAACTATCTGAGCTGCCTGAGAAGAACAGATAAATTCCCGTGTTCAATAAACCAAAGCGCCTTTCCTGAACGCATCATTCTTAACGGGCATACGAGTGCTGATCCTAATCCGGAATATTTGCCTCGCCTAAAGCTAGAAGCTCAGTCTGCTTCGCTGGCTCCAAATCTGCTCTGCAAAACACATTTACTACAAGAAGAAAAAAAATTAATACGTCAGATTTATCTGTCAAAGAAACATAAGAGACTGGAACGTACGCTCGTGTTCAAACAATAATAAAACTAAAGTGGCAATGTACTAAAATGTTTTAGACAAGTTCTTCTTATTTTGATATGGAGACATGCAAACTCATTGTTCTACATTAATTAAGCAAAGTTCTAGCAACAGCAAATGGCATACAAGTCTATAACGGACCTCTTGTTAGCAGGTTACTGCTGGGAATCGGAAAACACTTTGCAGGTCATTGGATTACAATAGGCAGGTAATTGCCAAGATTAATAATGAGACACATTTATTTTTAAACAGTTTGGTGTCAGGAAATGGGTGCTGTTGGGCTGATTTGGTTGCTTTTTTCCACTCCCAAAGAAAATGGCTGCAGTGCTTGTTTCTTGTTTCTACATACCTGTGCTATATCATGCTCAATCCACCCTGGACAAAATATGTCTGCAAGTCACTCTTAATCTGAGTGTTAACCTACTGTATGTGGTAACTTTAATCTCTCCTGAGCATTTATTGCACCATGAATGATCTGTTTCTCCCTCTGCCTCCCTTTGCTTACCCAATTGCTAATTTTATGACTCCTCCTCTTCATACCAGAATTCCACAATAGCCATCTGGATCAAGCTTTCACAATTACTAAACATTAGGTGAGTTATTTAAACAAAGTTTTTATTAGTAAGGTAAATATCTTGGTTTAGAACTATTATAAGTGTCCTATGCTGTACTATTTTACTCAAACAGCTAAAGCTAAACAGCAAAACTGTTCATGGAACACCAAATGATTTAGTTATTATTTATGCAAAACTTTTAGACTTGCCAATGAGATGTGATGCTGCTCATTAACAAAAAAAGTTGCATTAGGTTTAAAGAAACTAATTTTATGTTTATACATGAACCACAAAAAAAGGTAAAGCAAACTCTTTTAGACATTAGCTGCCTTTATTTTTTAATATAGACATACTACTGTCCTATTAAAGATGCTTTTTGGTAAAACATTTATCTGGGTCTTTGTTAATTTCTTATCCTTGAAGTTGTAACGATGATATGGCATTGATATGGTATGGGGACGCCGTAATTGGTCTTGAAATCAATAATGATAAATAGATTCCATTTGTTACATTTTTTCACCTGGTTTATGTCAATTTTTACTAGTATAGGTTTACATTTATTGGACCAGTAAATATAAGCCAACAAGACAAGTAGTGTTATATGAAAGTTAGTTTTCATTCCTAAGCCTCATCGTCTTTCCCCTCAATATCTGGTAGGCCAATCGCCAATAAAAATGCCTGCAGCTGCATGTGAAATTGATCTGGTACAACAAATACATCAGCAGCAATAACACATTCCATACAGAGGTTAAATCTCCCATGCTAATTTCCTAAATATTTTTTCTTCAACATTCAGTGTCTTCTGCTTGAGGAGATACTAAGCAATTCAACATTTTCTAACACCTCACTTGTGGTTTGTTTGTAGTCTAATCATGGATAGTTTCTCTGTAGTTTAAACCTTCTCTCCTTCAACATAGTGCACAGGATATATATAGCTCGCCTGGCATTAGTTTATTATTTTTTTCTTCTAATATTATACTTTGTCGAGCTAGCGTTGAAAAAAGGTTTCAAATGAATCAATGAAGAATGCAAATGCTGTTTGGCTATGACTTTTTCATATTTCATTCACAACATAGTCTGGCAGGTATGAGTAAAAGGTTTGTAAAGCAATTTATTCTATTTTAAATTACTCTTTACTACATCAGAAAGTCTTTTTTAACATGTGTTCCTGTATAATACACCTTTTTTCCCCACTATCTCATTCCACAGTTTAAGTCATCTTTATCTCTGCTGAGCTAAAGGCTGTTTGCACATGAGCCTCAATTTTAAAGCGTACCTTATGATCTTATCAATCATGCAGCACTTTAAATCTTCCTAACATTAGTCTCATAGGAGTATTATTATTTTATTTTGGTGGAGTATGAGCTTGATCCATAGAGAGGTTTCTAATTTAATATAATTGCATCTCATCCCTCGTTCAATTGGGCCCCATCTTTAAATGATGTTTGCTCCTTTGAGTAATACACAGATTACATTTTTTCAGTTGTGGTACAAGCCTAAACCTCTAATGGCCCTGCAGACATGGTGATTATTACTGTGAACTATTGCTATGATAAATATTCTATGATAAACTGTACCTTCTAAAGTTGATTAAACATTCTGTTATAATAGAGCATTAACTGTGAAACCAGATTATTTATCAAGTTTGAAAAGCTAAACATGCACTGTTAAAAATCAAAAAAAGAAAGGACACCAGATGTTAGGGGGAAAAAAGTTGACATAAGAGAGAACGATGCGAGAAGCAGGATGAGAAATTCTAAATTTAAATCCCAGATGTTGATCTTGTGAGAATCCTTCTTTTGGACTCATCTGGGTGATAGTACTGCAGGGCAAACAGATGTTTCTCTGTCAGGGTTTTTCTTTAATCATGTCAGGACACACTAAGCCATTGGCTTATAATGTTGACATCGGTAAGAGTTACACAAGCCAGCACTTATCTGTTAAATAACTTGAGACAGATCCCCACCAAATTAGATGCTTTTACCTATGTGCATTATCATTTGGCACAAACAACAGAACAACAGTTATTTATATACATGGTATAGAAAGAAATTCCTCCCCTCAGATATTAAATGTGGTGACACTTTCTAGCTGTGAAGCTTTTGATTACTTCAAGACATTTGAGTTAGTGTGAGGCAACACCTTTAACACAGTTATTTCTTCACTTACATAAAGGAATAGCCAAATAAATGAGGTAAGATATAAAGTAGAAAGCTTTCTAGACAACAAAAGGCTGTATATAAGTTCTTTTTAAGCATAAACAATAATAAACAAGTGCAAACAGCATGCCAATGTCAACCATAGTTCAGTTCTTGAAGGAGAAGTAGTATTTGTACCAAAGATGAACATTTCTTGAATATTCTTGTAAACCCAGAGAACAAAAGAAGATTCTGTGTGAGGCCTATTCAAGAGTATCATTGTCTGGCGTAAAACGATTTGGCCAGTGAAACAGCTTCTAGAGATAAAAGAGCCTCTTCCCCGATAGATAGACGCATCATTAAAGACACCTGAAAATAAGCTGATATTTAATCTCTACAAAAACAAATGTAACACTGAATGATGAGGAAGTAATCAACTTTTTTCAGATCTAATCATTTTTACTGACTTTAATCCAAGGTTATTTATGGTAAACAGGTTGATGTATAAGGACCTACAAAAAATCAATAGAATTTTGAAATTTTGGTCTAGAAGATGGATACTCTGTTACTGTGTTTTGGGCTGCACGGAGAGGGATGGGTTATTATTATCATGTAACCAAGAGCCTCATATCTTAGCTGAGTCTCCGAAAAGGTGTAGGAAAGGCCATGTAGGAGGGTCATGGCTTCGCTGAATCCTGACAGAATTCACGGACCATAAGTGAGTCTATTTTTTTTTAAATACATATCTACTGTAGATTGTTTGTTCATTCATTTTTGAGTAGAATAATAACCACTGTCCTCTATTTGGAAAAGGTTAAGAATAATGAAAGCTTAAATGTATCAATTATTAATATGTACAATTAAAAACATTGACCATATACTCTAGATTTAATAAAAAATAAAAGATGCTTGTTAATATTCCATGACCCCAACAAACAGAAGCACACACTTCCGGAGTGGCGCAGATTTTTTGCCAACGTGCACCCATAACTTTCTCATGGAAAGCCCTAGTTAAGGTCTTCTGAACAAGAAGCCTAGCTAACCCTTACACTGAAGTTACATCCAGTTCGTATTTTATCAATTTTGGATTTAAAAAGTTAAAATTGGCATCCCATTTGGGCAGCTTCGGGTTCTTAGTGCAGGGCCCGGGGGCACTGATGAGCTTCATCTTTTTGACAGCATCTGACACCTCCAGCATTTGTCTGGCCACCAGCCTCTCTGCATCCTCCCTGGGTGAGCAATTATGTGTGAATGGCTAGCTTTGTGCCATTCCTTATGGCTCTAATACACATTCCTCTTCCTGGAACATCTAAGTAGGAGAATCAGAGCAGCGGCTGTCATCAGCTAACCGGGAATTCTACTTTAATTAGCCCATACTCCCAATTACAACCAAGGGAAATAGAAGACAGATACCTTGTATGTTTCCACTGAAATTCTATCGCATTTTTTTTCTCTTTGTATTTAATTATTGTTAGATGTCTAAGAATATGATAAAGGTGACAATATTGTTTGAATTGTGTAATGGAGAACATTTCAACACATCTTTTTAAATAAAATGTGTTGGACTAAATTATAGCTTTTTGAAAACCTTAGCAGAACAGATGGTAAAAAAAACTGATTTTTATTAATGTCTCTTATGTAGCAAGTAGGTTTACATGCATATTTTCCTAACATACCCAGTGACATTTGTCATATTGCAATTCGTCAGAAATGACTATGCTGTATTTTCAGAAGTTTTTATATTACCACTTGCTGCTGATTGGTGTTATTAATTAAACAAGGGCATTTATAAAGAAACTTTTAAAGCATTGATAGGATGTGGAATCTTAATAACGTATACCTATATAAATACCAAAGACTAAAATGGTCAGACTCGAGGACAGCTCGGATGCACTGCTCATTGCAGACAAATAGGAGGCCTTTAGAAGCCAGTGCCAAGAGGTTCCAGAAACAATCCAGCACATCTCCTAGCAGGTAAAGAAGGTCACACCCTGGAAAGCCACAACCATAACAATGGTTTCCAAAAAGCTAAAATCTGATTCACATT
>JAVLVB010000668.1:5487029-5520486 GCA_032876305.1 Orestias chungarensis | reverse complement strand
CCCCCCCCCCCCCCCCCCCCCCAACAGAACCAGCCTAGTCCTTGGATATCTGTCATGCAACCAATCCACCACAGCAGGACACAGACCTAGTCAGCAGTCAATAAAACACCAAAAAGGAAGCTGTTTTCCTAAAAAGATTTTTGATGCAGCATAATGGCAGATCTCCAATTTATGACCTGGATGAACCTTCTTCTCATGGCAGGACAAACTGAAAATGCAATTTAGAGTGAAAGATTAAGAGGGAAGTTAATGCTGGGACGTAAGCTTCTGATTGTTGGTGATACAGCTGTGAAAGATGTAGCTTAATTTTACTGTTGAGAAAGTACAAAATAACAAAGTCAGTTTTAAATTAAATCCACGAAAGCTAAACTGAAGGAATAAAGGAGCCACTTTATTAACTTTAAAGCTTATGGTGTCAATGCTAACATGAAAACTAACACAACCAGCATCAAGTAAGCAAATTCTGTGTTAATATATATTGGTAAAAACATTATATATCTTTAAGTTGCCTTCAAGTTTCCCTTGGAAGTCAGAATTCCGGGCCTAGTTTGACAAATCCCCTGGCCGCTCATAGCAGATGCCCCCTCTTACTGAGTTAGGTTCTGCTGGAAGTTTTAAGTTAAAGGAGTTTTTTTTCCTTTCAACTTTTACTAAATGCAGGCTCAAAATGAGAGATTGGTCTAAAAATGAAACAACATAAATTATCTTAAACTTTGTAGGTGCTGGTCCAGGAGGAATGAGTGGTGAAAGTCATTGACTCAATGCAACGTATTGTCACAATCCTCGGTTGTTAATGTTTTGGGTTTTCTTCTGTGTTTGTATTTTTAAGTTAAGCATTTTATTGGATCAAAGATACCTTCTGTTTAACTTTTATTGTTCCAGTTTGGTTGGATTATTTGATCACATTTGTGCATTTCTTTGGTCTATTTATTAGTCTGAGTTATTTCTTTATTTTTATTTCTGTTGCTTTTGTTCAGCTGTTTCTGATTTCTATATTGTTTGTTGTGTAGTTGTTTCATTAAGTTTGTATTTAGTCCCATTTCAACCCCTTGTGGCTTTCACTCCTCTTCTGCTGTCTCATTATCTATTTCTCTCTCTCTCTCCCTCAACCTACCTCCCTCTTATCACTCACACCTCTACCCAGTTGGCAATCAGTTCCTCCCCATTGTTCATCTACTAACCCTTCTTTGTTGTGTTCCTTACATTTCTGTGCTGCCTACCTCGTTTCTTATGTTTGTCTTCCTGTGCCTTGGTCATCTCTGTCTACCCACAGCTTCTCTCCTCTGTGGCTGTTTCCCCTTGTTGTCTCCACTGCTGCCATGTTCAGTTTATTACTACTAAAGAGAGCTGGATTAAATTAGTCAAGCATATTTGTTAGGTTGATTGAATGTAAATTTTGGTTTGGATGTTTGAAATGAAATAGTTAATCAGTAAAATATTATTTCATAAATTCTACAAGTCAGTTATAATACATTTAAGCAAGTTTAACGCAGATAAATTGAACCTCAAAACAACAACACAAAATGCTTTGTCTCCATTTTTGCAAACAATCATTCCAGTTGAAAATATAGAAAAAACAAAGTCTATATCAAGAAAACTGAGAAATATTGCAGGAATCAAAATGCTGCTTAAAAGAATATGTCAAATGAAATACTTCTGCAAACTGTACTTCCTGCTTATGAAGTGAGTGTTGCACAGTTTTTATCTGCTGCAATCCCATTTCACGCTGTGAAGGGCTTTACCTGTTTGGCATTAAAGTTTACTGATGTGGCTAATCCTCAAGACAGCCATCAGTGAACTTACAAAATACCAAGCTGTAACTTTGCACAGTGACAGCAATGCTATTTAAAATGCATAGAGCAGTGTTTGTTTTCCCTTCCTCTTGAGAAAAAAATAATCAGTTTGATCTGAGATTTTCCGAGTATTAGATTAAAGGGATGCTATCTCCCTAAAGGACAGGTATTAATATTTATGCTGTGCATTTTTTAAATAATCAACAGGATTCAGCAAAGTTCAATGAACCATCAACACATGTGTGAGTCCTTTCATTACCCTTATGCTGCTCTGCTCACTGTTTCATCTCCAACCATAACTATTTTTTTCCAAGACCTTCTGCTTCAGAATTGTAAGAGAAGGAGGAACAATCTTAAACATGGTAGCACACTTACAAATAATACGACAAAAGAGAAAAAGCTTGCAAAATGTCTCATATGAATGTGTAGCCAGCAGGTTAGGTATGTGCAGCTTACCAGCATTAAGGCATATCAACATAACATATGCATTTTCCATGGACAGTTTACAGTATAGTATAGTATAGTATAGTATAGTATAGTATAGTTTAAATATCAAGCATAGATTGATCAGAAATAAGTTCCTGCTTCGCAAACATAAAGTGAAATATAAACAAATAATCATAATATCACATGCATACACAGAAACACTTTACATACCATAACTACATAGATATATAGATCATATTTTTTTTTGTTAAAGAACGCTTATTACTGAAGATAAATGTGAAATCCCCCTACACTTTGTCCTACAAAACGGATAAATAAATTTTGTGAAAACTGACTATGGGTTGCACGCCCATTCAGCAGCCATCTGCTGATGTTCTGATGGGCAGAGCGATACTAAATGCAGTGTCATTGTGTCATGCTTTTGCAGCTGATGGAATAATAAACAAAAGCTAGTTAGATAAAGATCATCTATTTGTTTAAATACAAAAGCACAAGTTTTTTAAGGCTATAACAAGACTATAATATGAATGAATAATTGGAGTAAGGCCAGGGGAATGGAGTCAAAATGCAGCATGAACTCATAAATGATACCAAAACTAAATATACCCCCCTTGATGTACATTTGCAGACACGAAGGATGGAAATACAGCCCATTTTCTTCCTGTAGTTAAGTGCACTCTCATATGTTGCCACACAAAGCTAGCCTCCCTCTACTTTCATGCCTCTCTAAGGTGAGCACTCAATTGATTGGGCAGGGCAGAAAAGGCTGATTGACTGGCCAGAGTGATGTTTGCTTTATGCTGTCTTTATGTTGTCTTTCAGGATGGATCATGGTGGGAACTGAACCTCACCCATTGAAGAGTAAGTGAAGGGGTGTCTAGGTCCAAGCACAGCTGGAGTCCACACAACTTGGCAGATGGAACAAACTCTGAGTGAAATTCAATAGTGGGCGAAGGCACAGACTAACATCTCTCTGTGGGTTTATTTTTACATCACAAGCTGTGATGATTTGCATTCGT
This sequence comes from Orestias chungarensis, assembly GCA_032876305.1. NCBI lineage: Eukaryota > Metazoa > Chordata > Actinopteri > Cyprinodontiformes > Cyprinodontidae > Orestias > Orestias chungarensis. Next base: position 5,517,227 of record JAVLVB010000668.1, on the reverse strand, counting down.
AGCTCTGGAATTAAAATATAGCCTTCATGGTCACTCTCTGTGTTGAAGCTGTCAGTTCTAATTCTTTTTTTCAGATAAGGGCATAAATGGATTGGACTACAGTCATGCAAAACCGAAAAGTATAAACATGTCAGATAGGTATTAGGATTTACTTTTTAAAGAGCAAAGAATGTGAAGATTAAAATATCAGAAAAAATGTTTAAAAGGGGATTTGAATTGAATTAGCTTCGTAGACTGTATTTTAAGTTGAAGAGCTAACAGAACTGTTCGTAGACGTCAGAGGTATAATTATTTGTTCTTTCCATCTTAAAGGATGATTTGAAAGTTATAGCGTGAAATAAAGCACATTTCCAAAGATTACCATACATTTGTAGTGAAACAGCAAGCATTTTTAGGGAGACCTCAAAAGGAGTATGCTAAGAGATGAGAGGAGCAAAGGTCACTGATAGAACGTACAAGTGACTGAGAAGTTGCCACAAAGCATAAGAGTAATTTAAAGAAGCAGAGAAAAGGCATGGGTAAATTAGCTAACATTGTGATGGTCAGCTTCTCAAAACTGTAGGAGGCTGAACAAGATGGAAGAAAACCAGAAGAAAAGCGAGTTCTGTGAGACCTTGAAAAGAACGCCATATGGTCGAAACACACAATATGGTGTAAGGTGCCAACTGTGAGAAGATAAGGGGGTGGAACACTCAAGGTAAATATGCAGATTTCAGCTAAGAGCAACAAGGGACAAACAGACCTGGATGAGCAAGTCTATAGGGGAAGGTTCAGACAGACAGACTTTTAAGCATAATGAAATGTAGCCATATTAAAAAGTTATGTTGTTAAAACCTTTAACATGTTGCAAATTATTTAGATAAAAAGTCTGAGGGCTTTTTAGTTAAGGCCAAACTTATTTATACCACTGGCTCATTTAAGATATTTTAAATGGATCTAGGAAGTTTTTGTCCAACAGTAAGATTAGCTACTCCTATTTTGGATGCACCCACTGCTATTTCAATGTATGGGTTTCAAAAACTGGAATGCTGATTTACCATAACCTTAGTCACAAACTTAATCTACAGACTTGAATTAAGACTCCAATTTAGCCACTCGAAATGTTCAATACACAACAAACATGTTTGTAAAATATGTCAAATGCATTAAGCTATTTTGTGCTTAACTTTACATTTTGGAATTTTGTAACTATTTGCATACAGGCAATATCACAATATCATATAAACACACTTGCACTTCTGCAATTTAAAATATGCTAAAAACATCTTCCGGTAATAGCGTTTTCCGTCTTGGGAAAAAAAGCAAAAGGAATGCCACCAATTTGTTTTATGAAAGCTTCTGGTTAAAATTTTTGTTGCAATTTGGGGACTTTTTTTTTTTTTTTTACTACCAGCTTGGTAAAGTGAAAGGACTGAAAAAGGACATTGACATTGAGTGTTAACACCTACTGCATTAGTGTTAACTGCAGCTGACAGAGGGAGTAAGAGGATTTAATGTTGAAAGGAAATTATATTTGATGGTTTTAAAACAGGGACTAGTCTTTGTAACTTGTGCAGAGTATCATAAATATCTAAGAGTTTATCTAAATGATTTATTTTACAAATAAAGAAATAATGTTCACAAAAATAAAGAACATAGTTTTGGAAAGTGCATAATACACACACACACAAACATATATATATTTCAAAATTGCCATCGGTTGCTTTGTCTGACAGTCATCATCCATAATTTTAGCCATGAGTCAGAAATGTTAGGAAAATGACATTGCTTGTTGTCTAAAACTACTGCAGTCTCTGAACCCTCAGAAAAGAGAACACCGCTGACTGATGTTGAATCCATGTATTGTGTTCTTCAGGTTTTATGTTTTTTATAATAAATTGAGAAACTAATAATTGTTTTATTATTATAGGAGTAGATGGCATTTCTGTGTTTATGAGAGGTAAAGTGTGTTATAAGGCCTGGCTCCAGAGTGAGACCCTGGTGACCAGGGTCTGGGGGAGGGAACATCTAATCCAGTTATTTTAATCATCATATGGGGTCTTTTTGCCTGCACTTTGTCTGATCCCTCACCTATACGAGTGGTGTTTTGTTATTGGATTTCTGTTCTTGTCATGGATTATCCATTACTAACACTAGCATAAGGGTCTACATATGTGCTCTTGGCCCCAGGACATCATCGTGGTATAAGTCAAAAAGCGAGGCTCTCGATTTACCGGCCGATCTAAGTTCCTACCCTCATTTATGAACGAAAGAACGAGATCACGGATACAAGCGGCTGAAATGGGTTTCCTCCGCAGGATGTCTGGGCTCTCCGTTAGTGGTAGGGTGAGGAGCTCGGCCATCTGAGACGGGGTCAAAGTAGAGCCGCTGCTTTTCCATGTCGAGAGGAGCCAGTTGAGGTGGCTCGGGCATCTGGTTAGGATGCCTCCTGACGCCTCCCTGGTGAGGTGTTCTGGGCCCGTCCCACAGGGAGGAGGCCCAGAGGAAGACCCAGGACACGCTGGAGGGACTACGTTTCTCGGCTGACCTGGGAACGCTTTGGGATTCCTCCGGATGAACTGGTCCAAATGGCTAGGGAGGTGGAAGTCTGGGTTTCCCTGCTTAGGCTGCTTCCCCCACGACCCGACCCTGAATAAACGGAGGACAATGGATGGATGGATGGATGGATGGATGGATGGATGAAGGTTCTAAACAATCTTAATATTATCACTATTGTTTTCATTGCTAACATACGCATGAGTAAAATATTCATTTTAGATATTACATCTATCAACATAAGAAACAGTTTTTTTTATTTCATTTACATTATTTTTAGATCTAATGGAGTGGACTTTTAACATTTATATAACACCAAAGCTTCAACCCTTGTACCTCTTTCATCGTTGGTCAGAAGATGGCGCAAAGGAGACCGACCCGCTCAAGCCAAAAAACTCTTTTCACTGGTCAAGAGGGGCCTGCAGAGTCTCAGGAAGCATTAGATCCGAAAGATCCAATCCATATTTGGTGTGTCTGTATTCAGGAGTACACCTTATTCATAACTATTTTTGCTATTTCCATAATAATAAGATGGGACCATAATTTGGTCAATTTCTAGTTTCCAGAAATGACTAGTTTTTAATTGCGTTCAGCAGTTATCTATACCTTTTCATAGCCAAACTAAACACCTAATTATTTTATTGATTAAGTTAGTTTGTTGTTAAAGAAATGTGTTAAAAAACACTTATTTTTGTTTAGGCTGCTACCTCTGGAGACAAATATTGTCATATACAGCTTTATGCTTGACCAGCAGATAAGGAGAAAAATGTTTTTCAACACAGTGAAAATTGCTTTGAGATGAAATAGAAGAATAGCCCAAATGGTGAGAGGATGTACAGTCAGCAGTGTCACCTTGTGCAAAATCAGAAGAGACAAATTGTGGTAACAGCTTTCCAGCTTCCTCCGATGAGAAAATAGAACGATGGATGTGTGTGTGTGTGTGTGTGTGTGTGTGTGTGTGGGGGGGGGGGGAAGAGAACCTTGCCTCTTGCTCTCTGCGAGCTGCTTGGAGATAGACGTACGCATGGTGTTAGGTTGTCATGGGAACCAGGACACAACGCAGTCTGAACAGACACAGATGTCTGTGACCAGGTTTCAAAAAGATCGATATGTCAGCGCAATCAAAAGCAAAGGAACCTTTACTGGCTGCATGTCTTCTGAAGCCTAACATTTCATTTTTACCTCCACAGAAGGCACAAGTGACTGAAATAAAAAAGAAAGATAATGACAAAGAAAAAACCCAAAGACATTGAAGTGTTTAAGCCTGTGTTCTGAGACTAAAAATAACACAATCCAGATAAGACAACAAATTGAAAATCTCACCTGTCTGTCTTATCTTTGTGAAGCTCTTATCTTTTATATAAATGATCAATGTTGCTGTGCTTTTGCCTCCAAAGATGTATTTTTTTTTATCAATTCACACAATTACATTACAAACAATATGGTTCTCTCTTTAGCCCATCACTCGACCTGACCACAAACTGTTCATTATTGCCTGTCAAGATTTGTTTTTTCAAGACATCAGCATTCTCCGGCGCCAGCTGAGCTAACGAAGGTCGAAATCAATATTTGCGTGGAGTGTCCAGATTGAAAATGGCCATGACAAAATCACCCAGGGGGGATAAACCAACTGAGAGGTAGGAACCCACGGACAGTAACAAATGATCCAGACTGTCACTCTGACTTATTGACTGCTCTGTTCAGACTTACTGATGCAAGAGCAACCTGCTGAAAAGTACATTGTGTTTTATTGACCTTTTTAGGCATCACTTCCACATGGGCTGCTGACAGCTAGCCTGGAACATTTGGTATTTTCAACGTCGGCATGTGGTTTGGTAAGCAAAAGCTTCTTTTTTTATACAACAGTACAAAGGAATAGCAATGACATTAGAGTAGCGTGTTGAGGCATGTAATTGCTTTGGTGGTAATAAAAACTATACACTAAAATGTTTGTGACCCCTAAAAACATATTCCCTCCGTCTGGAATGGAGCACTGACATCATCGTGCAAATCCTTCGGTCTGGACATAGCTATAAAAACGTGAGGATCCAAATTAAGACTTTTGCTGCCCACATGGGTTAATCAGGAAGGATAAGTAATTTGAACAGTGCTCAAGAGATGTTTTACATTATTTAAAAAATGTTATTTTTGTTTGTTGGTTATTGGACAATACATTTTTTTGTAAATTTTTTTTTATAATCTAAAAAAAGGATTATGGTAATAATGCAATACATCTCATTCACAAATGGTTATAAAATGGCACAATAAGCACACCAACTTCTATTTCCCACACAGAAATAATCCAACCAGCTCAGCAAGTAAGGATCCACCGACTAGGGTTTTTTAAGGTCAAATCTAATAGTTATGATTTTAAAAGATTCAGATATTGCTTTAATTATAACACATACCAAAGAAGAAAAACTGTTCCAGGTTCTTTAAAACAGGTAATATGTTTGAATCCAACATAAAATGAAGAAATCATAAGCTAGTTTCTAGTTTTTGTTTGCGGGGTAGAATCTATTTTTACTTTTAATACTCAAAAGTTTGAAAGGTTTGTGCCCTATTTTTGTGTCGCTTAGGCTACTGGAGAACACACTGACCACTTTCACACTCTCCATTAATAAATTAATTGCAATTATCACTGCATTTTTTTTTTGTTTTGCATTTTTCTTCTTTTTGCATAGAAGCTTCACTTGCCCCTTTCATGGTTCTTGGTTTCATCTGAGCAGCATAAATCCACCGGGGTGTGTGGCTGGGCATAAAGCTGCTTTCACACCTGACTGAAATTCCCCCTCATCAGCCTCCTGTGGATAAAAACAGCTGCCTGATGATCACGCTACTCCTGATGATAACCCTGAGTGGTTGGAGTTACTGTTGGTTTGCTACCTACGCATTTGGCTTTATGAAGCCATTTCCTTTTCAAACTGTTTTTACCCAGAAACACACCTGCTTCCACAGTTGTCCTCTGCTGATCCAACCTCTTCACTGATCTTGTGTCTGCCTGCTCTAACAGCTCTTATTACTGTCTTGGAGAAGTCAAGCCTTCCTCCAGAGGCCCATTATGCCACCCTTCTCCAGAATAATCAGTGTTTCTTTCAGTGTTAGTCAGACTTTAAAAGGAATGTCATGTATGGCATAAGAACCTGGATTGCTAGAATGTTTGTCCTGAACTTGAAATATATTCTTATTGAATAAACATCTTACTTTCAGGTCTTGCCCTTCTTGCATGATATTCTTCACGAGGATCAGGAAATTGAACAATATAAGACTGAGGGGGCATATACCTCCACATAGGTCAATATATGAAAACCTATTTTAACACGTTGGTGTATTTGTTACTTTTCCTTCACATATTTTATTTTAAATATATATTTTTTTTTATATCTGTGCCTTTGTTAATATCTTCATGCTGCTGCTGTGTCCATGTCTGTCTTGACAAATGCATTTTTAATCTCAGTGAGACCTACTTAGTTAAGTGAAATTTGTAATTTAAAATATAAAAAAAAAAAAATGTTTTTTTCCTCAATTAATTCATGATTTAAAGGTTTACTTGGATCATTTTAGTTTGATATTGGACTTGGTTTTTTGAGCTTTAATGAGAGTATTGGACAAAAAGTTTTTCAAAACTAAGTTTATACAAATAAATTCTTTGCAAAAATTAGATTATAGATGGGGATTGGATATTGTTATCATTAAGGATTAGTGAGCAGATTCCAGTTGGTGACAGTACCTTCAATTATGTCACTAAGGGCATTTAGTCAGTTCCCTGTGGTTTTTCGAGTGTGAACGCAGATGTGTTTCATCCTATTTATGTGTAATGTCACCATGAGGTGTTAATACACTAAAAATGTCCTGGTGACCATTATTAAAAAAACAACATGTTTGCATAACATTGTTCAATGTTCAATTGTTACATGGGCAAAGAAGAGTACCGCAATAACCCTAATGTATATCATACTCAAAAAATCGATACTTAGATTAGTAAGAGGTGGTCTATCCTACTACAGATCCAGACTCCAGACCGACATGAAATGCATTTATTCAAAAGATTTGTAGGTGTATTTGTTTTTCTTTATAAATATGTCCTTAGAAAATATGAGGTATGTGAGAGTTAAAAGTGAAACATAAATATAAAGATATGGAGAAGAGTTCCATAGCCCCTTTCCTATTAATTTTAGAAGCAACATCCTTCAGAGCATCAAGGCTCTGTTTCTCCTCTGGGACTACTTAAGAAAGTATAACAGCTGTTGTATCCTTGAAAAGGAGCTGAGCCTTGCTGGAGATAACAACAATGTGTATCCTTAAACCAATTTCCTGGCTTTGACTAGCCCATAATGTTATCCTTAAAAAACTAATTTTAAGTCTGACTGTCATACTATTCTCAGCAGTGTGAGAAAATAGAGTAGAAAAAAGTTGAAATCAAGAAACAAGGAAATGTTTTTTTGTTTCTACTTCGGTTTGCTTGGGTACATGCATGCAAATAATTATGGTTTAAGTCTTTTTACCATAGCATGCAACTTGTTAATCATTTAAGCTTCCGTAAGGTACATCTCATGTTCCATTTTTCCCCAAAGATTTTCAGAATGATAATGCAGTCTGTGGTGTTGTGCTGGTTTAGTGCAGGAAACAAAAACAGACAAGAGCCCAGGACCCACACTAAATACGTGTTTAAATGAACTTACAAGAAACGCAAAAATCATGAGGAAACGGCCAAGATGATGGGACAAATCATAGATAGAAAACTAAAATAGACAAAGGAACCAGTGGATTAATGATTTCATCTGAGCAGCATAGGAAGTAAGTGTTTAGGAAGTTAAGGTAACACGTAGGCAGAAGAAAATTTGGAGATGCGAAACAGCTGAGAAGGAAGAAAGCTTCACAAAGCTGAAACACAGAAAGTCATGAAAAAATGTAATAAAAAATGTAATTAACAAACAGTAAATAAAAGGAACCTAGCTAAAGCCAAACAAATATATAATACTAACAATCCAACAAAAGCAAAATATTATCCCATTCTACGCTTAGGCGCTAAGCATAGAATAATTTCCAGTGGAAAATTGTAACGCAAAGGCTCTTTTTCTGCAATTTTTCTAAATGGGAAAGACACAAAACAATTTTATTCAGTAAACTGCCAATTGTGTGTTGACTTCAGAACTCACAAAATGGTTACAAGAAACAAAACTACTAGCCTAAGCCCTCTCTATGAACTCTAGGTTCAAACTGGCCATTATGAAGTTTAAAACAACTGAAAGTGTGACAGACAGCGTTGCTTTCTGCTTCCTGTGTGTATTACCTCTGTCACTATTGAAATTCAACACTCAAACTGTTTTCACGGGTTCAATATGTAGGAGATTGGAGACTCAGCAGAATAACGGGGCACTTGATGCAGGAACTGATCGTCTTCTTGGTAGGGGCCACCTGTTAGTGCTCATAGTTCAGAAGCACCAGAGGAAAATACAATAGAAATAGGGGCATTTCAGTCTAGAAGACAAACTGTGAAAGTACTAATGTCCAGAAAATAACTTTCCTGTGAGAGAACTCCCAAACCAGCCACTTGCAAAAAATAGATACACATAATGCTTACCAACCCCTGTTTTCAGAAAAAAACAAAACATCTTTAGTCATTAGTTTTGCAAAGGCTGCTTCAAGAAAATGAAAAAAAAAATGAAAAACTTATTTTTTCTATGTGACACTCTATAAGGTTTACACCAGGCATAAGACGCAGAAAACACAGAAACACCCTTTCTTATTATCTGATAACTGCAGCAGAGGCATCCGCACGAAAGGACATTTTATCCATTAGTAACAGACTGAAGGAAAAAGCAAGCAAGGAGGCGGGAGAACATGCACAAAGTCGATCTGTCACTTGAGCTCTGATGGCTTGGCTTCTGGAGTATCATCCTGAGTACTCAGGTGCTGCCCTCTTTCCCATCAGGGCAGTAAAATAAATGAAGGGTCGTTTAGACAGCTGAATGAAGCCGCAGTGTAGCCCTGCAAGAAATGGGTTATCTAATAGAATTATATTCAGCTGATGTCAGCACAGGCTTTGTGTTGGTTTTATGAGTCAGCAGCTGCAAGGCTGCTCTTCTGAAGAACAGGTTTTTGTTAATGTGGCTCAGCTAGAGATTTCCCCTGGTGCAGATTGATGAGAAGGGCCATAAGTTAAAAAAAACAAAACAACTAGCAGCATTACTGGGGACTGTACTGGTACAGGTAATTATGGCTGTAATAGACAAATCAAAACATTGTTCTTTTTAAATTATTGAAAGTGTATACTTTTTTTGTATTAGTTGAAATTTTTTTGTATTAATTTAAAATTGATTAAAGTCTGACTGACTAAATCTAATAAATTAAGATAGGTTTTTATTACATCTTTTTATTCTATTTCTTTTGGGCACCAGAATTGTCTTCTGGGAATTTCTGTTTAACGACATCTGACATTTTTAACAAAACCAGTTTATATTGGTTTGTTTGTGTATCTACAACTTTATTATTTCAGGAATCAAGGGGGTTTACAACAGTGAAATACTGTTTACAATGTATACAATACTCTGTGAAGAAGTTAACACCTCTCCGGCTTTATCTAGGTTTTGTAATTGTAAAATAAAATAATTTTCAGCATATGTACCCGGTGATCCGGTTGATAGGTTTTCATGCATGTTTGTGAAGGGGTACATAAATTCAACCTGTTTTTTAAGTATTTATTTTTGCATCCCTCAGTCACGTTTTCCTGAAAAAAATATATAATTTACCCACTTGCCATCAACATTGATGAAATTAGGAAATGATTGCACTTTGGTAAATTTTAAATTTAAGTGTTCTGTAAGGTTTTGTTGGTATTTGTGAACATACGTGCAATTATAGCATCATAAACTCTGAGGAACACACCAGACAAATGCAAAGCAAAAAAAAAAAAAGAACTTGATTTTGCTATTTTCCTGTATCTCTTTCAAAACTGTGCTTGCATTTGCTTGCTTGTACTGTGAGGAAAAGCAAAAAAAATAAAAATAAAAATTACTTAAAACGTTCACCCATGATAATTAAGAAACAGGTTTTTTACCCTTTTTGGAACTAAGGTGAACAATTGCATCAAATAATGTAAACACATGTTGAATATTGTATGAGTTTGATTTTTCAGTGGTTTGCCATTTCTAACAGAGCTTTGTTATAGAAAATTAAAGGTTTCTAAAAGGTAGGGGATGTAGCCATTGGAAAATAATCAAATCCAAAAGCTGTGCCTAAAGACAAGGAGTTGAATATTTTCTTAATTTTTTTTATATTACTATGAAAGCAGTGGTGCAATGGGAATGTTATTGCTAACTACTTATCCTCTTTTCTTGCAATCAGCGTGTATGTGACCTTGTAACTGCACAAGGAGTGATATTACATTGCATTGCATGTGGATATGCTCAAGGCTGTGTTTAAAAAGAAAGTATTAGTTCTATTTAAGCAAAACTTAATATTATTTTTATTAAAATTTTGGCTGTTTAACTTCCGACTGTAAAGGGTTATTTGAATGCAACCCATTATTTATGTTTAGGATGACTAAAAGCAGTCTGGATACATTTATAGGAGTGAGATATGAATTGAGACATGTTATGTCAGCTCTGTAGAATGTAAGGCGAGGCTGCTTGAGAAGTTGTGAACAGTACAGGGATTCCTACAAGTGCTTATTTAGAAGATGCTTCACAAGACAAGCTGTGAGAGGGGAAGGTTAGCGGGGTTAATAACATGTTATCAACGTCCGTCACGGTGTCCATAAACACAGTAGGGGAGAAGTGCAATGCAGAGGTTGGGTTCTGGACTCTGATCCCATCCCTGTCAAATCAAAACCTCAACATGGTGAAAAGAGAGAGTGCACATAACTAAAAGGGATGGAAGATGAATTACCTCCAATGTGAATATGCATGAAGGACAATCTGGGATGCTGGCAGTGAGATGGTGTTGTTTTGATGGTCACATTCTGAAACTGTCTTAGTAGGACTTAATAATGTTCATATACTTTGCAGAATGTAATGACGACACAAAGATAGGATATTTGGCCATTGCTGCGCTATTATTGAACAATTTTAAATTGACAATAGTAGAATAAGAATATCTATCAGGTCAAAAGCTTAAATTACCCTCTATCCTTGTATGTATTTTGATTATCCAGCAGGAGTTCCAAGAGTTTACAAATATCACAATTTTGGTTTTTCTTTTTATCCTCTTAAATTAATAAAGCATTGTCTTCTGTTTTAAGCTTACAAATATATATTCCAAGTATTATAAGTACTATAAGTATATTATTTTAAATACATTTGATTCCTAATCAATTTCCTATGAGTTCCCTTGGCGTACGCTGATACACAGGTATACTACAAGCAGTGAAAGAAAATATTTTTTAAATAATAATAATAAAAAATAGAATAAATACATAAAAATACCACATTTAATATATTGGGTATAAGTGTGAAGCAATAGTGGGATAAGTGTGAAGCCATACCATATCGCACATTCTGCCATAACAAACTTGCTTTATTGAGATATTATTTTAGTTAATCTGTGTACGAAAGTTCTTAACTTCTTTCTACATGTTTTTGAGCACAACAGTTAGGTTGTGTATGTAGATGTACTGTTTATAGCACGTTCTGTCATGTTGCTTGAATGAATTAAGAATGAATGATTTTAAACCTACTTGTGATCTGAATCGGATTCTTTAAGTAGCTGCTAAAAGAAATACTTTAATCTTAAACAGACACTTCGTAGGCAGAACATTTTTTTCCATCATAAAACTTACGTTTAGAATATAGACTTTATTGTTAAATATGTATTTGTAGAACTTGGTTTCTAAGTTTGTTAGCAATCACAAATCCTTAATAATATAGATAGAAGACTAACCTGTAAATTTTCAGCATCAAATGAAAACAGAAAAAAATGTTAGTTTGTTGTGGAAAAAACAAGAATATATATGTGCATAAATATCTATCTTGTGAATCAATTATTAAAAAACCCTACTAAGAAGTATGTGCAGGTTTTTGACCAGGACAGTGTCCAAAAGGTTGCCTGTTTGTACTGTGTGCACAAAAATTAGACAAGTATTTTGGCCATCTCATACAGAGCATATTTCCTAACTAAAATTATTGAAAAAGTTGTTACTATGTTAGTACGCTTCACTGTTAGATACTCATATCATTCTCTCGAGAACTCAGGGCATCCTGGTCTCCACTGAGTACACCTGGCAAATTAATTTCGTCTATCTGTGCTAAAGCGGCAAACATAATGTGTAAAAACAGGTTCACATTTGCAGGGAGTTTATTCAATAATGTTGCTTACTGTAAATAAAGGTTTTTTTGTAACATTTTATTTTTATTTTTGCTGTAGTAGGGATAGTTGTGAATTTATTTATACATAAAAAGCCAAAATAGTAAGTGTTTAAAGTGTATTGTAATTCTTGTTTTTATTGTTATTTTTTAAATATGACACAATGAGTGAAAGCCCAACCTTTTACTGTACAGATGGATAATCTGTTACTTGAGAGAGAATGCCATTTACTTACTAGATGAAATATTGAACTACCCGTCCAGAAATAGAATAAAATCTAAATTTTTTATTGCAGTATTTAAAGGCCCTTCTGGGATTGTGAGTTTAATATAAAGGGAGGTCTGTATTCGAGAGATGCACCGGACCTGTCCCACAGACAGAGGTCTTAAGGCAACAGTATTCGAGAAACAAACTCCTGCGCCGAGGTCGGCCTCCACCTGGAAGCATCTATCTTGTTCAAATTCTGCACAACATAGAGAGACCAGTCGAGCGGGAACAGAGCCAGTGATCCGCAATTTATTCATAATCGACCAGTTTCTCTGTCAGTGGAAAGACGCAGCACTTTACCGTAGTTTCCCTTTGCAGTTTTTCTTTTCTTTCCTTGAAGTTTTGCTATTTTTATCATAATGCCTCAGTGTTTTTGTGACTTCTTGATGGCCTAGATTTTCCTTGAGTCAGGTTAATTGTTGATGTTAAATGGATAACATGGCTTTTGCCATCTTTTTCATATGTGACTATATCAATGAACTGTTTGACTTGAAATTGCCGTTTTGGAAAACAGTGTATTGTAAAAAAAATTATTTAAGTCTCAAATATAAATGATAATGAACAAATGATATGGACAGCTAAATCACTCTAAATTGTTTTTTTAAAAGGGCCTTTGGGAAACAATCAAAGTAATTTGAATGACATTAATTGAACAAATAAATAATTCCTTCTAAAAATAAAGCCTTCCCTTATCTGTCTTTGCACATAGTTTAATTTCATTTTACATGTTTTGATACAACTCACTGACTGGAAAAAGTGTTGATATTTATGCCATCATTAAGTGGTAAAAACCACGACAGGTGACAGAATAAACTGACTTTTTGTTCATGATCCCATGTGGATTTAAGGCATGTGTTTTGACAGTACATACATTCTAACAGCATCACTCATTTTTCCTTTTAACTCTTTACTAGAAGGGAGAACATGCTCATCGAAGTGACGCATAATTTAAAAGATGAAAGACTAATTCCCCAGGGTCGATTCTGATACCCTGCAGTTAGTCGGTTCACAATGTAGTTTTCTTAGAAGTCAAAGTTATTCATGAATGTCTGAAAAGAAGCAACAGAGATTTAATTAAAAAAAACTGACATGAATCTCTATTACACTATCTGTGCTGCAGTGTTCTTGTGGGATTGCTTTATGAAGTCAAACTTGAGATTATATGCTATATAAATATATAATTTTTATTTTTCATTTGAAACGTTACTGTCAAATCAGCAGCCCAAGCACATGGCTAACGAAATTTTGATCTTCAGGTATTAAGTATTTACTTCCCTTTATAGTTTTAAAGTGTAAAGATGTTATTATATAAGGTATATTTGAAATAGGAACATTTTGTAAACTACTGAAGTTAATATGCAAAAAATTACAATTTACCAGTAGCTCAACATCAGATTATGGCCAGATAATTTGGGACTGATATAGAATTATTTAAAAAGTAAATTAATCTTAAATAAAGCTTAAACCTAAACTGGTAGCTGTATGTGAATAAAAACAGTTATTAGAGTGTTTGTTATTCAATTAACTGATTGGTCACACTGTTGTACATATGCCAAAAATTGATATTTGAGTTTTGGATTTCCAGTCAATATTAGCTAATGACTGAACCAAGAAAAAGAAAGACACAAACTGCTTGTCATAATATGTCACTATTTTTACTTTTTAGTGTGAACTAGAATATCTGCTTTTTTACTTCTGTGCTGTGGTTCTTCTAACCACACTGATCTAGATGCATTTATATATCTTAGACAAGGAGTGACAACAGTTATAACACATTATACTCTTCTAAAATATTTCAACTTTTGATGAAAAACATAAATATGGTTATATTTAAAAAAAAACATTTTTATTTTACTTTTGTATTCAAGTGTTTAACCCATCTCTGTGTCCCTTATTAGATTTGCTGCATTTTAGTTACCTATATGAGGTGTTATTAGAGATAACATTAGATTTTAAATTTAGTTTCTGTGAACAGTCTTTTTGGCAGTTCACTCTGTCTGTCATTATGTCAAACTCTTGTTAAGTGGTGCTGTCCTCTAATCTCTCTGCGACACCACTTATTATGTGGTGCATAAATCAAAATTAACAGTAAAAGTAAAACTCCTCATCCTAATATAAATACTGATAATGCCTTGTTTCCTGAAGAAAATATAGAACCGCCCACAGCCCCTAAGGCATGCCTTTGTCAATGACTTCTCAGTTTTTGGTACAAACTTGTACAATATGGTGCAGGTGCAGAGGTTTGATTGCCTTTGTTCCCTCTGCCCTTCAGTTAGATGGAATAATATTAGCTGTTACAAAGTTTTTGATAAGTACATATACATCCATTATGGCAACCACATGCCAATTTTTGTCTATACATAGGATCTGTCTACACAACTCCACCAGACTAGCAGCAGCAATAAGCAAACACCTGGTGGAACTGAGTGACAACATTTTCAGTAGCTTTTTTCCAAAAACAATTAATATAAAATACCTGCACTGTTACCTCTGTCCCCATATTCCCTTTATCTCACTACTGTTTACTACTTTAATATTATTATTTCTTTTTTTCAGTGAGATCCTTTTCACAACAAAATACAATGATTTTAAGAAAAGTTTTCATTTGTTTTAAATTGCTTTAGATATATGCAGTTTTTATTATACCTGAAGATAACTAACAAAGTGCTCAACACAAAACAAGTGAGAATTTACCACCCTTGCACAGAATTCGCCAAGTAGAAGTTTATTAGTTTCATATGGCCACATTTTCTTGAGGTGCTCTACTGGTTGATATTAGAAGAGAAAATATCTATATTTTTGTTAAATCTCATACAAAATGTCCCCTTGGGGTTAAGAATTAAAACAGGGGCCATACAAAATGTTCTGCTGCAGATGGTTCCCTTTCATACCTGAACATCTTGTGTAAGAGAGGACCAGAACTACAAAATGATTGGCAACTTTTTCAAGAACTAGGAAATATTTGAATTGATTTCATGATAAAAACACGTCTCCAATTGAGATCTATTGTAAAACAGTTATTTACACTAAACAAAAAAAAAAACATTTCCCCTGCTATTAATCCGCAATAACGATGCACAATTATCATATTTTATCAGTCTCAGAGTGATGTAATCCCAAGAATCCAATTTGCTCTTTCCAGAGGGAAGAGAGGTTGAAAAGAGACTTTGTTAATTAAAATTGCTTGCCAAGGAGTTAAAACATTTGAAGATGCATAAACATTTTCCAAATATTGTGAGGAAATGTTATAATTAATTATTTCTGGATGTTTACTGTGTTCAAGGAACCTAGGTGGAGCACAAAGTGAAGTGCTCATGTTACACATCACTTAAGTGGGTCACATGTTATTGATGAGTATAAAAGGCATACTGTATACTAACACTGTCTAAAAAAATCCCATTCGATCAGTGGTTGGTCCTCAAAATGGTCAGTGATTTATGCGGCCATTTCTTATCATATAGAAAATTCTTCAAACATTTTCTTTGTAACCATAGTGCACAAAACAACCATACAAAATTACTTGCCTATAGAATAGTGAGCAGTCATTAATAACCCTACAAGTTCTGGTCTTGCCTTAAGTGCTTGGTAGATCAAATATGCACTACTCCCTCTATTTTCCCTCTATCGTAGCTCGGGCATTTCGTTTGGCAAGCCCATGAGAGAAGACCCATTAAACAAGACAGCAACTGTATGTCCATTAGGCTGCCTGGTGCATACATCACCGTGAATTTAATGGAAGACTTCACACTGCACTAGTAGGGAGTCTGCAGTAGTTAGAAATTGTCAACTTTGTGGCATGTTAATTAGAAAGCAGTGTAACTCTTGAGCTTTATGATAACTTATGACTACTTTAAATAGCGTCTATAAGCCTTGAAGACTATATCTGATGGTTTTCTGTATAAAACTGTAAATAAATACAATGTTTTTAATGTATAATTTACTTAATTGACATGTTTAATGGTATGTGATCACTCTACAAAGCTTCGGAAACCAAGGGTACAGTTCTGAACTTGTTTTGTTTTTTTTGAAGACAAAGCACAAGATTTCGGAAAACCTGACCAAACATAAAGCTGTAGAACCAGGTAAAAAAACATACTATTAGCACACGGAATGACCTCCAGCTGCATGCTGACTACTTAAATGATATCTGTGTTTACTATTTTTCAAAAAGGAGGATTAAAATCTGTCAAATCAATAAGAAAGAGTTATGTAAAGAAGTTCAAAACAATCAAGACTAACTATAAAGTTGTAAAGGAAGTAGTAAAGCAGTAGTAAACAAGTCTTCGTGCAATACATTTTGTCAACTTGGGACTATTTAATATCCCTTTACATTTAAAAGATATTGCTTTATTGATTTCCGCATTTCACCGTGAAAATGTCAATGAGATTCGAACAGCACCTCTAAATTATAAAAAAAATTTCCTGTAAGGTATTGTGAATATAACTCCCTTATGTATTTTGTTTGTTTTACTTTCATTCCTGGGATCATACTTATCTTTTTCTCTTCATATGCATTGTTAAAATATTCACATACAGTACCACCCTTGGACCTGCTGCAACACTACCAAAAGCTCCTTCTGATGCCTGCACCTAACACGATCTTAGTCATGCTTCACTACCTAGCTTCTACCTTTACCCTGCCGACCCTCCAACTGATCAGGTCTGAATATTCTCTGTATTTTCATTTTATAGGTAATTTGTTTTTTTGTTTGTTTAAAATGTTCGTGATAAAACAAAATTAACGACAATATTAAGTGTATGCTGTGTGAATTGAGGGGCACCAAACAAAATCTCGCCTAGAGCTCCAACGTGACTGAGCCAGCCTTGATTCTACAGCCATGAAATTAAAATAAATCAAGGTGGCTTATACATTCTTGTGCTGAAAGAGAGTCAAAGCACCATGCCAGTGGTATTCCCCTTTAATAGTTCTTGAATATGAGAACATTTGCACCAAAGTCTTCAACCAAATAAAATAAAGATAATGCATGCACTGCCATTTGCCATTTACTTTCATGTACAATGGCGAGAAAGGTTATGTGTATGAAAGAAGTCCATGGAAGTTTCTATCAATAACAATATTAACATCACTAATTATATTTTTATATTTAAAGAAAACCTCAATATAACACAGCCTAGGTTTAAGGAAGATGAGAGTTAACAATTATTAGTAACTGGTTCACACAGGGACAGGTGTCAGTGTGCAGACTAACACACAATGACAAATCATTCACCTACATCACCTTTGAGAGTAAATCTTGTCGCTCTGTCTTCCATAAAATATTTGAAGGGTCAATATTTTACTCGCCCCTGAATATAACAGTGATAAACAACATCAAGAGGAGCTGCTCTCACTTAACATCAGTAATAGAGGTGAAACATATACTTTATATTTAAATGATAAATTAAGTGTGATTAACTAGGATTTCTGGACAACCAAGTTCAACTTTGAAAATATGGAAATAGGCTGAAAGAAAAAAAGCATCACACCAGTATCCCATTTAAAAAAAAAAATTTAAATAAATCAAGACAGATTCCCATCTAAATGTCTCAAACAATTATAAAGCCATTTTGTAAAGCTTGGGACTCCAGAAAACCACGTCCAGAGTCATGATCCATAAATGAGGGTAACATGGAACCTTGCTGAACTTTCCTAGGAGAGGCTCACCTCCTTAAATTACTCCAAGAAAGTGCCACCAACTAATGTAGGTGGTTACTAACATTACCAGAACATCTAAACAGCTACATGCCTCATTTGAATCATTGTTAATGATTAAAGAAACTGGGAAAACAGACCTACTTGATGAAAATGAAGAAGAATTTAAAACTTTAAAATGCTAAGTGAGGCATGTGGAGTCTAAGAGGATTTTCGTCACTCCTTTGGGTCATACATTTCCTTAACGAAGGATTTTTCTTCAACATGTATTAAATGCTTGCACTTGTGATTAATATGCCTGTGGAACAAACAACTTTAAGTTGTTCGGGATGTTGTTTTGTTCTGATCTAGTTTAACTAGAATAAAATCAGTTTTGATTCAGAACAACATGTGTTAACAGCTACCACTCAGCATGATCTAATCACATTCACTGTACTTAGCTGTAAGGACACAGTGCCCTTATTCTGTTGCTTTAGCCTGCCAACAGCCTCTTCGGAGGAATGTTGCTGTTAGGGGCTTTCTGCGAACAGATGACCTGAGCCTTTTAATGAGTTACCATCCTGCAAAGTACAGAATCCTCAGACAGTGTAACAGAATCTTTTCTGTGAACTATACATTCCACACTGTTCATTTGTTGGGGAGATATTTGAGAAAGTGAAAAGCATTATGATTACTTTTGTTTTTGTTATAAAGGTTGATAATGGTTCAGGTGCTTATTTTCAATTTGGTATCTTTTGCTTTCAATAATAAGCCATCCAAAAGTATCACATCATAGCTTAAATTTGATTTCTATCAGCAATCAAGCCATGCTTGCTTTATTGTTATTGCTGGTGTTGTAAATGTTGCATTATGGGTTTGCACAAGGCCCCATGGTTGTATCTTGCAGGTGCAGAGCACGCAGACATACTCCTTAAAATTTTGGCATGCACCTCCTAAAAACTATCACTTCACTAAAAGCAGCCCTTCGTTCGTAAGTAAAGATTTAACATACCAACCTTTTACAGTTGACCCTTTTATTGATGTAGAACACATTTTCTCCATCCATCCATCCATTAGCCAACCCGCTTATCTTCATGGGGTCGCAGGGGTCTGCTGGCGCCTATCTCCAGCTTACAATGGGCGAGATGCAGGGGTACACGCTGGACGGGTCGCCAGTCCTTTGCAGGGCAACATAGAGAGACAAACAACCTAAGGACAATTTAGAGTAGCCAATCAGCCTAACAGTCATGCTTTTGGACTGTGGGAAGAAGCCGGAGTATCTGCAGAGAAGCCATGCATGCACAGGGAGAACATGTAAACTCCTTGCAGAAAGACCCAAGGTGGAATTGAACCTGGAGCCTTCTTGCTGCAAGGCAACAGTGCTACCCACTGCATCACTGCAGTGGGCCCAATAAAAGAAAAATACCCAAAAGGAAAATATTGCAATGGGTGCTAAAATCTAAACATGTAAAAGAAGAAAAAACATACATCAAGAGATACTGGCCCAATCATGTGTTTCATACACTTTAGCAAATAAAACATTTTGCAACCGTTTTGATTCTCATTGCTTTAGTGCAAATGTACTATATAATAAATAAATTGGATCATTCCTTCAGGGTGTTTAATTTATTGCAATTAATAAATAAATAAATAAATAAATAAATAAAAAATAAAAAAAAACATTGTGGTATTTTTTCAGGGAAAATGCAATTCCCTGTAGCAGCATTCACCAATTTGACCTTTGGACAGTGTCATGTGTCAATCATAAAAATATTATCATACACTTTTAAATGTTTTTAAACTAAAACTTTAAAAACAGCTTTTTCGAGTCAATAATTTGTAGAACTACATTTTTGATGCAATTACAGTTAGTCAAGATCGATTAAACAGACAATGTCGTATTTCCCAGGTATGTAAAAAGATTTCTTTTGTAAATCTAACTGTAATAATATTTGAACATTCTAATACTCTAATATTTAGAGTCATCCTGAAGGAAGTCTCAGGTCTGCTGGTGGAGCTTTTGACAGATTTTCTTAAGAATTTTTTTGCACTTGATTCCAAGGATCTTTCTATAACCAGTTTCACATTAAGGGATTAGAATTCCTAGTTGATTTGGCCACCGCCACGATCCCATTATCATGTATGGATGTTTGTGCCTTAATATGACAATAAATGGAAACGTTTAATTTGTTTGAATACTTTAGAAAGACACAGTTTTGTGTTTTACTATTCAAGTTTTCCAAAAAACCTAGTATTTTATTTTTATGGTTGCTGAAAATCAACATGCATAAGGTGAATATGACTGGATTAGTCTGCTGGTTTTAGCTTTTTGTTGAAATGATTTCTTTGCCTGTAAGCACAGCCCCAGATTGCCTCTAGCATCCCTTGAGACACTGACGGTTGCCTCGCCCTGTGTGATGTCGAGGAGCCTGTCCAAAGGCCATTCATTCTTTGACTTGTCCTGATTTTGAAGGACGCATATGTAATAGATCTTTCACTGAAAAGATTAAAAATATTTACGTAAAGAAAATAGAAAGAGGATTAGTATTTTAAAGTATTTTACCCCTTGTAATGAACAACATGTTTCCAACTACTGGTGTTTTGGCTTTTTTTTTAGGTAGATTATAAGTCTAACCACACAGGCATTCAGCACACTGATGATATTGAAAGCCAATCTTCAACTGAGGAAAGACAATAGAGGGACTCTAACCTTATATCCTCCAGAATGTCGTCATGAAGTTCTACATTAAGCTGTGCAATTGTCCCAAAACTTTCAGATGAGCTTTTAACATTGACAAAAGGGAGTTTAATCTTCTCTCTGTTAGGAAAACACCACTGTTGCCCTGTGGTTCACCCCTGCGTGACTAAATGAACTTTTTTTTTTGTGATTTGAAGAAAGACTCTTAACAGATCTCCCACCAACTGCTGAAATAAAATATGTTAAAAAATTCAGAAAGTTATTAGGACTGTAACTCTTCTTGACAGTTCTTGTGTCCTGTAGGCATGGATTTCCATTTCTCTTATCCTCTATTACTGAAATGGTCTGAGCTTAAAGATAAAAAACATTCTGCACTTTTCAAAAGAAAAATTTTCTACAGGATTCAAGGAATGGTTTACTTCTTTAAAGCATGGTCAAAAGAAGAAGTATAAAACCTAAACAATCAAGTTAGTTTTTTGCTTAGCAAGAGACTCTTTACATGGTCAGGTCATCATATTAAGTTTATTTCAGGTTTTTCTCAATTTACACCACACCACAGATATTTTGTACCTCAGCAATAAATAACTCATATCTAATAGTTGTAATTGACATATAGTTTGCTTGTGTATATGTATAAGGTTATAGCAACCTTGATTGTATCCAGATCATGACCTGGATATAATGAATGTTGTGATTTTTTATTTATTTAAATACCTCCCACATGATAATAATACCATTTGGCTGCTCAGAATATGTGTACGGTTTAAAGAAATGTATTGGCAAATACAGTATAGTCATGAGCGACTAGCTCCAGTTCTCAAGGGCTAGTGTTCTGTCATTTTGAGATGTGTTCCTCCTCCTGCTTCGCTGATTTAAATGATACAAGCCCCTCAGCATGTCAAAGTTCTGCAGACATCTTCTAATACTCCATCTTTTTATTCAATTGTCTTAAACCTAGCGAATAACTAAAAAATGCTGGATTCAGGGGCCTAAGCACTGACTTTAGACCCCACTGACCTAATAAAAATTCTAGCTTATGGTTAGGAAGAGGTATAGAAGACTAATCCGGTTGGGGGAAGAACTCAGTCTATACAGATGGCCCTCCTTTGCTTTACTTTCTACATGTCTCACTTGTTAGGTTTAGTTTATTTATGCTATTTCTATAGTTATGTTGCTACAGGCTTAGACTGCTGGAGGACACACTGACTTCTCACTCTACTTTATTCCTTTGTCCAATCTGCTTTAGTTGGTGTTTTTCAACCATGTTAACCTTTTGCTTTCTGTTACTGTTCTTCTCTCCATAGTAGCTCCACCTGGTCTGGCGTTCTGTTAGCTAAGAAAGTTTCTTAGAGGAGAACATGGGCTGAGATGCTGCCAGTGACGCTCTACAACAGCTGCTATAAGCTCTTTTTTAGTATCCTCTGAATCTATTTTAGTTTTCTGTCTCTTCAAACCCCCAGTCGGACGTGGCAGACCGCTGCTTGTACTCAGCCAGGTTCTGATGGAGGTTTCTTCCTGTTAAAGGGGAATTTTGCCTCTCCACTGTCGCAACATGCATGCTCAGTATGAGGGATTGCTGTAAAGTCGACAACAACACAAGCCATTGATTCGGTCTGCTGATTCCCGAGGAGTGAATGCTGCAAGTCAATGACTCGATGCAATCTCCTTAGTTTCGTTAGAATGAAAACCATTTCAAACTATTTTGTTCAAGATGTATCTACGATTTGTATTGATTTTCTTGTAAAGTGCCTTGAGACGACATCTTTGTTCTTGATTCTTGATTCTGTTTGACATGCTGTTGAATGGCAGATGCAAAGCAGCCAATCCAGACATCTCAATAATTTTCCTTGGTGCAGATGTTCCAAGAGTGACGATAAGGACGTCATGAATGCTAGGTTCAAGGTAGTACCAAAACAACTTTGACTGTATGTATCAAATACTATGGTGTATTTTCTTGTTGATTACGACAGATATATGATATCCATATGTTGTTTAGAGAGCAACTTGTACTCAGATTGAAAGTTTACTGGTGGTTACTAGAATTTCTAAAAGTAGAATGGTAGGCAAATCTTTTAATTAACCAGGCTCCTGTCCTGTGGAACCATGTTTGAAACTTTCCTTTTTTGTAAAGGTTATAGTAGAGGG
Source organism: Orestias chungarensis (assembly GCA_032876305.1). Taxonomy (NCBI): domain Eukaryota; kingdom Metazoa; phylum Chordata; class Actinopteri; order Cyprinodontiformes; family Cyprinodontidae; genus Orestias; species Orestias chungarensis. The sequence continues at coordinate 5,494,647 of JAVLVB010000668.1, read as the reverse complement.
GAGGTAGCAAAGCTACATCTAGCCGGGTGTTCTGTTTGCTTTTACACCATCCTGGAAGGGGGCAACTCAACATTCTCCCTACCTCATTATTAACGTTTTACCTCCTGGGAAAGGGGAGTTTTCCTCTCCACTGTTGCTACATGCATACTCAGTATAAGGTATGGCTGCAAATTTAGCAAGAAAACGAATGCTATCATCTACTGTCTCGGCATGGTGGTCCAGGAGTGAATGCTACAAGTAAATGACTCGATCCAATCTTCTGTGTTTCCTTACAATGAAAACGTTTTTAAATAATTTAAATAATACACTAAATGTGATGCATTGAACTAAAATCATTTTTCTACTAATGTTCCTTGAGATTAAATGTGTTGTTTATTGGTGGTAAATAAATGAAATAGAATTGAACAATTAAAATGTGGGATTTAAGAGTTTTTAGATTAGGTCACAACTACTTCTGAATTTTAGCTTTTCAGTGACACTCATGTTCCGTAACTTGAAGTTGTTTGTCAAAAGGACCCTTTTATGTTCAGAGGTATGGGGAAAAGAGGTCAATCATTCAGAGGGTGAATCAAATGAATCCTTTATAGTGTCCATCATAGTCATCATCATGCCCTGATTTCTGTCTAAAAGAAAATGTGTGGACAAAACAGAAAAGGTGGTGTGAATAAAATTAAATCAAACTATTTTTAAAAGCCAATAGAAGCAAAACATAATCACCATGCTTCTTTTGAGCTTGAGTTCCAACTTTACACTTTCAACATTTTTAAGCATTTTTCATCACATTAAGATGTTTTACGTTTTGCCTCTTTGTGTCTCTTATTAAAGGCAAAAAGCCAAATAAACTATCTAAAACCCTTCAACCCCCCCCCCCCCTTAGAAACATGGGACATAATCTGTTTTTGTTTCATTCCAGTGAGTTCACATTTTTTTCTTCTCCTTTTGTTTCCGTTGCGAGCAGAAGCTTGTCAAAATGAATACTGAAGAAAATTTTGCACACCACTGCCCGAAAGACTAAGCTCCTCAGCTGGTCTCCCCTCAAGTCTAACTACCCCTACAATGACTGAGAGCTGCATATGGTGGACTTGATGGCGACAGATGCGTCTGTGAAGTATGTATGCTTCACAGAGCTAAATGAGCTGGCAATAGATGGTGAAAAGCTTGTGCATGTGAAAGGAGCACTGTCTTTAACAATTTACCAGAGACCGTAAGCCTCAAATAAGATAATAAACTTTACCTGCACTTATAAGGTAAAAACTGTTCCGACTTGAGAGTAGTCCTTTTCGCTACAATGACTAAGAAAAATGTGTTTTGTTTGTTTTCTTTTTTTAGTACAGTTCACGCAGTTCATAGAATCCTTAAGTATAGAACAAGACTTTTGATTTCCAGGTATGTCACCAACTGTGGTTAACCTAACATTTGCAATCCATTTAATTTTACCTTATTACATTCAAAGCATTTCTTTATAAACACAGCAAGCAAAAAAGCAATAAAACTGCTTTACAAAACAGGTATCCTCTTAAGGAGATATTTATTTTATTTTATTTCTATTAGTTCTCTTCAATTGTGTTCCGGTTCACTGGCAAACACCAAACTGGCAGAATGTTTCGTGTTAATCTCAATAGTACTGCTGTGATCTACATATTCTGAAAAAACTGCATTAATTTAAAGATTTAGATTTAGTACTAAAATTTGTACTTAATTAATTGCTTAAATAACAAATCTGCTTCCAAACATAGGCGTCAGGTAACATAATATGATTTACTATGATCCAATTAATCAGTTATTGAGATTATTTGCTAAAAAGCAAGTAATCTCTTAAAAAAATAGAATCATTAAAAAAAAAAAATATGAAGCCAGAGGTATTTCTGGTTAGTTGTATGGTGGCCACACTTTACAACTAGTTTGCGTGTTTGCTGAAGTTGATGGGTTGATTTTAAAAGGTTTGTAAATGCAGATATAAAAGCTATTCGGACTAAGCAATAATAGCAACAGGTCCCAGGTATGCAAGAAAACAAAGTTATGGTTATGGTTAAGATTTCCTATATATTTACAGAGTGACATCAAAATACCACAATGAAATTAAAACAAATCAGATAACTTTAAAATCAGATAAAATGAAGTGTAGTAAAACAAATAACATGGTGTCCCTACTTGCAGCAGCAAACAGGAGTCTCCAATTTCCCACTGATTACACATAGATAAAAGCAATAGAAAAAAAATTAAAATTGGGGTTTTGTTTAGTTTGTTTTTATACCTTTTGCTCTTATATCTCCACTTCCATTGTTGTCATGACTTATCCTGACCTCACATATACAAAAAGGCACAAATAGATGTTTGGAAATGCTGCTGGAAAGTTTTGCATTATAAAGTGCAAGTGTCCTCGTACACTTGCTGAACAGAGCATTCCCAGCACTGATGTGCCTGTCTGGGGTAAGACATGTAAGATGCATGACAGAAAATTTCAAACTGCTTTGAATTTCACTGAGTGTGGCCTTTTTTAAACCACACCTATGACCTACTCTTTGTCATTGAATTGGCTCCCCAAAACACTCATTGTCTATGGTTCACTTTCTTTCAAGCTAACATAAAGATAAAGTACTAGACTGCCCTATTGTCCTAGCAATGTAGGACATCAATTTAATGGATGTACTTCAATAAATCTTTGTTAAAATCCTTTGAGGGCAATTGAGTGCCACACGTATTCTGCTAGGCTGACATTGTCCTTTTAATACCATGGCAGGTTGGATCTAAAAGAAATTAAGCAAATACTCAGCCTCTCAGGGAGTACAAAGCCACGGCTTCTGCTTGATCCTGTTTATCTCCGACCTCTGAAGCTTATTTCTCTCAACTAAAGTGGCCACATGCAGTCTTTATTCTTGAGAGGAAGACTGACAACTCCAACACAGACTTGAGTGCAAGTACTCGGCAAGATTGTCAGTCTTGGCTCTCTGCGAGGTAAAATCCTCTATAAAAGCACCACCTGTCAGAACAGTCAATGTCTCTCTCAGGAGTGTGAAAGCAGAAGGTGAATAGAAATCCCAGTGACTCTAAGTTAAGGTCAGGTCAGTGGCATGGACTTAATACAGTTCTTTACACAGGGCACATACAGAGAGGTTCCAAGTGTGCATCAACTAAGCAAATGATGCCTGTCTGTCAAATTTATTTGTGTGTGTTTGTTGCTTGATACATACCTGATACATGCCTCTACAGGTAGTTGATATAGAATATATGATAAATATTACTCTATTCTATTCTAAATGACTATTTTCCATGTAACTAAAGCATTAATGCATTTGAAGAAGATGGCAACATAGGTATCAGCCCTGATAGGAGATTTCCCTCAGTAAATCGCCACACGTCTGAAAGACATTCCTCAGTTGCAATGTAAGTTGTATCTAACACCACCCTGGTTCGATTATCACAGGTACAGGCTGTGAAAACACACATGGCATGCAATTTACTTTTACAATGGTAAAAGCACAAAAGTAACTGGTTTGTTACTACATATTCTTTTATTTCAGAACGGGCCTATGTGTGCTTCAGTGCTGTTTAACAGAAAATGTAGCAATGCAGCTACTTTTATCTTCTTTGTCCTTGCATATTTCGATTGGAATTTATTATTGTGTCCCTCGACCTAATGTGATTCTGATCCCTAATTTGGCCAATTTACGTTTTAGAAGACGATGCATTGTAATCAAACCTAAACATTCTCAGTAACTGTTTGCTTGTCGCCATTCATTGTGAAGTTGCATAATCACAGAAAATCAACATAAAACACTGATGCTGTGTGTATCCCCAAATTAATAAAATTGACCAAAAAGAAAAAAAAAGGAACAAATTAATGATAATTTCTGTACCTCTATGTAAATGGTATTTTTCTGCTTGAACAAGATGTGACAAGACACACAGACACGAATTAAAGCAATTTGGCTTTTTTCTGTTAACATGACTAATATGGCAGCTGTTGTAAACAACTCTTTCTCATAATTTAGAAAAGCCAAGAAAAAGGACAATTTAAAGGTTAAATATTTGGGGGATTTTTTTTTTTTGCCTTTCAGAAACAGGATGCAAACAATATAACAGTAAATGAAAAACGTCTAAATTAAAAAGGCCCTAAATTTATCTAACAAAATTGAAAGATTCTAATTATTTCCCTCAAATTTGGAAAAAAAATAGTTTTACTTAAAGATATAGGAGAGGATCTTCAGTTCATTCTCATTTTCGCAACACTGCGCATGAGCCACCTCATCTCCAGTAACGCCCCCTGATATCGGGAGCGGGCACGTCTTTTTTTCTCAGCCACTTCGAACACGGTTTTTCTCTTGCCAGCTTCCATTTTCGCTGCCGTACGGGGAGAACCTCTCTTCAATGGTGAATGATGCGTCTTGTCCGTCCCGCGAATTCAAACATGAGCGCACGTTATACTGGTCGGGTGGGTGGGGACATTAGTGATATACGTCATCGTGTACATTTTATTTCCGCATTGACAGTCAGTTACTTTTCACCACCGGTCGTTTTTGAATGGCTGTCATTTTCTATGGGATTTTCCATTGAAATTTTTCTATTGAAAAGATTCTCTCCTATACCTTTAAGGATGGTCTTTCTGTATGCACTTGAAATATCTAGTATTCTGTCTTTGAACTGTGAAGAAAAAAGCTTGGTAGGGGTCGAATAGCAAAAGAGTTACCTACTGTTTGGGGATTGACAGAGTTTGAGAGTGTGGACAGTACAGCTCATTATACACTAGCAAACAGGTTGACGGAAGGCATTCAAGAAGGAGAGCAGAATCAACAGCTCACAGTGTCCATGGACTAGAAGAATAAGTGTGTGTAAACTACCTCTTTACTTCTGGGACAAGCAGTTTAACAGTTATAGTTCAAATAAACCAACAGGATCAGACCGATTGTAAAAATGTTCAATTAAATCTCACATAGCGATCAGCAATTTCCTATACTAGAAGCTACAATGGAAAAGTGTTAAATGAGTATCAGGACTGAACAAAATTTTGTAGTCTCCCCCCAAGGGCCACCGTCTCACACTGAGTGATGGAGTTTTAAAGATTAAATTTGCATATAACACAGTATGAATCCTCACCAGATTCTTCTCCAAGTCATCATAATAGTTCCGTTTTATGTGATAAAATTAGCTGCTGGAAAATGTTGAAATGAATATTCCTAAAGCATTTCCATAAGAAACCTAGGGGTTCATAGAATTCTTTGAATGCCGGTGAATTATGAAAACATGCCATAGTGGACTGGACTAAAAAAATGTTTTAAATGGCTAATATTTATTGCATTAGGTTTTTCTAATTGTTTTAAAAAATTAGTTTTAATCAACTTTGTTTATTACATAAACATCTGATATAATAAAATAACTTGATGATGTTGATGAAAGAACGGATGGTTATTTTGGACATAATGATTTCGTATGTCTAGATAAATTATTCTATAATAAGGCCTATCCTTTATTTACTGATTGGGGAAATTATTTTAGGAAGCAAAGAAGCCTAAGGTAAACCTTCACACATTATTCACAGGCGTCCCTTAATTACTTCCGCAGAAAGGTTCCAAACCATTTAAAATCTCTAAACAATGTTTGGCTTTAGGGTTGTTGTGTTGAAATGTGAACTTATCAGAATTGAAATACTTCCATATCCTGTGCCAAATGTTTATCCACTAAAATAGGGCAGGTCTGAAGAACAACTCCTTCATTCATGTTCCAAACAAAAACAACTGACTTCTGAAGAACACTACATTTTCTCACAAAAATTCTCAACATTTTTTTTTTTACTTTGATACGATCTTATGTCTTATGTCATCTTATATGTTGTATTTTGTTAGCTATAATGATTATGGTATGTGGTGTTTGCTTGTGGTTTGGCGTGCATGTTTCAATATCATGATGTGCAGCTTTTAACTCTGACATTAACAACATTTTGGATTACAAAGGACTAAAAAATTGGTGAAAAGTTTGGGTGTCTCAATGAAGGTATTCTAAAAAAACTGAAATGTTTGGAGAACACAGGAGTTCACACTGCACAATACACATCCACAGTTATGTTAGGTTAATGCAAATTTCTATCAGCTTTGGGGATTAGAAGAGGGCTTCACCCTTGATAATGTCTATGTGTGCATGTCAGGACAGAGCCACTGTCATTTGTTGAGCTGAGCAAGACATAGTCAGAGATGAGTCACAGAGCTTCAGTTCACTGATCAACACCTCCACCTCAGCCCCCTGGCACTGCTTAACACAAATACACAACCCTGTGTCAATCTGTCAGAAACAAATAGGGTGAGGTACTTTTGGGAGAATGTGCAGCTCCAATGGCAGCAACCTCACCCTTAATGAACCGACTGAAGTCTCGTCATTTTGCTTGTAAAAGAAGTGCAGAAGCAAAATTCTTAATCACACATAGAGAAATTATTTATACAATCATCTGTCTAAACATGCATGCTTTGTTGCACATATGGAGCATGCGATTTATAATTATATACATTATAGTATTTCCCCCAGATGTAGGGTAGTTTTCTACAGACTCACATACAAGGACACTGATGTAAAGTTTGAATAGTTAGACGATAATAATGATCAGAAGTGCTTGGAAACTCAGGAAAGAGATGATGAACCACATTATGTGGGGAGGGTGGCAGGATTAGAGCTGATCTGGGAATACAAAAACAACAGTGATTGTAGTTGAGGTAAGAAATCGAGTTTACAGAGTTTGGGGTGAGGGTGAACGCTGAGGAAAGAGCAGGAAACCAAATGAGTGTCTGTGGAGGCTTGATGATTGTAGCAGGGAGAGCGGGTTGGCAGAAAGGTTACAGGCGTAGAACTGGACGTTTGTGAAACCAAATCTATGGCAAGGTGTGATTCCGACAGAACAATAGTGAGATCCACTTAATTTGAGAGACACACCAGGAAGTCAGTCCAGGCCACACTAAAATCCCAATGCGAGAATGACAAGGTTTAATTTAAAAACGTGACATAGAAGTGAGGCTCGACTATGCCAACAATCGAGCAAAGACTGGTCTGCACCTCCTAATAACTAAAAACTCTGATTGCTGGAATTAGACACAGATGTGTCATCTCCCAAGAAGATCTTCCTTGAGTAAAGAGCATTCACATGGAGAAACAAACATGAATCAAAAACCTTCATAAGATTTAGTATGAAAGACAGAAAATAAACCAAGTTAAAAACCTTCAGATTAAACAAAGCCGAATAATGTTTGTGTGCTCGATGAATAAATAGTGTCACTTACAAATTAAGTTGTTAGGTAATCTTATAGTGTGCATACCAGAGATGCACATAAATAACCTATTACTGACAAATATATTTATTGCATGCATAGGTAAGTACTGCGTTGTTATTTACCTTGTTATAATGACCTTGAGTTATTAAACCTTCAAGAATTCTTATGTGTGTCAGGTTGAGTCTCTCTTGTAGTTTCCTAGGTGGCCACGGGGGTCGCTGTGGCGGGGCTCCAGGATGGAGCTCCGCGGTTCCCAGGTGTCTCGGGTTGGTACTGATCAGCAGAGCAGTATAAGAGGAGTGTGGATCAACTACTCGTCGCCTGAGTGTTGCCTTTATTCGGTAACCCTCAACCTCAGTGCCAAAGTC
>JAVLVB010000668.1:5464608-5486929 GCA_032876305.1 Orestias chungarensis | reverse complement strand
CTGTCCTCACTCTCAGAGGTTCCCGGTCTCCCACGTCAAGCCTCCCGTTTACTTCCGCCACTCAGTGCCGTACACACTTCACCATTCACCGCCGCTGCAGATTCATCGCTGGACCTATCCCCTTCCCGTGTCACTTCCCCATCAATAAACTTCATTACCGTATCTTCTGAGTGTCTCTGCATATGTGGGTCGGAAACCTAAAAGCCGATATGACAATGTGAGCTAATGTACTCTCACAAAGAAAGAGGGGTACAAACATCTCTCAATCAATGTAATCTTTACAACTTAGTTGCTATAATGTAATCACGACTGTCCCTTCATCATTTAATAATTGGAAGAATGATCTGAATCATCTGGCCTATGATTATATGTACAGTTGTATGTGGAAACGTTACCACTCAAAATGAAGAGGAAAACAGTTATGCCGCCAATAATACTCTTAAACCTTTGTACTTGCCTGTTATGAAAGGATGTAGCTACATTGTTAGAGAAGTCTTAAGGCTAAAGGAAATTATTAACATCCTGTAGCAGTATTAAATTAAACGATTCTTACCTGGTGAATGGATAAACCCTAAAGTTAGGTATAGATTTTCTGCTGATTAAATTTACTTAAGAAAATGAAAAGACTAATCATGGTCAAAAACCCTTTCAAGCCACAAGGTAACCTATATATCAGGTACCTAAAAGGAACTAAATTATGTACATCGCTAGAAACTAAATGAAATACCTTCTTACCAGAAGTTGCACCTACAATCAAATCTTTAACATCATTTTAGGATGTTTTCTTTTACTTAATATGTTCATCTGAAAAAAAATGCCTCTACGCTTTAGGCAATAAAAGAAAATTAAAGTTTTAAAACTTTTAATTGTGCCTCAAAATGTCAGCGAAAAAAAAGTCTTAAAATATTTGAACTTTGGAAATTTCTCACACTTATGTAAGCACCAGTCATAGCAAACTACTGACATTTGGTGGAATCAGAAACATTTTCAGAATCAGAAACGGACCCAGTTTATTGCTATAAGAACAGCAAAATGCATCTACTTTGAACTGACTCTCACAAGCGTTGTAGAAGCTCCCTTCAGGAAAAGTCATTCTCTACCCCTGACAACATCAATCATTTCCCTCATTATTCTGCTTCACAGTGCACCTTCATCAGCTTTTGGTATTTGAATGGCAGTTGCTGTGTTGAAATTCTCCTGGACACGACAGTAATTGGAGAGAAAAAATGAAGTATAAGGGGGATACTTTTTCATTGAAATTGTATGAGGAGCTAAATGGACCTTTAAATGGTGTACGTAAGGCCCAGAATGACCAATTTCGACATAGAAAATTGGGTGGGAATTAGAAGAATATTTCTACAATATGTTTATAACGGAAGAAGGTGAAAAGAATACTAAGATGAAGGTAGTGTATTCCATATTATATATATATATATATATATATATATATATATATATATATACTGAAGCTACAGAGTCTGTGATTTTATTTTGTGATTATATTGCGAATCAGTTTTATTTTAATGCCCTTGAAATGCTTCGACGCCCTGATAAAACCCTTTTCACTTTAGCTCTGGGAGTTGACGCATTTGAAGCACTTCCCCACGTTTGTCAGTGCGCATTTCATTGGCTGTGTCAAAATACCAAAACTGCCACAGTTAAAGTCTTTGGAAGTATTCAATAATCTATAATATCTGCTGCTAACTCAGCCAGAAACACAAAATTTTGAACTGAACGGCTTCATTGCACCTCAGACTGAAACAGATTATGGTTTGTTCATTGATTCTCACTATCGTTGCCTGTTATAAAAGAAATGAGAGAAATATGGCTTGGTATTTTTTTACTTTTCAGTTGGCTTCATTTGCTTCTTGATGTGTTTTTCCACGGGGATAAAAGACCATGAATAAGCTAAGCGTTGTTGAGGAAATGTGAGCAGAAAGCATGGACATGATCCAGTTAAGCGTGAGTAAAATGACACACAAAATAATGACAGCACTCTCATGGAATTAAAAAAGAAAAAAAATATTTTCCTATATGAGGCCACCAAAATACCTAGAAAATGGAACCAGTCGTTATGGATAGCTTGTACCATGACAAAACCTGACAAAAGCACACTTTCAGAAAACAGTGGGTACATTTTAGGCTTCCCAGAATGCATTATCTCAGGTCACTTTAACTTTACCAGCTAATTTTTTGTGTTTATGCAATCTCCTCTGTGGCATGTAAGCCGACTCTTTCAATATTTTTACATTACAACCTCAATTTTTAATATACTTATAAATTTCATGTGCTAGACAAGCAAAACGTGTATTATTGTCAAATGAAGAGGACAAATGTTACATTTACTTATTTTCCACTAGTTGTGCATTTATGTGAAGCCCTCTTGAGTCAAAACTTTGTTTTTTTTTTCTCTTCCAACTTTGTAACTTATTTTATTTCAGTGGCTTTGAGCATTAGGTTTTGCACAGATTCTCCGTTGGATTAACGTCTGACCGCAAGGCCTTTTCAATAATTAATATAAGTGGGTGATTCACAGGTGTTTACACCAGTTGATAGCATGCAAGAGCTAATGCTACAATATTAATCAGGTGTTCTGGAGCAGAGGCACACTTAAAACATACAGGGCAGGGGACTAATAGAAACAGTATTGGGAAACACGGATGTGGGCCATATAAATGTAGTCTTGATCTCATCTAGCCATTTTACCTCTTTACACAAGTCATTCAGTTCTCCACTTGGCTTGAGGCTTTCTTTTATCAATAGGTTTCATCAAACAATTTATTCATAAAGGCTAGATTTGAGGAGTGCTCAACAAATACCTGTTCTTTCAACACAGTTTAAGAGCTGTGTTGAGGATTGTATAATGCATTTACAACAGCCTTGTTACGGGCTTACCAATGGTGCCACATCTGCCACTTTCTGCTGGTCTGACGCAAACCTTAGTGACACATTAACATAGAACTTTAAAAAGGTTTTGATAAAGAATTAACTTAAACCCGGACATGACTGTCACCGAACCAAACAAAAATGAAATGTTACTTTAAATTAATCAATAAACACTTTTTTTGGGTAGGCCAAAATCGAGTCACAGTCACTTGAGAAACAGTCATTACCCTTAGGTGGTCATCATTCCACTAACCGTATGAAATTTAATACCAACCAAATTGACCTCTGCCTAACTGGGTAAGTCAGTGTAACAGCAATGAATATGTATGCAGTCACTGATTTTATGATTTTTAATTTGTATTATTTTTTTTAATCAGTTTTCACGCTGAAATTAAAGGGTGCTCAGTTACAAAGTTTTCAGTCAGGGCCTTGTGTAGATTATGAAAAAATCCTTAAAGTAATAAAAATAAAACATTCAAGAGAGTGAATACTTTTGTTGCTCTGTTACACTGATTCAGATAAAGTACATTAAGGTTTGTGCTTTTAAATGTGACAAATCGGAAAAAAGGTTCCTTTACTACACACTGTGTCTGACATATTACGTCAGTTACATTTAAGTGATATATTATACAATGTGAAAAAACTAAGATCTGTTTAAAATCGTCTTTTGTGGTGCAGGGAAGCACATGCAATGTTCTTTTTAATAGCAAAATGGGTATTAGGACACTATGTATTCCTAGGTTTTTGTTATTTTAGAAGCAGCAGAGAGATGTTGTTGCCACAGGTGGCTTACGTCCATTCACATCCTCCCCATTACTCATCAGCAAGAGCTCTAGCATTACACAAAGCTATGGCAGTTTCAAATTGTTGCTCGTCAGAAATGTGTGGGAGGCTCTGCCTGACCGAACCAAGCCATTTTGGCCTTGATATAAAGATCTACCTACAGGCAAACCCCCAAAAAAAAACGTGTTTGTAAACACAATTCCACTGGGAAATTTGAGTTATCTCTTCCAGCTATTAAACCGTTCCAAAATCATACAGCTCTTGTGGGAGGATGTTGACAAAAGGAAACTCAAGGATGAAAAAAAGATCAATTACATTCAGAAAAAACGGCTATGCTTTACAATAACCATTTAGCATGTTGAACTTGACTTTACTCTCTTGCAGGGCATACACAAACAGCTCTTTATCTGCCAGCAGAGTACTAAGTAAGATTAAAAAGCCTCCCTCATAGCAATGTTGCGAGCTGCTTCTGCCAGTTTTTATGTCTTTGTAGATTAGACACACCGGCTGGGGCATGTCATGGGTCAACACTAACAGCAAGTACTAGAGGCAGATTTTAACCTAAACACATAAAACTGACCAACGGCTGACTGTACAGTTAGCACTCAGCCTTGCTTGATTGTTTCAGTTGGTCCCATTTACCCCCTCAACCCAGAACGTATAACTTATTAAGCCAGTCTATGTGTCTGATAGAATTTATTCTATAGTAAAAAAACGTCATAACAGACACACTTTTGGATCGCATCTCAATTTCGTAAGCAGGAAAGAAAAAGAGGATGAACCAAATAAGAAAGGAAGGAGCAATAGAGACGGGGATACAATAATAAGTTACAATCTATGGGTTCAGTACTCCCATTCTCGGTGTGTAGCCCCTAGGCTTGATGTTTCAGAAATGTTGCATTCAAACCAAACAGGGATGTCTAATTGTACATTTCAAATGCAAAGCCTGCCTACAGGGAGGTTTGGCAGGACTGCGTGTAAAAGGATTTATACGTGCCTGCCTCGCTAAATGAAGCCAAAGCATGTGCACGCCAAACTGCATGCTACTTCTGAGTTGGAGACTAACAACAAACATACAAGCTCTGTTTCTTCATCTCAGAAGCATTGCAGGGTTTGATAAGGAAACAAGTTGGGCTTCCCCCCCCCCACGTTCAGCAGTCTTTCTCGAAGCATGAAAAACCTTTCTTTCTGTGCTTTGCAAAGAAGATAATAATAAAGTTTTAAGACTGACAACAGAGGCAGTGTAACTCAATCTCTCACTTTAATTGTAAAGAATTATATATTATGTCCTTTTAAAGGATTAGTAATTCAAAAGCAGGCCAAGTTAAACAACAACCACATAAACAGACAAGATGCTGTTGCAGTTCATGGCATGAAGACTAAATGAATGACTGTCTTTAGGGACTGCCTGAAGTCTTCTATTCAAAACAGAAAAAAGGATAATCGAAGACAGATAAAAACTGAGACTGTGTCTCTTAAAACATTCTTTATTAAAACATTTTCTTCTGGCCCCAAAATTAGACCCTTTTTTTTAAATGTGCAATTTCCAGACATTAACAAATAATAGCCTGTACTGTATTTAAAAAAGCTCTTCTTTGATGTAAGTGTTTACATGTTTATTTAACTCTTTCTAATTCAGGAAACAATAAAAATCAACGACTAAATACACTTTTATGCACAGTGGTGTGTGGTTGAAAAAAGTTTTATAAAACTCAGCCACCATAAAATCAGCCAATAAACTTCAGAAGAGTCGCCTTCATTTATCAATCCCCAGCTGTGCAGATCCTATTTAAAAATACTGAATGAAATAAGGTTTTACCACCTAGAAAAATAATGTGTTTTTCATTTCATATTAAAAACGAGAAAAGAAAAGTTGCATGGGATGTGGTTAAAACGTTGAAGAAATACTATATGTCATTAAATTGCAGTAAAACATTAGAGAAGGAGAATGGAAAAAGTAATACAAGTAGGTCGTGCGTTCTCTTTTAGGGAAAGCTTTGCCTTTAGAAAAAAAAAAGGAGGAAAAAAAAATCCAACCTGCACCTGCAGAACTCAAACAGAAAACATGAATTTCAAAGCCAATAGAAACTGATTAATGTATTCTCTTTGAAGCCTGGTGACATGGCCAATTTGTGCTGAGGTTGACTTTCATATTCAAGCCTGTATCACAAAGAAGCAACTTCATACAGGCTTGCAGGACTTGCTCAGCACATACAGGGAAAGGAACATGGAAGATGAGCTACAGAAGCTCAAACTATGGTGTTTCCAGTATGTACGAAAGCATGAAATGAAATGATGAATGTACAAAATCAAGCGTAAATGTACAAACCAGCTCTAAACTATTATTGACAGCACTGTAATATCAGCCTCTGTATATTCATGTGTTATGTTTTTTTTGTACCTACTGGATTTTAATGTCATAAATTACTGTTAGTGTTTAGTTTTTTTTTGCTTGTGTATTGTTTTTTTCTTTCAGCTCCCAGTGACAGCAATTTTTCACTGCTCGGTATTCCTGTTTCCTTCTCTTCCAGCTGCACCCTGTTCCCAATTAAGCACCTGACTCTTTTCAACAATCACATTTCTCAGTATTTAAGCATGTCTTTGGCAGACATGCTTTGCTGGTTCCTTCCATGACATGATATGTCTTCAGCTGCTATTATCCTGATTCCTTTGTGTTTCCCCGTGGGCTATTAGTTCATCTTGTCCTTTCTTATACAAAAGTTCGCCTTTACCACAGATGGTCTCTGTGCTTAGGTCTTCTGCAAAGCTCAACTTTACTAATAAGAAATGAGACTGGCATTTCTTATAACAAAAAATATATATTTAATTTGATCTTATTGGCATTTTAGAAATAAGATCTGTTTAAACCCTCTATTTGCCTGTTTCCTCAGATAGTTTGAGCATTTATCTTTGTCATGACTTTGAGAATGGAAAGCCTCTTTACATCACCTTAATCTGTATCTTCAAACACATTCTCTGTCTCTGTCTTCAGTCCTTAAAAGCTACTGCCCTTGAACTTTAAGGTGCACACTACCACAAAGTGGAATCAAATAATTTAATAACCTCTTGGAATGCCATTAGGTTTGGCAAAGGTCTGTTGAGCCATTTGTTTGATTTGGGGGTGTTTAAGAAGGGAAGCATCAAAAAGCTGCAGGATGACAAACTTTCGAGAAAGTGATTTGGGGTCTCTTGCTCTATCAGATTGAAATTGGCACTCAGGCGGGTCACTCCAAAGGAAAATTATAAATTCCGGTCAGAATAAACATGATGGCAACCTTAAAAGCTTATTTAAATTCTACATCTGCAAAACGTCTCTCGTTAAATAAATAATGTAGTAGATCAACAGTGTCTAAAGCATTTAAAAGAGTCTGTTATGTACCAAAAAACCACACAGTGTTTAGTCACCTATATCCCTATTTTTTTCTAATTTCTAATGCTCCATTTGAATGTCTGAACACATCAAATCTTGAAGCTGAAATGGGACGAGACTATTTAATTGGTGTAAATGGACTATTTAAGTGGCAGAGTGGCTATTTGTAATTCTAGCAGTTAATAATGTGTAACTAAAAACTTCCACTTTAATTTGATTACTTTATTCCAGTAAATTGTACACTCCTTTAAAAAATAAACAGTCCAGTACTTTTTTTACAGACTCCTTTGATATTTCAAATCATACTGCTTTAAAGGGCTTTTACTGCAGCGTGTCCAGAAAAGCACTGTACAAATGAAATATACTATGTCTTTTTTTTCCAAGACAGTTTTTTTTAAAACCACATATATATATATATATATATATAATGGAAAGAGCTTCATGGGAATGACAATGTGCTGGTGATAAGGGAGTTTATTTTGGGAACCGCGGGGGGACCATGAGTCAAAGGAAAGTAGAGTTGTAATGAGAAACTGATAATCCAGTGTTAGGAGATGATGATGTTTTAGGGAGGACGAGCATAGTCTTGGGTCTGAATTTGTGTAGTGGTTGTCGAGCTGAAGAGGCTGAGCTGAGATATCGTTGGAAGAAAAACTAGGGGAACTGATGTACCTGGAACTAACCGGGTGAACTGGTGGAAAGTGAAGCACAGCGAAGCTTGACGGGGAAATCCAATAAACATTAAAATCGTTGAGAAACAATTACAAGAATCTTTCTCTCACAGAAATGCTTTCATTAATTTGATACTGTCTGTCTGCCTGTTAACTGCTTTTAAAATAAGAACCCAAGGTGAGTTAAATGACAACTGATTGGGAATTGGTGGGCGGGGTATGGGTGAGATGAATAACTAATCGGTCTGGGTAGCAGAGAGAACAGGCCAGAGTCATGACAGTAAATAATGTTAAAGAGAGTGCTCTTCTCATATTGACCATATTAAAGAGAACATTTTCCTGTCTTAGAAACTTATTGACAACTGAGACGCAATTTGTAAAACTATTTTTACATACAAAAATAAAGTATTTCTGAAAAAATCTAAACTTTTCCTGTGCTTTTAAATTACCGGTTTACCCCCCCTCAAAAAAATTAATAAATGGTCAATTATAATTTTTCAAATGGTAATTATAGGTTTTCTGAATGATACATATTGCTAATTTATTTTCAATACTATTAAAACAGACCCATTGTTTAAAAATTGTTGCTAGTGACAGTCATTTTAGCTTTTCATAATTTGTAATGTTTATTTGTTCACAGATTACCTTCTTTTTAGTAAACCGGATTTACATCCAACATTTTGTGATTAAAGAAGTTTCTCAGGTGCAGAAGTCTTACAGTGAACAGTGGCTACATCACAATGTAACATTAACTCTACTGTTGAAAAATCCTTTGTATCTTCGGTGCTAGTGTCAAACCCAGGTTTGATACGCTTAACTTTATTTCAATAAGCTATTTCAACACATTTTGAAACGGCTTTAACACGCCTTAATTATTTTTGATGTCTTTGAAACCAAATTGTGGTAGAACTAAGACCCTGTGATTTCAGGAAGGGTTATGCTCAAGTGGTGTTGTGAACATGTAGATGGTCACAAGAAAATGGTTTATGAATCACGCTGTTTGAGCCACAACCACTCAAACTGCCTCTGAAAGAACGATGCAATTTTCTTTGTAGCACCTGTTAAATATCAGCAGTTGGAGGCTTGGAACACCTAATACTTTTCACAAAAGTAATTTTCTTTCTGCCAGCTGAATGTGTAAACTAAACTTCATATATCTTTTGTAGATGACTGGAAACTCGTTTTTTTTTTTTTTGTAGACCTTTTCTTCTGCTGTCTCTTCCGGCTGTGAATTATGCCTTCAACCCCAATTCCTCACAAAGCTCATAACGATGAAAGTATAAGCAGCTATCAGGCTTTGGTCATGAGGTGCAATCATAGCGTTATATACAGGCTGCTTTTACTGTTGTCCTCTATTTCATCCCCATCAAAGAGACGCCTATTCCATTTATTGGGGCTGTAGTTATTTTCTTAACAGCAGAGTACAGGATGAGGCAGCTGAGCTGCTCATGTGTGAATACATCTCTGACAGTAGTCACAATTTAGGCACTTCTGAAATTTGCCCATAAACAACATACAAGGGCAAAAGATGCTTACAGAGGCAGGAAGTGTATTTGAAGTAAAATGCTAGTGCTGCTGTAGGAAGCAGCGGTCCATTCATGAGAGTCCCAGGCTTTATGTTGATTCATTACTCTATTAGACCTTGTGACAGAGATAAGGACCAGCATGTTTCAAAGTGATAGCTGACCTCTGCGTTTTACACATCCAAAATCCAACACACTTGCAGTCACCACTGTTTTGAAATACAAAGGCTCACCTATAAACATTGGCTCACAATGGTAGAGTAACTCTCAATTCCACCTATATACTTTCATAAAAAAATCTAAATAAAATATATGTTAAAATCAAATAACTAACATTAACACAAATACTGTGATGTACACATAGTTCCTTAAAGAGATGATGGAAATATAATGATTATAAAGAGAAATATAATTTATTGGAAATCAAACAGAACATTTGACACATTATTACAAAGAAAGGTTAGGCTAATTGCCATCAAGACTATGCAGAACATTTAATATGATTCCGTCTGAATTTGTGACTATGTATTATTTCATATGCTTGTTTCTGCATGCTCTGCCTAGCCTGGCTCAACTCTACTCACCACACTGTATACCGTAGCTAGCCATTGCGTCCCTGGAAGAAAAATACAACCCTTGATGCAACAAGGAGGTGCAATTTTTCCTTGGTAGAAATGATAAGCTTCAATATATAGTGTTTGAGTTGCACGGTCATAAAGCAAATGCAACAGATGACTAGAGGTATGGCTATAAGCCGCAGCCAGCTCTTCTCACAGAGATCCAGTGCAGGCAAGAAGAGCTGTGTGGAGCCATGGACCGGAAAACGGACAATAGAAGTACATGGCGGGGCTGCTGTGCTATTTTAAGTATTCAGTATTCCATACACATACATACATACATACATACATACATACATACACATACATTAATTTATTTATTTTTGCCATAGTGTGCCTTTATTCATTGGTAGCTTGACATGAAGAAGTCCAGAGAGAGAACAGTAGGACATGAAATAAATGACACAGGGCTGGTAATCAAATCCAGGACAGCTGCACTGAAGACTGTAGCCTCTGTATAGCACACCTGTTCCTCCTGGTGTTCCAGCAGTCTTGCTCTTTGTCAGCTTTCTTTGATATAGTTAAAGATGAACAGGGACTATCATGCCTCCATAGAAATGCAACCGCCTATGCATCATTGCAAACTTGTCGACTGATATTAATAAACTAAAAGAGAGTGTGACCCCCTAGCCTATGCTCACTGGGCAAGAGAAGAGATGTTTGGTTTGAATTGGGGGAAAAATGGGCATACAGTACATGGGCAGCATGGGAAATTTGTCCAAACCAGTCATAGTTCAGTAGTCTATACTGTATTTGACTCCTTGAAGCTTACTTTGTCTTCTGCGTTTCTGATAAAATCTCTTTAAATTGTACAGTATGATGATTAGATTTTGTTTTTTGTTTTATCTTATATTGGAATAGATTCTAAACAAATTAGATAATGGTGTGAGTCTTCTCTTAAAATAATTTTGTTTGTGCATTTTTTACTTAAGTTTGGTTTTCTGTTTTATTTCTGATGAACTGAATGTGTGGACAGATGTGTTTTAAATAAGTAATGAGTTGAAACAGCTGCAGTTAAAGGAGGTAATGAGCAGAGGATAGGAGGACTTCTTAAAGACAAACTAAAAGGTCGGTAAGAGAAAAACTGCTGTTTAGTAGCAGATTGTCAAATGGTGGTTTTATGTTACACAATGCAACATTTTTCCTTCAAAATCACAGTGTGATTTATCCGTAGTTTAGATTCTATTTCTCACAGTTAAGGTTTAACAAAGATGAAAGTTACACACCTTTTCACTTTTTGTAATTAGAAAAACATGAAACGTAGGCAGCGTATCACATACCTATTTTCCCCACTATATGCCATATTTACTTTATTACACATTTTTTAAGACAAAATGACAGTAATATACCTGACAGGTAACAATGATAATGATATTGACAGTAACATTTCTAAAGACGCTGCACAAACTGCCCAGATAGACAAAATAACCAATTAAACGGCTGTCAAAGATTGGTGGTATTCATATTTTAGCCGACTGACTTAGGCAAGGATTTGCACAACCATTTTGAAGAATCACAGCATTGCATTTAGCACCATTAAAGAGCTATCTGAAAGATAGGGACGAAAAATGCAAAAATGGATTTCTGCTAAATATACACAAAATTACAAAAATACCAAGAACAAGCAGTGAGTATTTTTCTTATTTAAATGAAATATAGAATTTCAGTATGAATCTTTCAAAACAAATAAGCAAAATAAATATTTTCTTATTCTACTATAAAAAGCTATTCTTCCCTTGTGCCATTTTTACTTCTTTGCAAAGTTTAAGAACAAAAATAATTTAAATGATATTAGACATTTTATTTAAATTTCCATAAACTTTGAGCAAGTTGTAGCATAATAAATTAACTGATCAGGTGAAAGTTGTTACAAATTTTTTTTCCTTTCAAGACATAGACTGACTCCAGATTTGTATGAAAAGACAAACTGCAAAGTAATGCAAAATATATTATGGATAACAAAAATGGCAAGTAATGCAAAAAAAGTCCCAACTTTTCTCAACAAGCCCAGTGATTAACCCCACTTTAAATAACCCTGCCACACAATCCACTGCAGTGCAAATCTGAAAGTTCAGAACCCAAATCTGACAGTGTGCAAAGCTCAGCCATATTATAGTTATCTTTATTTTTGTAGTGGTCATTACCAAAAATATGCAAGTTTTCAAAGCATCTTGTGGAATTCTTCCATGCTGACTAACAGTGTTTGTGTCAGGGCAGGGATAATGACTCGAGCAGAGGTGGATTTGTGTGAAGAATAAATTATTTATTTAAACGAAATAATTGTGAACAGAACACGAACTGAGACTGACAGTAATGCGGATGGAAGGTGGAAACAAACCAAGGATAATGCAGGACAAGGACTAGAACGTAAAACTAGAACGAGTGAAGAGGAGCGCAGAGACTAAGAAACGATGAAACAAACAAAACAATGGATAAAATAAACAAGCGGAAGAACGCAGGGTGGGAAATAAATGACAACAAAAAACAAGCTAATAAACAAGCAACAATGAGGGACATGAGAAAAACCAGAGGCAATGAAGAAACTAAACAACAGATGAAATAAACTATTGGAGGAGCACGAAGGACACGAAAGGGGAGAGAAACCAGCACAGAGAAACAGGCGAGCAGAAAGGGGAACTTACTGGGAAGCGAGGACCGGAATGAGGAAGGAGAATAGAGCAACAACGAGAGGTAAGGTAACGTACGATCCAGCGAGGAGTGGATGAGAGAACCAGGCTTAAGTACTGACGACAAAGAGGTGGAGGAGTAGAGAAGATGACCAGATGATTAGAAACAGGTGTAAGTGATAATGAGACACAGGCTGAGAGAAAACAAAGAGAGAGAGAACAAGAGGGACTGAGATAACGGGCAACTGGAGAACACAGAAAACAATGACTCAACCAAATAGAAAATAACCAACTTGTGCATTATAACTAAGTTCACTAAAAGCACCAATGTTTTCTGATGGTGTGTAAACTGTGAACCCAAAAGGGGTATTTCCATCGTCTGGATATGTAAATAAGCCATAAAACGGTGAATAACTATAAAAACCTTTTTTTTATATTATTTCACCTGGTTCCCCCATTTGGTGTATCACCATGAAAAGAAATCATTTAATAATAAGCTGTATCTGTCAGCTGATTCCAATTTACTTCTGTTTTATAAAAGTTGCACTGGTCACCAGAATAGCCATTGCCTTATTTACCACTGTTTGGTGCAATGTTCTGTTACATCAAACCTTGAAGTGTGAAGTAGACATGTCGAGTTTTTATTGATAATTTTCTTTAAAATAAATAAAAAGATTTTAGTCTAGTCTTTAAGTCCGGTTTTCTTTAAGTAAAACTAATTTACTTTTTTTTAAACCAGATAAAAGTAATCAAACTAAATGTGTTTCTACAATAAATAATAATTACTCAAAACCTGTTGTTAGATTATGTTTAATGGTTTATTATATCATTATGATTGTTGGGTATTTGAGTGTATAAGTCATAGGTTAATGCCATGGCCCCCAAACAGCTTATGCTTATGGTTAGGAACAGCTTTCAAAAACCCATAAACAATACTACAATAAATGATAATAATCAAAATTTTAAATGTTTTAACAAACATAAATGTAACAAACATGTTTTAAAAACTATGCAATTTATATTCCATGCTTAGTGTATGCTTGCTTTGCATGTTCCGATTTTAACTGGTCACAAGTTTTTAGTTTTTCAGTAGCATTATTCCCCGCAGCAGTACTCCGGTTGGTATCTTTTGATATTTTCTTGACAGAAACTTCTCAATTTCAAGCTTGATATGCTAGTTTAAGGAGCTAACAAGCTTGAATTTGACTGGTGCCCTGTCCAAAAGATGAACATAACATTTCAGTACATGGTTATAAATTATATTTTGTAATATTGATTAAAAATGTATTTTATAATGTTGATTAAAAAATATTTTAGAATATTAATTGTTTATAATGTATTCGATTTTTTTAATTTGATTTTTTTATTTTGTTTTTATTTTATTTCTGGGTTTCTAATGGCCCCTTTAGTGGTCTCCAGGGGGCCTTGGCCCCCACTTAAAAAAATACTCGACTAGGGACGGGATAAGTAGATGCTGCAAATGGAATGTTCTGAAAGAAAGGCAGGGACCTGTTATTACAGGAAAGTAGCATTGAAGCTAATGTGGGTAAAACAGACCCCTTCGATGAGGCAACACATCAGAAAGTCGGCTGTAGGTTGCAAAAACGCAAACGAAGACACTGCTAAAAATTTAATTCTATAAGTAGAAGCAACATAACAGTCAATTATATGTGAATGACATAAAGCTTCCAGTACATGTAGCAAGTAGTCATGTACACACAAAAAAAGCTCTGAAGGTAGATAGAATCGAGATGAGGAAGAGTGTGCTATTGTTTCCCCAGCAGTCTTCTCAACATTCCAAGCAGAGATTGTTAAGATTTGAATAACAGAGTTAACCCATGGGCCCAAGGTTCAAAGTGTCTTCATTTGGAATAACTATAAAGCAGAGGTGTAGGGGGTTCATTGGATTGCTTAATCAAATCAATGGCTCTTTACCAGGCTTCTGTCAAAAGTAATGTCATGCTAAATAATTTCATGCGCAGCTGTGTTGGAGTAGGAATGCGTCTAAAAAATGTAGGACAGTAGAAGTGCTAGGGTTAAAGACCCCTGCTCTAAAGATTGCTGTGCACACTGGGATTCTCTTTGGTAGACCTGAGAACATTTGGATACCTGTCAAGAACAAGTTTAAGGATTACTGTTTGATAGCTGGAATTACAGGAAGGGAAATTGGGTTTTAACAGGTTTCCCTCCAAATGGAATTATACCAATATGGGACTGGCATGATGGTATGAGTTCCTCTCTTTCTAGTTTATTTTAAGTCAAAACACATAAAGCTCGTTCTGCTACTGTCTTTCTGTACATCCTAGTCAAGTGATAGGGTTAACTGTACGAATGTAACTGCAAGTAAATGTCAGCACTTTAGTCATAGTTACATTGCACGTATTGTTAATGACATATTATTGTATAAAGCTTGTTGTGCTTAATTTTAGTTTGTAGGGTATAGTAGCTTCAAAGGCTTACACGTCATGACATCTAATGGACTATTAGGTATTAACTTATTTGCTTGTGAAAGTGCACTGATTTTTGATTCACAACCAACATGACTTTGTGCCACTCACCATTCTTTCTCTGACTGGAATAAACTTGAGCTCCAAGTTAATTTTATCCTTGGTTTGCTGAAAATAACTTTACAGACACTAATGCATGACTCATTAATAAATGACCTTTCCAGTCGTCTATGCTTAATGTTGCCTGATAAGGCAAAAACGCTTTGAAGTCTGTTTTGTTGGAAGTTAGCTCTACCTAACTTAAACTTCCTCGTGGGTGGATCAATTTTGGTGTGGCATCTCGTCAATTCCACTTTACTTCAACAATTATAATAGCAAGCACACACATAGATTTTTCATAGGAGATGCTTTTCCACCCACTTGGCACTTTTTATTGTTAGTTAGGTTTCTGTTTTATTTTTCATGAGACAGTTAACAAACACATAGTAAGCCCAAGTTTTTCAGCTAATATATGTATGGATTGGAACTTCTTGTTAAAGGACATTAAAGGTTCTTAATCGCAAAAGTCAAGCATTGTGTTCTTCTTGAAAGATTTTCCTTTTTATGCTCCCTTTACACAGTGCATGTCTCCCAGACTGTTTGTGTGTGTTTCCCCCCCTCCCTCTTTTGTTTATTTTTCTGTACAATTGTAAGGTACAGGATGGTGCAAACCTTCCTTGAATGAATAGTGAGTCGGGAAGGAACCAATCAGGATTTAAGACAGCTCTATATAAGAATCAAGAATTGGTTTATTTATAAAGGGACAATTTACAATCAATGTTGTCTCAAGGCACTTTACAAGATAATCAAATGAAATCACAGACGCATAATTACTAATCAGTTTGAAAAAGTTTCCAATCTAAGGAAACCCAGCAGATTGCATCAAGTCATTGACATGCAGCATTCACTCCGGAATAAGACGACCGAAACAATGGCTTGTGTTGGAATCCCTCATAGTGAGCATGCATGAAGCGACAGTGGAGAGGAAAAACTCCCCTTTAACAGTAAGAAACCTCCATCAAAACTTGGCTCAGTACAAGCAGCCATCTGCCACAACTTAATGGGGGTTTGAAGAGACAGAAAACTAAAATAGATTTAGAGGATACAAAAAAAAGAGTTTATGGCAGCTGTTGTGGAGCCTCATTGACAGCATCTCAGCCCATGTTCTCCTCCAAGACACCAGACCAGGTGTGGCTACCATGGAGAGAAAAACACTAAGAGAAAACAAAAGGTTAACAATGTTGAAACAACAGCAACTAAAGTAGATTGGACAAAGGACGAAAGTAGCAGAGTGAGAAGTGGTCAGATTGTCCTCCAATAGTCTAAGCCTACGGTAGCATAACTACAGGAATAACTTACATAACCTGACCCTGTAGAGTGAGACATGAAGAAGGTAGAGCCAAGGAGAACCATCTGTCTAGACATAGTTCTTCCCCTAACCGGATTAGGCTGTCTTCTCTACCTCTTCCTAACTATCAGCTTTATCAAACAGGGAGGTTTAAGCATAGCTTTAAAATTAGATAGGGTGTCTGCCTCACGGACTAAAGCTGGAAGCTGGTTCCACAGGAGAGGAGCCTGATGACTAAAAGATCTGACTCCCATTCTGCTTTTAGAGATTCTAGGAACCACAAGTAAACTTGCAGTCTTAGAGTGTAGTGCTGTGGTGTTAGGGACATAAGGAGTAATCAGATCTCTAAATTACGATGGAGCTTGATTAGTGAGGGCTTTATATGTCAAAACAAGAATCTTAAAATCAATTCTGAATTTGACAGGGAGCCAGTGAAAGGGAGCTATAATAGGGGAGATAGGATTTCTCTTTTTAAGTTTCATCAGAAATGTTGCTGCAGCGTTTTGGACCAATTGGAGACTTTTGACTCCATTCTGCAAACTTCCTGCTGATATAAAGTTACAATAGTCCAGCCTTAAAGTAACAAATCCATGGACTATTTTTTCAGCATCAGTCCTAGAGAGAATATTTCTAATTTTGGCAATATTCCTAAGGTGATAGAAGGAAATCTTAGAGACTTGTTTCATATGGGACTTGAAAGACGTATCCTTTTACCAGAGGCCAATTTCATGCTGTCTAGTTTAAGGGGTTGACTAAGCAGTTTCGTTTTTAGAGGTTCTGGTCCAGAGATAATGTCTGTCTTCTCAGAGTTCAGAAGCAGAAAGATTAAAGTCATCCACATTTTTATGATTTCAAGACATGCCTGTAGTCTATCAAACTGACTGGATTAATCAAGATTTATGGATAAATACAGTTGTGTATCATCAGCATAACAGCGGAACACCATGCTGTCTGATGATTTTACCAATAGGGAGTATATATATATATATATATATATATATATATATATAATTTTCCTTTCTTGTAAGGTTGGCTACTGTATTAAAAAGAAAACCTTGGAATGTTCCTATTCCCCTCCATAGATAATGTAAAATATACAGATCCAGCTTGGCAAAGGCTCCTATTATACAGAAGCATGCTGTTTTTCCAGGATAAAAAGTGAAAACCGCCAATTTTTCTCCAATTTCCTACTATTCTCCTTCAAGGTATGAAGTTCTGAATTGAACAAGAGAGCCAACCTTGAATGAGTAATCACTTTCCTTTTTATGGGGGCTATGTTATCTAATGCAATACGCAATGGGGATGTAATACTATGAACAAGAACATCAATTTTTGTAGGGCATATAATTTAATTGATGCCCTCCACTGCATCTCTCTGAGATTCTGAATAAATTAAAGGTGAAATGGATTCTTTTGAAGTTGTAACAGTATTGTCTGAAAGACACCTACTGTAATGAAATGTTCCGTCAGATTTTGAGTACTCAGTAAAAAAGAACCCATGAGTTATCAAAAAATGGTCAGAAAGGAGAGGGTTATGAGGCATTACTGTAACTTTTTCCCACTCAATGCCATAAGTCAGCACAAGGTCTAAAGTGTGACCAAGAGAGTGGGGAGGTGTTTGGATTTTTTGAGTGAAGCCAATTTAGTCTAAAATGGCAGTAAAGTCTACATTTAGGCTGTCATTTTTGGTGTTAACATAAATGTTAAAATCTCCCAATATAATGACTTAATCAGTGTTTAACACAAATTCAGATAAGAAATCTGAGATCTGATCTATAAATTCAGAGAAAGGACCTGGAGGACGATACAAAATAGAAGTGGGTTAATTGTTTCAGAGGTTGGATGAGGAAGTCTAAGCGTTAAGTCTTCAAAGAAACTAGAACTATTAGTGGGGTTGGGGTTAATTAATAAATCTGACTGAAAAATTCTTCCTACTCCTCCACCTCTCCCAATACGTTGAGGGATGTGAGAATTTGAATAATTAGAGGGAGTTGATTTGTTGATATTAACATAATCCTCTTGCTGCAGCCAGGTTTCTGTGAGATAAAGCAAATGGATTCTTGAAAATATCATGAATTAATTCAATAACTAATAAAGACTTTGAGGAGAGAGATGTGGTGTTAATTAAGCCACATTTAATAGTTGTACATCTTTGTTTAAATTGAGTTGTTTTTATCTTTATAAGATTTTCAGGATGCACTATTTTTAACATGAGCTTTAATCTATTTGGTTTTGGCTGTGGGCAGGACACCGTCTCAATGGGATGGATAGGTAACAGTACAGAAGCACAAGACATTAGTTCTAAACTACAAATCTGTTTTCTGGTCTGGACCCTGGTTTATTAGTAATTCGGGGAATTCATAAATTTGCCCATATTTCTTGAAAGAAAAACTGCTCCATCCAAAGTGGGATGGATGTCCAATTACCAATTATCAATGTAACCCACACAGTTTTCTGGACACCTAGATAACCAGCGGTTGAATCACAACTTTCAACTAAACATGTCCCCAGTGGTCCGATCAGGCAGGTTACCAGAGAAAACTAACGACATTGTTTTTTCAAACTCATACACCGAAGCAACACTAATTTTATGATTGTCGTAACTGGGTGTCATTAACGCTAGGATAAAACATATTCTTACTGTATTTAGGATCATCCTTAGCCAGCAGTTTTATGATTTTATGTCCCCTATTCTGGGTTTTGGTAAACATTTGACTATGGTCGCTGGTTTCTCTAAAGTCACGTTTCTGACTATGGGGCTGTCAATTACCACGGTCTGCTTCTCAGCGGGTGTGACACTGAGTAGGGAAAATCGATTAAAAACGTGAACAAGTTGGTGGTGACCCTAGCTGGGTTCTGGGACTATGCTTTCTGCGTACAGTCACCCAGCCGGACTGAGTTCCTGGCTGCATGGAATCTGCTGTAGGACCACTAAGGCAGCCTGTTCTTGTTGGCTCCATGCTAGCTAATGGGCCTCAGTTATCTGCTGGTGTTTCACAGTGCGGCGCTGGGCTTCCCATTCAGACACTCTCACTTCCAAAGCTACAAAAATGCTACGTTTAATGCACATACCATTATCTCTAAAGGGGGCTGAGGAATAACTAAACACCTGACACACAGAGCAGGAAAGAGATGAAGTAGAGGGGGAAGACATTACGCCATTCACAGCTAATCTAACTAAGCTAGCAAGTGCTCACTACAGAAAAAAGGCCCTTTTAGAAAAATTATGGTTTCTAAAAATGTGAAGTGGAGCAACAGAAATGTTTGATTAATGTGTAGATGTGTTTAGAATTAGGTATAAAAGTCTCAGTACAAAGAAATCGGATGATTCTCTGCAGGATTTGCCAATTGCCAAGTTGCCAAGTTTAATGTCAGCAAAAATATTTCTTTGGTGCTACCGTTCAGACAGCCAGTGGTGAATTCCTACTTTAATGCCTTTGACAGAGTTCCAATAGCACAGGTGTGGCCAAAGGACATGTGAGCTGTGCTACTGCAAAAATTATAACTGGTAAAGCACAGGGGTTTGTATTACCTAGTCTATTGAAGATGGTATGAACTATGATGTACTGAAAAATTACTTATATAGAAATTGAAAGAGATGTTGTGGTCAGACTAATGTGGAGTTTGCATGAGAAAAAGGAATTCTACGTGATAGATCGTGAACCGCCAATTTTGAATTCCTGAATTCCTTCACCAATTAATTTTGCCGGAAGATTTCAAAAACGCTTTGCCTGAAAAAGTGGTACTTTTCTTGAATTAACAATTAATAGCCTCACTGACAATAGCAAGCATCTTGGCTGATTAGTTTGTGTTGACACACAAAAATGTGTTTTCATTTCCATCTTCTTCAGATTATGTTTTGATCTCCCATCTACAATACAGTCAGAAGCCAGTGCTAAACACATGCCTTTTTTCTTCACGTCACTAGCAGGAGGAGTTGGTTTGCTTAAATGTGTCACTCCCTAAAAGTCTACAAGTTATACTAGATCGCTGTTTTACAATCTTTCTTGTCCAAGATTTTGTTTTCTTAACATTGGATCAAAACTATGCTCAAGTACTCAAAACATTTAGGGAGACAGCACACTCAAGTGCTATCATCCAAAGTATTGGAATGTTTTTTGTAACTCCCATAACATATACATTGCCTCAACTGTTGTAAGGGGTTTATTTAGGGTTGCTATTATCCCAGGTTTTTTTCATAAGATCCCTTTTTGGAGAATGACTTGGTTGGTGGACAAATGTTTGGACACACCTGGCACGAGTCCAGGCTTTAAACAACCAAATTCTTTACATTTTTCTCTGGTAAATAGGGTTAGGGTTAAAATATGTTCTTGATTTTGCAAATTCTTTTCTTGCCAAAGAACAGTCTCCTGAAACAGTCATAGCTGGTATTAATCTTAACATATCTAAAACAGTTTTTTCTCTTCCAGGTTTTGATATAACAAATTTACCGGTTTGTAGAGAGGAATTTATTACTGCACATAAAAACAGGAGACGACTGTTGAAACATGTTTTTTTCTGTTCTTGCCTAGAAGGAGGGCCAAGGAAAGAAGGTATCATATGGTTGATAGGCATCTCCTGTTGCTTCGGGGGCTGACAACTTAGAAGATTGGAATGCCGTTTATCATGATTGTACCGACAGGGTACAGCATGCAGATCCTGGAGTTAGCAAATGATAATCCACTGGCAGGGCATTTGGGCATAAACAAAATAACAAAGGTCTATGTCGATCTACCCATGGTTTTATTATTATATTTCATTATGTGGGAATTGTTGTTAATAAATATAGACTCTTGTGGGCAGTTCTTTGGTAGCTTCGAAGTTTAGAGGTTATCTTGATCGAGCATATTTATTAAAGAAAAAAACAAGCAAAGCAGACCGAAGTGCCCTGCAGTGCTTTAAAAAGCATGGAACTTTTTAATTCACATGCCAATATCTTATTATCATTTCCGTTAATTTTTGCATGACTTTCACTCTCCATAAGTGTTTCTGTTCCTAATTTGTTTATTTATTTGAGTAGCAAGTTTTCATCTGCTATGACTCCTTTCCAGTCACAATCAATTAATTTGTACATACAATAAACACGGCTGCTTTTGGTGTCTCTCCGCAACAACACAAGTAATTATTTTTGACAGACATGTATCCCAACATGCTGGCAGTGTTCTACATTTTCTGACTGACAGCGCTCAGAGAGTTCATTTTTATTATGGTATGAATGTATGAAATATTTTATGAAAACATGATATTTCTTTGTCGAACAGAGAACTGAGACAGAGTAAATTCAAACATGTTCACAGGTAAAATCCTTGCTGCATTGATGCTCTATCACAGGATATTGCAGGCTCCACTCTTTAAGAAGAGCAATAACAGCTCACATTTCATCTAAGGCAGCAGTCTTTAAAAGGAACGGCAGGGCGATACCCAATCTGTTTTTTCCAAGCTATAAGTGCAGCCCGAAGAAAGTCGAAACAACTAAAGGTAAATGGGCAGGATTTTAAGCGTAAATAGAACATATGAGTTTAGCCATGAATTAATGTTATATCGGAATGTTTGACAATTGTGGTTAAACTATCAGCCATTTTAAGATAATTCATTTTGAGATTTTTTGTTGGTTTAGGTGCTGTTTAACAATTTTAACCATTTTTTCTGTTTAACAACATTTTCTTGTATATCTCCAGTTTCGGGTATTACATCTTTTTCGTGTTCTTCAGCGCCCAGTCTACTGCTCCTCTCACATCTGTTTCCCATCAGCCAACATACCCACCTAATTCCAAACTTCTTACCTGTTGTGTGGGTCAGATTATTTTAGATTTCGACTATTTTAATTAAATGTGACTGAATATAGTCAATGTAAATAATTTTTTGCCTGGGTTCATAATTTGTACCAATACAATTTGATTTTTAAATAACAAAAAATGCAACTGCTACATATATATATATATATATATATATATATATATATATATATATATATATATATATATATATATATATATATATATATATATAT
>JAVLVB010000668.1:5366593-5464508 GCA_032876305.1 Orestias chungarensis | reverse complement strand
TGACTTGCTAGTTTAAAAACACCCAGTTTTCAACACATGCTAAATTAAAAAAGTGTGCTTTTTGTCAGCATCTTGGCAGCAAATGACACCACCTTGCCATGAAAAAGTACAAGACATAGTTGTGCATGACTCATCTACAGCCAACATTAATGCACTCTTGTGATTTAAAAACACGAACAGTATTGTTCAGCATGTAATGTTTAATAGGCATTCTGTTTTCTTAGCCAGATCATGCCATGTGGAGGCTTTTACTTTTAGAAATGCGTTATACCAAACAAGTAAAAAAAGCAGCTACACGTAGAGAACAGCTATACATGGATATGCTACAGAAGCTGTTGTGCTGTGCAGAATAAAAATAAGCAAACAGAATAGACAATGTTCTCAATTTCCCAACCTAATTGTATTTAGTTGTCACACATTTTAAAATATACTGGTACAAAATGTTGCCTTTTAGCAGGGATACGCATGCCTATATCCATGCTTTTTAAAAGTTTTACAGGTATTTCAGATTTTAATAGTTTCATTAATACACATAATATAAATGAATACAAAAAAAAAAAAGAACACCAAAAAAAAAACTATGAAGATGGTTTTAGCAAGTAAGAAGATACCAAACAGCTGAAACAGATGGACACAAATTGAAAAATTCTCATGAATACAAAAATGTTTATGAAATATTAAAAAATAGTATGGTTTGTTTGTTGCCCTCAACTGTACGTGTAAATCGGGCAATCGTGTTTATCTGTATGCAGCAGGTTTGGCTACTCGGGGTTGCAGCCGAGGACGCAGACTTACAGCTGCAGGATACTCCCAGAGCACCTACAATTAATGATGACAATTTAAATTTTGATGTGCTGGGCTTTACCCGAGCAGTCAGTGCTAGACAAGTTGGGAAAGTCACCTATCTAATAGATGCCACATGATATTAATGTAAAAAGGTACGCTGCCTCTAACCTGGCAGCCACAGGAAATCAATCACTTCCCCTGCATTGCTTTCTTCTGACAAATATACTCTCAGAGGCCAAGTACCAGAGCTAATGGCCTCCAAAGTATTTCTGTCAAAGACACTGCTCCTATTAATTATTCAGTCACCTGTGCTGTTGTGCAACCTTACAATATTTACAATGCTACAAGAGGCTGCTATCCCAGCAGCTTTGTGTCCCTGTGGTGGCGAGCTGCTTTTGCATGAGCCATGATTCCATCTGCTCCAATTTAACAAAGACAGGAAAAGAGTGAGCTGCTTTCGTCCCTTATAAACATGCTGGTCTCTTGAGAGCATAACGCCCATGAGCATAAACATAACTGACTGCTGATGATGGGGACTGTGTTGTTTTTTTTTTAGACATTAAAGACCCGGTAGTGTTTTATCATCATGCTGAAGTGGAGTCAGAAAGTCTGTTTCACCGGCCATGAAGCACGTCTCTCATATTAGATATGAAAGCCTTCTAATTTTAGCTTGCTATGATAACAATAATGGCTTATATATATATATATATATATATATATATATATATATATATATATATATATATACATAATCTTTTTAGGCATTATCAGAGATTGAATATTAGTTTGTATGGAGGCATAAAAAAAGGTTTCTCCCTTTTTTTGGTTTTCTTTTCCTTTGGAGTATCCTCCTCCTAGTTACAACAGCTGTTTTGAAGCATCTCCTGTGACCCACAAACATTATGGTTTCTGCCAACTGTCTAAATACTCAACAGTCAAATCACATTAAGTAAATGTTTTTTTCTACAGTCTATCAGCAGTCTGTTAAAACCATGCTCCCCAACAAGTCCGTTGGAGAAATTGAATGATGCGCTCCCATTCAAATTTCAAACCGAAATTTGTAACCTAATCAGATTTCCACACCTGTTCCTGACACAATGTTTATATGTTGGATAGTTTCTTTTTTTTTTGTATTATTTATTTTTGCATGAAGCTAAATCCTATTTTACTTGTTCAGGCATTTGTGCACATTATCAGTATCTGTGAAACATGACTTCCTACTGTTCTACTGTGGAAACAAAAAGGGTTCCCTATGAAAGACACTGTCGAACTAGAATTAGACACTAAAGGTATGCAAGAAAAAAAAACGTTTACTGCTATGCAGGTCAAATTCGACTATTGCCTTAAAACATATTCAATTCAGTATTTTTCTATCTTTCTTGATCTGCTATAGTTTAAAGTTAGTTATATGTTCCTTATTAGAATGGTCATAAAGAACTTGGACAGTTTGCTGGATAGGTGGACTTTACTAGAGGTGGAGACCTAATGTTGTTAAAACAGTAAAGAAACAACTAATATTTTTAATATATATTTGTTTTCAACTTTTCGTGTAATATTTTATTTTGATTTTCACAGTAGAATGAATCTAAAAGTACCAATGATATTCTTTATACTGTCGATCTAATTTGGTTGGAAAACTTTGTGTTATTTTTTTATGTCCTTTCCCAAAATTGATTCCATAGCAGAAAACGCAAATATATGTATGTATCTTAGCAACATTTTTTTTTTTTCCTTTGTTTTAGAATGCATTTTTAAAAATGTCCTTTAATATTTCCTGCTCTAAACACATTTTACTAGTTGATCAGAAGGGAAAATGTCTTTTAGGGTTGCCAAGTAGGCTGAGCCCTGTTTTAGACCATCACATAAACTTTTCACCTTCACTTTCTCGCCTACATTTCTCTCCAAATTAATTCAAATAACAACTCACAAGTAAACACTGTATAAAAATTGTTGAAATGTTTTTTTTTCTTTTTTTTTGACTGGTGGCAGTACCCACGCCCCCTGAACGCATCATAACGGAGTAAGTGGGTCACGTGAGCTGCTCCACTAAAACAGCGGTGACGAGGTGCGGCGCCGTCAGTGTAGCGCCGTCGGGACGGACTGCTGTCACCCGCCAGCGGCTGCGTTTGCCGGCGGGTATCCTG
Source organism: Orestias chungarensis (assembly GCA_032876305.1). Classification (NCBI taxonomy): domain Eukaryota; kingdom Metazoa; phylum Chordata; class Actinopteri; order Cyprinodontiformes; family Cyprinodontidae; genus Orestias; species Orestias chungarensis. Next base: position 5,461,578 of record JAVLVB010000668.1, on the reverse strand, counting down.
GAGATTTGTCAGGACGTGCGAGAAGAAATCTTCTGCAGCGGAGAAAAAACAACAACAACAACAACAACAAAAAAACACAAGAAACTGAGATAGAAGGACGATGTGAGCGTTTAAAGCCAGGAGGTGAAGGTAGATAATGTTCATGTTTCGCCTGTGACTGGACTCAGAGGTGGGAGCTGATATTTCTGTTATTCTGTTTTCCCCCATCGGGTTGCTTCACTGTGAACGCCGTGCAGCCGCAGACCCCCCCCAGCTCTGCTGGTCCTCCTGGGAGGAAACAACAGCCGGGATGTCTTTGTTTAGATTAAACCAGCGTCTCTTTGGAGAAGGATAAACTTGGAAACAAAGCGGGGGGGGGATATATTTATATATTACAACAGTTATATAAGGAACCCGCGGAAAGAGAATAGAGGTTTTGAAGGGAGTTTGACCAGGAGAACCGGGCATGAGGACCAGGAGGGCGGAGGAGGAGCTGGAGGTGCTGAACGCTGCTGAGGGATCCGCGCTTCAGTCCAGCGCAGCCGCGCACGTAGCCGCAGCATGAGCTGGAGGAGGTACGCAGCGTCCCTCGTTATTCATTTAGTCATCCCCCTCCTCCCTCCCCACTCCATTACATCCATGAACCCATCCCATCCATCAGTTTCCTCCATTTGACCCACCTCTGACTCCACCATCATTTATCACTTTGTTATTGTCAGCTGCTCATGTTTTTTGAGAATTGGTTTAATCTTATATTTTTTCTCAAGTGTGCAAGGCTTGTGTTCAAACAGATAAAAGTCGGGTTTAAAATGCCTTCTCACACACTCTGAGTTTTGCTGCCTGCCTCATGCCTGCCAGAAGCCTAAGCCATTGAGTTCTTATTGATCGAATTGATGTAGGGAGCTTCGTATCCACTTGCCAAGCCGCCTCATGTACTTGGCACCCAAGACTTTGCATGCATGTGCTAAATGCTGGACACCTTAATGGGGTTTTAATATCCAAACCCACAAATAATTTTATTCCTGAAGTGCTTGACTTCTCAGCTTTTGTGCAAACAGCATAACCTGCTTTAATGAGTTACGCCAACATTTGAAGAATAGGAGAGTAAAAGCCAAAAACCCAGTTGGAAGAGAGGAATATTGCTCCCCAAGTAGAAATAACTCGCCTTCATATAAAATGTATCACAGCAACGATGGCGCATGTGTGCCAAGAACTTTTATTTCTCGGAGGTCTGCTTTATTTACGTGCCCAGATTTCTTGTTTTTAAAAAGGCAAGAATTGAAATGTTTTGCAGTGCATTTATTTTGGCCTTGTCCATAAAATGCATATTTTGGCAGTCTATTCTTGTGGTATAGAGCAGACACGGGGTAATATTTATCAGAACTGGCTCTGTAATTCTTTAATTTAAACTTCTGACTTTAACTTTTAAAACATCCTAATTTTGGCTACATTTGTCTCTTACTGAAGGACGTTCTTTCATTCACTAGAACAGCAACAAATCTATCTACTTTGCCTAAACCACAACCTTTCCTAAAATGTAACTAAAAAATGAACACAATTTGAGCCACAGTAAACATTTCATCTTAATTATCTCTATATCTTTAATATTTCTTATATTGCAATTGTAAGGACTTGGTATAAGTTATGAGTTAAAATCTAATCAAAAAAATAATCTGCAGAACTATTTATCCAAATGACAACACGCATTGTTTTCACAAAACAGACCTGAACACGTTACCTGTTGTAATTTTCTAAGGTACTGGTTGGGGAGTTTATGCGTAAACAAGGGGGGGGAAACATGAAGCCATGCGTGATGGGCTCCAGTTATGCTAAGTAGCGGTTTTTCACCCTTCGTTGAGGTTCTGAAAAGATCGGTTCCTCCTGTGTGCTTAACGACTACAACCATCACTTGGTAAAACCCTCTACAAAGGAACCAACAGAGTTTAATTTAAAGTTTCACAGAAACTGTGTTAACTTTCCTTTAGAGAAGACAGTTATTCACTTTCCTGTGTCCAAGAACGCAATGGTAAACAAGATATGCACTAGATTGTTAGATTCAAAAAGGAAAGAGGCCTCTGCAACATGCAAGGGCAAGGTTCCACACGACCGCATGCAGAAGAATATAATCATAAGTGACTATTTTCTGCAAACTTCATATATACCTAGGCTTTTTTTTTAAATCTGATGAAGCTGTGGTGAATGTGGTTCATTGTTGCAAAGTGGCCTATATTTCTCCTCGACAACATAATCTGGTTTTCTGCTGTGTATGAGCTGCATGCGTGCATATCTATGTTGTTTTTGTTGTTGTCTTTTGCGAGTTAACTGGTTGTCGGTGTATTTTTATTGTTTGAAATAGAATGCTCTCAAAATTTTCCTAAATAGTCAAAATACATTAAAGGATTTTAATGTTTGAAAAAGCTTTGAACTGAGACTTTATTATTTATGCTAATATGTATTGAACTACTATGTCGCTATAATTAGGAAAAGATACAGAAATTAACAAATTGCTTAAGAAAATATTTGCAAGGCCAAACAGCAGCTTGGCAAACACATTAGTGCCCAATAAATGCAGCAAAACAATACAAATATATTTATTTAAAAATAGATTTATTTATAAGGTTCAAATGTTTATAAATATTTGAATTTATTAGTAATTTATGTATTGTATTTACATGTGTATCTTTTATTTAAATCAATAGTTCTTAGTCATATGTTCCAATAGTATAATTTATGTTTTATTTATGTTGAGCCCTTTTTTTTTCTTCCGTATTTGGTGGTTTGTTTGACAATAAGTTGATGTCATGTAAACAAAAGATTGTAAATGAGTAAGTTGTATTACATTACTGCAAAAAGGAAACTTAACATTTTTAATATCTTACACAATCAGATACAATCAGATATGTTAATTCATAGTTTTATGGAATATTATGGATGTGTTCAATGGTGTCCTGGTAAAATGACTAAAGGGCTCCAAATCGATGCTCAGTTGTGTACTTTACTAGATCAATTGGATAGAGTCCATTTAGATAGTTTAGATAGTTATTTCTTCATTCGTAATTTGAGGGAAAAATGTGGCATTGGATGTATTCTGATGTAGAGGTGTAAAATTCCATTCGGCAAAACCTAAGGATAGAGTAACTCGTTTTATGCAACACTTTGAAGCTGCTTTTCCTGACACTGCCACAGACTCTGGCAGGACTGACTAAAGTTTCCTACATATAAAAGAGCCCAGTCCAAAGGTGTGTCATGTTTTTTGTGGGATGGGATCTTTTTTGCGTTTTAAGCAATTGCATTTGTCTATGTGAGATTCTTCAAACAGGAGATTGTCTAAATTTCACATTAGCATATAAAAGATAGAAGTTCATAACATTTGGATTGTATTACCCAACAATTATTGGTTTCCCAACCGTCTTTCCACTGTGAATATTTGCACCCATATTTTGCCAAGACAATATATAAGCAAGACAATGTGCAGCCCTCAATCAGCCAGATTTGGAAGTGTTGGAGGAACAGTTTGACATGTTTGAAAAGGTTATTTGGTCATCAGGCTTTTGTTGTTAAGGCCTGAAGAAAGTGGTCTGAGGTTCTCTGCTGTATTGATGCTATAATATCAATACAGCAGTGTCTTTCAAATATTTCAGGCAATATAATATAGTACAAATTGTCTTCTTGAGTATAACCTAGAAATCTCCAAAGTTAAGATATTAACCTAAAATGTAAATTATGAACCCTTTGATGGTCTAGTGGTAGCCAATAGGTTTCCGATTGCTTGATTGTGGATTGAGAGAGGACAAAAAGGCTTTTATTGGATATTTGTAAAATTCTCATTTGAAGTTGCATTCGTCACTTTGGTTGAGTAGATCAGGTGCCACCAATTGAATATCATGAATTTAAAATAAATAATTAAAAAATAAATAAAAGATGCATCCCCACTATATAAAACCAATCTTCTGATGCTGAATGAAAAAGGCAGAAACAGAACTGGTGAGTCTATGCAAAAGAAAATAAATGCATAGGCTGTGTCCATAAATCCACTATCCTTGGATTGTAGGTAGTAAATAAACTGCGCTTCTATAGGAAATATCACACATGAAAAAGTAAGATTGAAACCTATTGCCAGGACAACAAAAAAAAATATATATTAGAAAATATTTAATAAAATAAAAAATAAATATGAACTATAAGGATGCTTTAAGTAAACTCATAGTTTAGTCATTTTATTTTGAATTTCTGAGGTAAACATAAAATCAGAGAAGTCTAATTCCACAGTTGATTTGCAACACTCCGAAAAGACTGATCACATCGACTTGTATGAGGTCTAGCAGATATTGGTTGGAGGAGCGTATTCGATTTCGGATTTTTTCAATTCTTGAGTGTTGCTGCAGAATTTTGGAACAACTGAAGTCAATCAAGCCCTTTTTTTTTTCTTAGTAATGGATGTAAAAATTGTTTATATTGTCTGAAAACAGGAGAAAATAAAAGGACCTAAGCAATTTTTGTTTTTGAAGCCAGCCTTAATTGCTTTTAAATGTTTCTCAAATGTTGAACAGTTTATTAAGATCTGTTTTTGGATAAAAACATTCATATTCTTGATAAAATAACGTCCTCACAAACTAATCTTTCAAATCCTGAGGTTCAAATAGTTGAGGATGGGCTCTCAGCACTCTATAAACCTTGTAGGACCCCACTATTTAATGCCTAATCTTTGTTCTTACCATGATTGTATCCCTTTAAAACATGTCAATTTGTTAATCAAATCTATTGCATTAGGTAAAATATTGCTATTGTAATACAGAAAATTACATTTGCTAAATAAAGCTTGTGAAGGTTAGCTGTGGTACGACTCGATGGACCTAGTGGATCTAAAGTCAGGGTACATCAATGCCGTCATGTGAACCAGTTTACATCATTAAGTGACATTTCATCCCTTTCATTATCTATTACCAGGTTAGTGAATAGGTTTTCCATCTGTTGCGATCATTTGGCGATAGGCAGAGTAAGCCCTGAACGTATTCCATCATAAGACTAAATATTAAATAGTTATTGGAAAAAACACAGTATTTTTAAAATGCACATGCATTTGTTTTAAAGTTATTCTGCACACGGTTTTCTTCTACAGTGGAAAAGGACTGGCTTCTATTGGGATTTTTGCTGCTTTCAGTTAAAAAACCCAAATTAAGCACTTTATTTTGTATTTTAAAGCTGAAACTGATAAATTGTTAAGTAGTTTACTGACGGTTGTATCTGTAGTATATCCACAGCAGCTGTTTAACCTTTGGGCTTTTGTATTCTCATAAACTCTGTGCTTTTCTGTCTTGGGGCCACAACACACATCATGACTTAAATAAATCATACATGTGGTTCACTGAGGATTGTTGCTTCTGTTTCGCGTTAGCAATTAAGATCCTGAGTCAGCCGTGTCTGTCAGGGCTTTTACCAATAAAAATCGTCTCCTGTGAGGAACTAATCCAAATGACGCGTATATGGGAGCTTTCCCTCAGGAGACAGTGTTTTTATTATAAAATGCAGTGTTTTTACTGAGTGATTTTTTATTGATTCATTGTCATTTGCAAACCTTGTTTTGCATGCACACACACAAGAGACACGTTACCTAAAAAGAAACATACAAAACATCATCCTTATTTTAAGAGCCATTTTTGCAGCTTGAGTTGACAGTCAAAACTGATGCACGACTATTAATGTCACCAGTGCGCCACTCCCCCAGCCTTCGTTCTGATTATTGACCGCTTCAGAATCGCTGGGGCTTTAATTAGCGCTAGTGTAACTAATTGGCCAGCAAAGAAGTGACATTGATGGGAGGCAAGAAAATAAATTAATGAGAGGCAGATTAAGTAATACTGTTTAAAAGTGGATCCCTGATGATCCCACTGAAATTAGCATTTTTGCTGAGAGCAACTAAACAAACTGGATTTATTTAATTTTAATGCCTGAGACTGTGGATAGATGGGTGCCAGCAAGTGGGGAGCCGTCTTTTCCCTGTGTGAGTTCATTTCTGCGTCTGCCCCCCATGTGTGGTCTCCTGATCAGAGTTTGTGTAACTAGATGTTCATTTAGTTGACAGCAGAAATCTCTCAAGCGCTCAATGTGCTTCGATGTAAAGTATGTTAACCTTTAAAACAAAGCTTGCCCTGGCCCCTCTCATTCCCCTGAAATTGCTTTCACTGGGTAAGCACACGCGCCTGAAAAGGTTATTGTGTTCCTTGTCAGTTGTCATGATGAATGAGCAAACATAAAAGAAAATTAAAATGGGAAGTTTTAAGAAATATATTTTACACTGGGTCAATACAATATTTGCACTAAACCCAACCCCACACCATCAATGCTCCATAGATTCCAATTGTTAAAATGTATAACTCCACATTTACTACAGTGGCAGGGAAGAAGGGCTTACAGTATACTGCCACTGCTTTGTATTCGTCCATCAACTAATCATAACTTGGTGTGGTAGGACATACAGGAAAATAACGTTTGACCTGGCTAACATCTTTTAAACACTCCCGATCAAATTTCTTAACACTATAAGAAATGTCACAAGTACCCACATTTTATTCCACTGGCTCAAATCCAGTTGACAGTTGTGCTTTAAACTATGCAAATAAGAAATAGGAACCAAGAAAGCATGAGTACGTACACAAGTGAAAACTGCTTTTACCCAGACGTATTGGTGGATGTAAGCTTTAAGACATTGACCCTATTAAAAAAGAACTAAAAACATCTGATGTTGTATTAATGGATACATTTCTTGAGGCCACGTTGAAAATATCTTTAGTGGATTTTCCTTGTAAAATTGGATGCCATTAAAAAAAACTACCTGTCTTCTCAGGTGGTTGATGTTTAGTTAACCAACCATTACTCTAGCCTCCTTTGAAGCATAGCAACTCTTTCATTTTCAATAAAAGCATTTCCTTAACAGTAATAGTAGCAAAGCTGTGAATAGCTTTCTTTGTATATAATTTGTAAAGGTTAAATGTATAAGGCATTAAAATATGTAGTAAGGTAGCTGCCATAAACATATATGCAAAACTCTAACATTTGGATTTCAGAAGGGTCAAGCATGCCCACCTCCCCGTGCAAATGGGAGGAACTGCAGTGGAAGTGGTCAATAGCTACAGGTACTTGGGTGTACACCTGAGTAACAACCTTACCTGGAGCAACAACACTTCCATTCTGGTCAGGAAGGCGCACCAGCGGCTCTACTTCCTCAGGAGGTTGAGAAGAGCTGGACTTGGGAGCTTAGTCCTCACCTCCTTCTACAGATGTGTGGTGGAGAGCGTCTTGTGCTCCAGCATCAGCATGTGGCATGGAAGCTGCTCTGCTGCAGACAGGAAAGCTCTGCATAGAGTGGTGAAGGCTGCACAGAGGACTGTTGGAGTCAGCCTCCCCAGCACCACAGACATTTACACCTCCGAATGCAGGAAGAGGGCCTCCGGCATCATGAAGTATCATTGCTGCTATGTCCGAAGTCCCATATTGTAGATTCTGTGTAGTCAAAATCCTATTTCTCCTATATTTCTTTATATTTTATTATATTATTCTTATTTTGCAGCTATTTAAAATTGCTATCAGGGTGTAAACTGGACCATGGGATTAGAATTTCGTCCCACCTCATGTACCACATGTGATGCGATGACAAATAAAATTCCTTGATTCCTTGATTTGTGTTTTTATTTATGTCTTACACCTAAAACTGTAGTTTTTTCTCGAGTATGACTCTTAAAGCGGTGGGTATGAGTAGAAGAAATCTGGAATAAGAAGAAATATCTCGGGGGGGGGAAGAAACGTTGACAGAATAACACACAAAATATGATTTCTTAGTAAACTGAGATGACCACATCTGGTTAACAGCGGCTATGGATGATGAAGTCGGGATCTACTATCAAACTTTCTTTTTTCCTTGTTTTTAAAGACAAGAGCAGATTAAATCAACTGTTGTTTAAACTTAAATACTATGCTTAAACCTTAACTAATGATTATTAGTTCAAAATATAATTTCAAAATTTAATACATTTTTTAAAGCAATATTTCAGATTTGTATTCATAGCATCAACTTTAACTGAATCAAAAGCAAAGTACTTGGAAAAGTACTCAAATCTAGGATTAAATGCTCTTTAGTATTAAAATATTTGAAAAATAAAACTAATTTACTACACTTCCTTTAAAAATGTATATGTTTTCCTCGATGTACCACAGGGATGTACCACATATGCGGTCTAGATATAAAGTTATGTTGGTCTTTATGGGGCTTTATGGGACAGGGCTTGTTTGGGTTAGTGACATTTTAAATCAGTAAATACTTAATGTAACTTCCTTTTGGTCTGTCTCTCTGGCCCTAGTGCACACCAGACCAATCATTTACATTTTATGCACATACTTGTGCATTTGTGTGTCAGCATGTGTTCATAATTCCCTTCATACTCTGCATTTGTGCTTGTGTGTCTTTGAATACCGAGCATCCTCTGAGTCTCCAACAAGACGCTACAAAACCTCGATAAGCTGAAGGTGAATGACGAACAGTGGCTGTCATCGCCAGAGGCCGGCTTGGGGTGCAGCACCACTGCTCGCTGGACCCTGAAAACCCATTTTGACAGATGCATTTTCTCTATTGCTGTAGATGTGTGGTGGGGGGTTGATGATACATGTCAGGAAATGTGGTTTAGAGCAGGTTTGTTCGGCACAATGTTGAGAAAACCTGTAGTTCATTTGTAAACCCGAGGCCTTAAGTTGAGTAATCACATGCAAAAATGTGTCAATGTTGCTATCCTCAATTAAAAAGTTTATTATTCACATTTTCAGAACACTTTTGATTTCTTTTTTTTGGCTGTTAACAATGTTCTTTACTATGAGATTCTAAAATGCTAATTATTTGTTGTATTGAATAGATGTGCTTGCCATGATTTTGTCTAATCAAATGTGCTACAGTCCTTTAAGGCTATAGAGAATTTCACTATTCAAACACTTAAATCAGCTTAGTAAAAAAATAACTTATCACATTATTCTCTATATGTACACAAAATTTTAAATGGGGGTTCTCAATATGGATAGAAATTAATCTTTCTATTATTTTTTTATTTGTCTTGAAATAAACAATCCTAATAAATATGATTGAGAAGAAAAATAAAAGTACCTGAAGCTGAAATAGCTGACACCTCCTATGTGAGTGAATAAAATAAAAAAAAAGCGTTTTGCTGAATGTTTTCCCATTTTCTTCTTTTTTTTCTCTTTTGAAATTACAGGGAGCACACACAGAGGAGGTGACCCGTATTATAACCCGAAGAAGACAAGACCCAGTGTGTGACCTTGTTTGTCTGAAGTGCCAACAGAGCGACGGGGAGAAGCATCGCTGAAGAAAGAATAGCCACCTTCTCCTTTTCACAGGGAGCCCTTTCAACCTTGCTTCAAGCTACATTTAGGGGCTCAAGTGTTCCCTTGTCTCCACCAGGACCCTCCCACCAACACATCTGCCAGCTCAGATAACCTTCTGATTGTTGATAACCACATGTTTGAGGTGACTGTATGTGACCATCACCGCCCATTTTCGAGCAGGAGCAGTGTCTCGCAACCCCAGACGGCATCATGCAGTGGAGACGACGGCACTGCTGTCCCCTCAAGATGACCTGGACCATCAAGCGTTCACTTTTTCGAACCCATGTGGCTGGTCTGCTCTCCCTGGCTCTACTCTTTACGTTCTTTTTATTTTTCAGCCACCAGGAATGGCTGCCAGGGCGCAGTGGGCCTCGTGAAAACCCACTAGCATACACCATCAGGGGTCTCCGGACTCCCAAGGGAGAGGCCAACCAGAGCAGCTCCCTGAGGAGCCTGTGGAAGGAGACAGGGTATGGAGCGCCAAAGCCTCTTCTCAACCTCAGCTCTCAACAGGCAGAGGGGACAGCAGCTGAGCCAGAAGGAGGGGGCGGAGCTGTAGGAGGATCCAGGATAGGCGCAATGGGGCTTGGAGACTCCATGAGCTCTAACAACAGTTTACAGAAGGAGATGGATGTTGGGGAGAAGCTTAGTGCTCAGCCCTACCGCTACATTCTGAATGAGCCTTTTAAGTGCAGGGACAGTATGCCGTTTCTCATCCTCCTCATTGCTGCTGAGCCTAGACAAACTGATGCACGCAATGCAATCCGGCAGACATGGGGAAATGAGAGTGTAGCAGGGGGGCTGGGGTTTGTCCGACTTTTTCTTCTCGGCACAGGAAAGAGTTCAGAGGCGTTCCTTCAAAGTAGCATTGAAGAAGAGAGCCGTGTTTACCATGATATCATCCAACAGGACTATCAGGACACCTATTATAACTTAACCACCAAAACCTTGATGGGCATGAACTGGGTAGCCACCTATTGCCCACAAGTCTCTTATGTGATGAAGACAGACAGTGACATGTTTGTCAATACAGAGTATCTTATCCAAAAGCTGCTAAAACCTGAATTGCCCCCCAAACAGAGGTATTTTACAGGCTATTTAATGAGGGGCTATGCCCCAAACCGAAATAAGGACAGCAAGTGGTACATGCCACCAGAGCTCTATCCAAGCGAGCGCTACCCGATATTTTGCTCAGGCACAGGCTACGTGTTCTCAGGGGACATGGGCGAGTTGATCTATCAAGCCTCGCTAAGCATACGCAGGCTGCATCTGGAGGATGTTTATGTAGGGATCTGCCTGGCTAAGTTGCGCATTGACCCAGCACCCCCTCCCAATGAATTCCTCTTCAACCACTGGCGCGTCTCGTATTCCAGTTGTAAGTACAGCCACCTGATCACATCCCATCAGTTCCAGCCCAATGAACTTATCAAGTACTGGAACCATTTGCAGAGCAACAAGCACAACGCCTGTATCAATACAGCCAAGGAGAAGAATGGCAGACATAGACACCGAAAGTTCCATGGGGAAAGGCCCCCATGATAAAGGAAACCTTGAACTCAGCACTATATAAGAAAAAGCACATTGTTTTTGGTATTGTGTACAGTTTATGAACCAACATTTTATTTATTTATTTTTTTTAGAAGACGTTATTGTAAACCTATCAAGCTATTTCCGATAGGAAGCATAGGGAACATGACTATGTGACGCACAAAGAAAGCCACAGCTGAAAAGTGGGTTTTAGGATCATTCAGGTGCCAACAGGCAGGGGGTAATTCCTGCTCTTCTCTCGAGGGTAGTTGCAGTATGTCAGAGTCTGATGTTTAAAGACATGGGTTAAAACCACCACTGTGTTTACACAGACAAAGGGAAATGTACATTTATTTTGAAAAGTTAAACTACCTAAATATTAATGAATGATAAAAATGTTTAACAAGGACCAGTTATGCTGCCCTTTTTTCTGTTTTTACTTCACAAATCTATGAAAAGACACTAACTGGGGTTTTCTTTTCCTCTAATGTATTTTATTTTTCAAAGGAGTTCACGTGAAAGCATCGCATCGGAGATGACTGAGATTGTATTTTCTAAAGCTTTACATTGAGTACTACTCTGCACTTAAGTAAATGTGCAATGACTTGGTTGAAAAAGAATAAATGTATTGAATTCATTCTGTTTGCTGTTCTGACTATCTTGTAAGTTACTAAAGCAAATGTGGGATTGGAGTGGATTGCAAAACAAAATATGGGTGGTCTTGAGATAATTCAGTGGGGGTAAGAAAATCAATTCAATGGCCACCATTAAATGATTGAAACTGTGGCAGATGGATAATAGCATTAAAGTTTCAATAAATCTAATTAGATTTTTTTTTTAAATTGGGTAATTTCCATTTTTATGATTCATCCATTATTACTCTGTTTATTTTTGTTGCACGTTTAAAGCTACTTTAAGTAACATTTGTTTAAAAAAAAAAAAGGTTTTACATATGTCTTAAAAATGTCACTATTATGTTGTAGTATGAGACAAATTATCTGAAAAAAATTATATTTAGCTCATTTGGTTTCTCTCTGTGGTCCTACTGCAATTTACACAACTACACCATTCCCAGTCAGAAACAACCAATCAGAGCCAGGAGAAGGTCTTAGCACTGTTAATCACCACCGTGTATGTATTACTAGATGGCTCTGGTAATGGTGGAGAAACAACTTTGTGGTTACAAGAAGACCCATCCGCTGGTGAACATGATTAGTAGCCTGCACATTCCTGCTGTGTGAACACGAGCGCTATTTATAGTGCCAAGACATCCTGGCGCTGACCAGACTTGTCTGACTGGGGATGTTGTAGTAATGCAAACTGCAGTAGGACTACAGAAAGAAGACAACTCTTGATTTATTCATTTTTTTCCACAGATTATCTTTCTTATACTCTCTGGAAAAATGACAGTTTTAACAGACGTGCTAAAACATTACTTGGGGGGGGGGGGGGGCGAGGTATCTAAAGATCTAAAAACTTTAGAATAAAAGTGGATTTGAAACTTAAAAGCAGATTGGGCTGCAGTGTTTGTGTACAAAATTCGATATAAATAAGGTAAGTAAATATTGAGTTAACCTTTAAAATGTCACCCAAAAAGAAAAATGCAAATACGATGTTCCATCTAGTAGTTTAAAACGAATCAACCAGGCTAAGCATATCTTGGTTTAGTCATATTTAAAAATTATGTGTCGCAGCAATAAACAAGAAGTAGTAGAAAAAGTTTGAAACTTCCGAATGTATTTTCCCTTTCCAGTTTTTTGTGCAATAATTTTATTCTTATAAGCTAAAAACTTAGTTAAAAGTAAGTAGACTAGTTTACAAATAATTAATTGGATTACCCACAAATAATTGTATGTATTTTTTTATATTTTTTCCCCACCATATGAACAGCCATGGTGGTATAAATCCCTCATTTTTGAGCAATTAACTATCTGAAAATAAAACAAATAGCACGATAATACCTTAGGTGTGTATATCATACAATAGTTAAAACATGACATTGCCGTATTAAAATTGGACTAAAGTGCATTTGAAGTTAAATTATTTTCCTTTTCTTGCGGAAGCTGATAATTCTTCGAATTTTTAGCCATATTTGAACAATTTTGGCATTCAGACATACACACCACAAATGTGTGGTGTGAATACAACACAAACAGATGTTTGACAAAAGCCAAATATACTCAAGAAAGAAAATGATGACGCCTTTGCACTGAACTGTTTTATGTGACACTGAGCTGATATAGAGTTGCCAATGTAGTAACTGTCGCTATATTTTGCAGCTTTTTCCTAACTCTTGCGACCCTATTTTTAAATTTTATTTAAAGCAACTACAATTGAGCCTCTCCAGGTCCTGCTTCCTGAAGCATAACAGTCTCATAGTCAACTCCTGAGGATGGACAACTTCACAGCCACTGTCTCAGACAGTAGCTATGAAGTGCTGAGCGGACAGTCTGCTCAGCATGAAAAGTTCCTGATGGCAATGAATGGTGCTGATTGCTCAACTAGCTCATAAAACTTGCTACTATCTAGTCCTCTCTGTTATCCCACTTTTAGAAATTGGGGAAAATGTAAAGTGAATAGTGAATTGGAAAATAAAACCTTGCCATGCATTGATGATTCAAGGATTTTACCCACAGGACCCGAAATGAGACTGCTAGCTCCAATGGACAATCATTTTCTATTGCTTGATAGAAAAAAGTACATTGAAAGCATCCTAGAATTGAGCTTCTGGGATTTTTGCTATTTACCAAATGTACCCCAAAAATATCCCTTAGTGAAGTATGACTGGAATTATGAGTCGACAGCTCAAAAGTAAACCATTTAGGAAAACCAAATCTATGTTGCTGGCTGAATTACATATCTCAGTCACAATTATTTTCATTTACAAAATGAATTTCTTGGAAACCACTGCATTGAAATAGCCCATTATTATTAGAAATATACATATGTCTGCAAAACTCTTAAACCACCATTTGTGTGTATTAGCCAATATCACACCCTAATTAAACACAAAACAACTTGCTTAGTAATTTTTTTTTGTTTGTTTGTTGTTTATCTGGATTTCATAGTTATTTCCATCAACCCTCCATACGCAATTTTAGACAAACTAAAAAAAATTTTGTAAAAGAAATTTAAATGATTATTTCAAAATATTAATGCCGTGTAAAACAGGCCACATTTAATTTCCAAATAGAAAAGGAAAACCCTCAGTAATTTAAACATTGTGGAGACAAGAAATGCCTTACTTGTGGGAAATTAGCAAAATTCCAATTCACTGACCACAAGTTATATTTAATAGCAAGTTGTAAAGTAACTAGGTTCATGTTTAATCATAAAGGAAAGAATACGCTTTAAATTAAAGTGGGTGTAGGCTAGAAATAGCATATATCAGATTAAGGTAATTTAATTAAACTAATGGAGAACCGGGACTTCACTACACACCCGTCACTCTCGTTTTAATCACCTATACATGAGTGATTCTGTAAGAGGTGGTGTATAATGGGCATAGTTCACACAATGTGATATTTTAAGATATTAATCACCAAGCAGAAGAGTCTTAATGGAGCTGGGAGCTAAAAGGGTGAAGACTGTATAGTGGGAAAATATCAAGATGTTCATCCAAGATAAACTGCAGCAGCAAGTAATTACTTCATGCAGGAGCCACAGGCAAAGGAGACGGCTGCCGTTTTTGTTCTTTTCACATTCATTGTAGAATCTAAACCTCCTCTTAAACCCCTTTTTAACAGTTACCACAATAGTTTTACAAACCAAGTAATATGTTTTTTCTATTTATTAACCAGCCACTCTTCTAATTTACTAGGACACACCTCAACTCCCTGTGAGCAAATAATTTGGTAGAATGTCTGTAAAACATCATCTTATTATAAACCTCTTGTGGCAAACAGCTCTAGTTCAAATCCTAAAATTTTTTGTTATAATCTGATGAAATATTTTTTGGTCTAATAATAAAAAATAATACTACAGGAAGCGTTGTCCTACGTATAATTTTTTTACCTGTAACTTTTCTTCAGCTTGAGGCCATTTACATACATCTGATTAATCTTGCAACTTGTTACTGTCCTTAGTTAATTTACTTGTTGTCTAAAAGCCAGACTCGGCTCGACAATCATTTTCCCTTTAGTGGAATACTGGGAATTTTCAGAATGTGGTTTTCCATCAGATATCTGAATACCCCTGAAGTGTCTCTTTGCAAGAAAGCAAACCATAGTTTTGGTAAGATTAAATGCATTGAAACTTAAAGACTTCTTCATAATGCTGTACAACCACAGCATAATTTGTGCATCTAGTGGTAAAGGGTTCGACCGAGATAAACCAGGGGGTCAAGAAGATTCCTCATCAATTTTGGTTCATATTGGCAGGATGGCTTCAAACATTTGCTCCACAATTGTCAGCTAGGCATCCATGATGACCAGATGTTGTTCCAGCTAATCATGGTGCTTTATTGGATTTAGATCTAGCGACTATGGAGGGCTGTGAGGGCGAAACATTGCTTACGCTGTTATTTTTCCACCAGCCTGAACCATTGATCCAAAACAGGATGGATACATACTTTGTTCAGGATTCAGATCCTACCATTTAAATGTCAAAGCTTGTATCAGACTCATCGGAGTAGGGGATGTTTTGTTTAGTTTTTTTTCAAATCTGGTATTACAAAATTTTAGTGAGCCTGTTTTTTCTCCACTTGTTCCCCTTAAATGACCAGAGTTCCACCCAACATGGTCTTGTACTGTGGCTCATTTGCTTTAGGGGTTTTTGTCTTGTGAATTGAGAGAGGCTGCTCTGTAGACCTTGCCTATAATAATCTGCTTAATCTGCTTATTCTCCTCTGAAATCTATACAGCTGCCACCCACTGGATACTTTTTCTATTTTAGTTGATTCTCTATAGGCTTAAAGAATGGTTGCATCTAATAATTACTGTAGGTCAGCATTTTCTGCAATGCTCACCCAGCTGTCTGGCAATAACAATCACATTCTGAAACTTGGTTTTATCTTCAGTAACCTTCCACGTGTCCAAATATCACTGTAAATGTAGATGTTGATTCATTTTCTAGCTCTATTAAAAGGCTTTGAACTAATCCACGTCATAGAATGGCATGTGATTAAATGCTTTATTGGATTTAAATGGGTTCAATTATCTTTAAAGGGAAAACCACACAAATTTTAGGAATCCTTGCCAAAAACGAACATGTAATCTCTTTCCAAAATCCCCATTTCATTCCATCATGTTACAATTTGTGAAATGTTCATCTGGCCCCTGGTATTTATCACCTTCCATTTGCAAAGATTAAAGCCATGACCCAAAGCAGGAGGATATTATGAATATGGCTGGGTATCATTCAAGCATGCCCCGCACAATCAGAGCAGCAAATTAACAACATCTGGCACCACTTACTCCTTTAAAGAATGATGGAAATGAACAAAACTGAAACAGGATGGGTGAGAAAAGGAAGTCTGAGGAAGGGGAAAACAACAGCAAAATGTAGGAAGAGATCCAAAGACTCTTCTCTTCACATGGCCAAAAAAGACAGTAAACATAAATATCAGCACGGTCACTATACTATTAACAGGAAAAAGAAAGAGAGAAGTTTTGATGAATGAAGCAAAAGGACCAGTGACTGATCAGTATTGAAAACCGGTGTTGCTGTAAATGTGGGTAAAAAAAAAGGCTAACGGTGAAAACAGATTGAGGTGTCTGCCATGATGGAGTGGAGGCTGTGGCATGGCTTTAAAATCATGACTCAGTGTTCCTCAGAAACTCACATAAGAGAAAATACACTTGAGGAAGAGACAAATTTCCGGATCTTTCTGTAACAGCCAGGCCTGGGAGCTGACTAATACCTCTCTCTAGGCATTACTGACGATTCCTAATGGAAGTTTTAGGCGAAGAATACCTGATATTGACGTAGAAAATCATGAATTTTTGACTGCTCTTTTGTGAGCCAAAATATGGCTGAGAATAAACTTAAAAAACTGTTAGGTGACTAACTTGAAATCAAAATTGAAATTGTCCTCTTGGTGCACATTGATTAACTTGAAAAACATGGCTCAGTTGGGTATCTTAGTAGAAACAAAACAGTGGAAGAAAAGAAATTCTTCCTCCTCAGGAGACAAAAGCTGTCAATACAGGACATGACTGGACTGTGTATGCAAAAACATTACCACAGGAAAGGGATATTGGAGTAAAAGAGCCACATTAGATAATTGCTTTATTAAATAACACACTTTTTAGATTTTAGCACTTTAAACCAGGGCTCTCAGTCTTCAGAGAACTAAAGGGATTTAATGATGAAACAGGCACCAGGGCATAAGTTTATCCTCCTCATAACATACAGTTAAAATAGTAAAAGTTTCAAAAAAGTATTAATTTTTAATTGTTCTTTCATACAAAGTTTGGAAACATGCAGCCTTTCATTTTCAATTAAAATGATGTACTATTTTGTGTTTGACTGTCACTAAATCATTAAAATGTGTGGATGTGGGGTGTCTACAGTGAAAGACACTATAATCTTTTTTTCTTCAAAACTTCACCTGCTGCACTATTGTACAGAAAAAAAAAGAAAACATAAAAACTCCATCAAAAGTATTAATAATAAATCTAACTGAAAAACATGACATTCAAACTCATCTATTTTGTGGAACTTTGACACACATCCTATACAATCAAAACTGTGCAAATTAGGGAAGTGCACCCTTTTATTTATGCTCTGTAATGCTTTTAGACAGATTGCAGAACTGAGCCAACACTCAAGGACTTGTTAAAGAGGATGCACATGTATTGAGCCAAAATCTATTTGTAAGTATAATTTTATAGCGATGCTCCAAAATGCAGGAGAACTGTTGGACATCCAACCTGCCATGGCGTCGATAAACACATCCAACCCTGTTTAGCACTTTAAAGAGCTCCAGGCGTCTGGTACTGTTTGTCTGGCATTTTGGCCGTTAGCCACGCAGAGAGCGGTTCAAGTGGAAGAAAGCCATTGTTAAATATTGGACAAAGACCACAAAAACGCAAACAATTGAGACTGGAAAGGAGTGACCAGCCACATGGTGTGTTAATCCTCACACATATCAGCTGCAATTTTAAAAAGGTATTCCTAAAACGATTCACAAGCTAAACAAAAGCACTGTTCTTTGACTTCTCTGCAAGAGATTTTAATGCAGGACAGTAAACATGGCAAACAGACGGATGGTTCAGGAAAATAGCTAAAACAATGTAACAGGCCACACAATAACAAGAACTAGTACACAAAGATGTGTAGTGAAGGTATTTATATGCCATAATTATATCATTTTCTTATTTATACACACATGGCGAAATATATTCTGAAGAAAATCTAAGAAACACTAAAGGTCAAGGCTTAGGTTTTGCATTGAACAAAATCAGGTCAGAAAATGCACTCAACTATAAAGACGACCATTCCAGCATGTTGGGCCAGCAACTAAAAAAGACTGTTGATAGTCCCTGTATCACATCTAGATAAAGGGACTACCAAGAGATAATGATTGGCAGATCGTAAGGATTTGTTACATTGGCATTCAGTGCTTTAAAAACACACAGCAACAGTTTAAACTGCATCCTGAACTGAGCTGGGTAACCGAGGCACAGTTAAAAGAACAGGTTTGATATGTTGTTGGTCACGTGAGTTAGTCAGTTTTGTACTAGCTATAAATGACTGGTTGATACCGATGTATGAAGAAAAACAATAGTCAAACCTATAGCCACTGAAGGGATGGATGACCCTCCTGGTTATTAGTTTTTGAGGTATAGTCAAGTATCAGTCCTTGATTTTTTTTTACGACCTGGTTAAGCCTGGTTGCATCATCCAGTTTTGCCATTATTTAGGTGCTGAAAATGTAACAAGATCAATTGCTTCATGCCTTTTAAGCAGCAGTTGATGGAGTTTGAACTGTGTGGGGTAGATAGATTTGCAGATAATCTGCATACAAATGAAAAGACAAATTATGGGGTGCATTAACAGGCCCTGACAGACTAATAACATTCACACAGCTTTGTTTTTGTGAGCTGAGAGAATGTGATAAGGTGGTCTAATTACCTTTTGAAGTTCATTGCGGTGCTCATGATTTAGGCCCTTTAGTATGAAAGTTCGAAGAAAGTCACATCTGGTAAGACACATTTCTTCAGCCGCTCCAGCTCTTCTAACCTAGCTTTGGCAATGTTTCATCCCCATGTGCAATAAAGTCAACCATTTACTTTATTAACTATACTGAAATAACTCCTAAATAATAAATTTTTATCATGTAAGTTGCGTTTCTAACACTTGCTGTTCATACAACACATTTTTTTACCTTATAATACAGAAAGAATACCAAACAAATGACAAAACTGACCTTAGTAATGGAAGAGTATATAATTTCGTTATGTTGTTGAAGGTCAATTATTATAATTCACTTGATCTGGAGAAGGTTCTCGCCAGCAGTAACAGTATTTCGAACTTTCTATGAAAAAAAAAGTTTACTTTACTTAGCCATTCTTTATTAATAAATGCCTTTTTTTTTTTTTCATTTAAAAGTAAATGTCACAAAATGTCTGTTATCCTGTTATTTGAATTTTTTTTATGAAAGTAAAAAAAAAAATTGGTGCCGTACCCAACATTTTCCATTTTGGGAAGACTTTATTTTGTGTGGATCCAGTTTCAAAGATCTCTCATCACCTTAGTGTCTGTGCTTATGGGCCAGATTTATACCCCCTTGAATGTAGAAGCAAACCTGGAACGATCCAAGTAGTACAATTTCTGCAGGATCTCTGTAGGTTTTTCTACAGCCTCTGTTTAAATTTGAAAGCCCACCCCAAAGATAAAAAACTCATATTGGTTCATCTTACCTTCGTTTTTTAAGACATCTGGTGCGCGAAGATGTGCGGTGCTTAACATTTTAGTGCTCTTGAGTCAATGCCTTCTGCTTGTGTCTATAATTAAAGCATCATTGTTTTAGGTAGCTTTTTTATCAGTAATAAAACACTTTACAATAGTAACAGCTAAAACCAGTAACATCTTATTTATTTTACATATATTAGATTCATCTGAAGGGGAAAAAAAACTAATACAGAGCAAACGCATAAAACTCTAATGCTTTTAATGTGCTTTCAAAATGAAGCGAAAGATTATCTACACATCTAATCTTTTATTATCTAATATCACCCACAACCACTACAAAATCAATTATTTTTTACATGGTGAAATATTGGATTGTTAAAGTATATTTCCTTCATTTTTTTTCCTTTGAAATAACAAATATTTCAATTTGCTGTTTAAACCTAATAAGTGCTTTTCTCATGTCTTTAAATCCTGTCGACCAGATTTTGGTGTTTCCAGACAGTGCATTTGATTATCAGCCTCCTTTTTAAGTGACAGGTGGAAGATTTCTTTTTTTAAACCTTTGATAACCACAATCTGCATTTCTCTCGTTAGTTAAAAATGTTTTGTCATCACAGCAAAATTTCATCCAGATCTTTAGAGATCTATTGCCTATAAACCTGCCAAGTGCATACAAAAATATATTCATGTGATCTCACTTAAAAGGCAATCATCTTTAAATGGTATAGATTCAAGCTACTGATAACGCAACCAGGATAGGTTACAGGAGTCCATCAGTTTTAGCTCTATGTTTGGAAAATGTGTTATCACAGGGGGAGAAAAGACACATCCTCTTTGATTGACAGGTGATCTCTAGCTGCCAAGAGCTGTGCAGAAGCACCACAGCAATGGGTGATTAATCCCACAGATGGCGACAACAGAAGAAGAGGAGCTCATGCGGTATTATCAGCACTGGAATAAAAATGACCCGAGATTCATGCATTAATCTTACTGAGCCTCTAAAAGGATCTGAATTATTTTCTTTTCTTTTAATGCCATGAAAGCTGTTTTTAGCTAAAACGAAAACCACTTACAGTAAAATTTTAAGTATTTATGCTTGATCAGCTTCAAATGGCGCGCCATTCTGTAATTTCAGGGTTGGCGCTATTATTAAAAAGGGACAAAGAAACATGTATCTGTACAACAGAGAAACAATTGATCTTATCCAAGGCCTGTGCGCCTCCTCCCTGATGAGGGGCTGCGGAGGGGAGCAGCAAATACAGCTCCTCCACCTCTGTCGGGCTCATGTTTCAGTGCGGTGTCTACCCTTGCACCTTCTAAGATGACAAACGAGAACAAATTGCAGGCCAAGGGTGCATTAGTAGGGTGATTGGGTTTTGTGCGGGTAAAATATAGGCCTGACAAAATGCCGTTTCGTGGCAAATCTCAGAAGTGTCTCCCTGATGAAAAAAACACAGAGATCTTTGTGCAATGAGTACATATCCTGCAATGCACTTTTGGGGTCTGTGCCAAGGTACTGATTTCAAATAGAGTAGTCTGCAGCAGTATTAATAACATTGGTGTACAGAGAATTTGAGAATATTTTTATGTTAGTTTATTTTGTATCAGTATTTATCATGAAAACTAGCATAACAGAAAAAACACTATATTGGTTAAGGTAAAAAAAAGTTGAATTTAAAATCAAAAGTCAAAAACATGGTCAAAAGCAGGACATTTGGAAAACTAGACTGACCTAAAGAAGTGCTTCAACCATTTGATTTAGTTGTTTTTGACCAGGGATACATCTAAAGGCTGCAGGATCTTGAGGCCTGGATTGGAAGACGCCTTCTAAACCAAAACTACTATCGATCAGGGGTTGGATAACTGAAAAACCACTGGTTAATCAGCTGTCACACAGTTTATTTTGTACAAAAAACTAAAAAAATCAGGCACATTTTGTAACAAAATCCTGTTACATATCTAAAGTTTGTTTAATCCTTATGATGCACCCCGTTTTATATATTGTGTGTATTTAAGGGTAAATGGTTTGAATTCTGTATTTTCTTATTGAATTCAGACAAAGTAATGCTATGTCTGATTTTTGACTGACTCTAATTCATATTAATAAACATAAAACATAAACATAAATGCATGAACATATGCAGGTGTTGGGGATGTTTCTATATTTAGATCTGAAATTATAACAACAGAGAGCTGAGGGTTGCGATTATTCATTGACTATAGTGGATCTTTAAAGCTGGCTTTGAAGTTTATAAAATCAAGGACAGTTAGAACTGTGTTTTTGGTTTCTAATAAGAAGAAACCTGACGGTATATTCAAACAACCATAATTGCAAGATTTTGTTATTAATAATGAACACAAATGTTAATGTGAAGGCAATCTTTACATTAAAGATTTTTGGTCAGGATAAAAGCTCATCAAACTTTAGAAACTGCACTGATGAAAGTAACCAAAGGTTTTCTGATTACCTCAGACAATGGACCTGTGAACTTTTCAGTGCTGCATTTGATATGATCAAACACAGAATTAAATGTTACTGAGATGAAAGGGGCTAATTTCTTTACTTTCTCATTCTCTGTGCGTGCTTTGGTTATTATTCTTGTCATTTACTGTGGGAGCATGTCCATTTTTCTTCCTGTTAGCAGGCTTTCCTTGTGTGATGCATACACATTTGAGTGCATCGACTTTTTGCCTTATCATGCAGTCCACGGGTAGGTTGGGGGGATATCTTCCCCCCTCTTTTAAAAGTAGTAGTGGCTTGTTAGGGCCAAAAAGGCCTTCTCTGCTGGCAAACACAAAAGCCTACCAAAAAAAAAAAAAAAAAAAAAAAAAAGAATATATATATATATATATATATTTACCATTTTTTTTACATTTACTATAGAATTTTAGAACAGTTCTTCTAGTTTATTTCAAATCAAATCAAATCGAATCAAAAACACTTTTTTTTATCCCAAAGGGAAATTAAATGTTGTTTCTATGTACAGCTTTATTTTTCTGTTTAAACAAAACAGTCCTCATCATCAACATCCATAATACATTCCTGATCATTCAGCTCTGACTCCTCTTCTTCAGCATCACTGTCCAACTCTGTTGAGAATGACCTTCATGTCAGGCTTATCGAGCTATGGCCATGTAGAGACCTTTGCAGAAGCAGAGGCTGAAAGTTTAAATAGGGGCACATAAAGCAAGATTTCAAAACGCCTTACAACAGCGTAACTTACTTTATGCCAGGAAAACATCAAGAACCAAGGTATGGCACACATACATACACATAAAGAAAAGCCAGAAAAATGTGTGTGCCTTGAGTTTGCTCTAACTACCACTGTCAGAGGAACCTTTAAGAAGTCTTTGAAAGTGGCCTCTTTACTGTTATTAAAGGAGGAGTAACATAGATATATTAAAGTCTGCTAGCAAAGAGTCCGATTACTTTAGTGAAAGTTCCTGTAGTTCATCTAAATTTATTTTTATGTGAACATGATTGAAAAAAAATCTTGCTCCAGTCTGTTTCACTTATACTGTAACAGACTTAAACATGAAAAGCACTTATGCAACATGCATTACATATATAATGTATTTTACAGCTGGTCATAGAGACTGTTAGCATATAGCAAAAAGTGCACCGTTATACTATTCCCCATGTTTCTTTTTTTTGTTTCTTTGTTTGTTTTCTTTTGGTCATAAAGCTACAAAAACACTTTTATCTTAGCCAGCAACTTTAACTGACTCATGTCCAAAAACAGCATGCTAAGCATGCTTAGTTTTATTCCAAACAAAAAAAAAAAAGCAAGCTAAGGACTGAAAACACTTTTTCAATTTCATCTGACATTCAAATAATGACTTGCTGGCATGCAACACTGCCAACATCTGCGAGATTAAGTCCTATCACTGACATTAGCTTGGCACTGTCTCTTGGACTGAGTGTAAATGCACACAGGACAAGGCACAGATACACAACCTTGTTTCATGTTTCATCCAAAACCAGACACTGCAGTTGTTTCTGCCTCCTGTTTATCTTCCTTTGTGCTCCACTCTGTGCAGGCAGGAAGAAGGAAAACATTTTTTTCAACTTTTACTCTGTTTGCAATCTCCGCACATATTGGAGAATAAATTATTCACATACTTGAACCACGTCTCCCTGTTGCCTAATTGAGATGACTGATGCTGTGCACTAATGTGTAACACCCTGAGTTTCATTTAAAAAATGCTAAAATCTAGAAAGCACACAGGGGATCTAAGTAAAAGTGGCAACCTTGAAACTGGAGCAGATATAGGTCCCCTGTTCTCAATTAATTCCCAGAACAAACACTACGAAGCAACTTATTTACAGCCTTACCCATGTTTCATCTTTAATAAGTTTGCCATCATCAATGACTGAGTAGAGGCTGCAGTAAGTAAGAGACAGGCTGGAATCAATGATTTCTAATTGAATAGAAACTCAACATGTTTTCAGGAAAGTGTCAGTTTAGCTCCATGAATGTTTCATTAGTCTTTGTTTTACTTTTATACCGTTTCAAACAAAACATTCTGTTAAGGGGATGTTCTCTGTAAGAACAAATGTCATAACTCATGGCTTATAGGTCAGTGGCTTGTGATAAAACAGGTATGAGGACAATGATATAATAAATTGTCCTGTTAAAAACACTAGCTAAGATCAAAATCAAGACTGCAGCTGTACAGCTTTTAGTGGGTCATACCTGAACCTGGTAACTCCACACTAATAAGACTGTTATCCATCCTTCCATTATCCAACCAACTTATCCTTGTTGGGTCGCGAGGGTCTGCTGGATCTCCATCAGTCTACCACTATTACATTATATTACAATCCCGATTTATGGTCGTCTTTATTTTATTAAATGGCAAAAAGTATTATTGATCAATATTTTGTCAGCGATTAAATCATTATAGAACTATAGAATAGAATAAACTAAACAGGACGAAATGATTGACCTATTGATTGGTTTGTTTATTTTAAACAGGGTAGGAAAATGAATTAAAGAGAGTAATACAAAATATTGAAACATTGGTCCTTCATTAGCACCTTTGCACGTGTGCCAAGGATGATTAAATTTAAAAAGAAAACTTATAGTCATTAAATTATAAAGAAATAATCATGCACTCAGCAGCGGACTGGAAACCCTAAAGATAACTGGATAAAGATGAGTTTACATTAACCGGAAATGTTTCCCAATATCTTTTCAAGTTAATAATACTTTTATTAGATATAAGGAAAGTTCAATGTTAAAAATTTTTATTTCAATATGTCTGAAAGGAACTTGCATGAAGAGATGTTATAAAAGTCTGACAAGAAATAAATCAATTAAGTTATTATTTTACCAAATGGTCTTCTGACAAAGAACTGTTTGCTGGTTGTAAAGTTCATTCAACTTTAAAATACAAATAAGCATTACTTTAGCATGTAGGTTGTCATTAGCATGTTCACTTATACTAATATAGTTGATATATGATGCACACGGTAGTCTATATGCAAGTATTACCTAAAACGCTAGCATTAGCTTAAATGCTTTCATTACTGTGTGGGGTGTTAATTACATGTTGACTGACACCTAATGTCTGCATGTAGTATGTAAAGTTTAGCTTATTCATCAAAATTAGCTAAAATGCTAATGTTAGCTATAGTGCTAACATTAACATGTAGGTTGTCAACAGCATGTTAACTTATCCTAATATAGTTGATGTATTATGCACATGTAGTGTAAAAGCAAATATTAACTAAAATGCTAACATTAGCTTAAATGCTATTCTTAGCTGTCAAGCTATTGTTAGCATGTAGGTTGTCATCAGCATGTGAACTTAACCTAATATAGTTGATTTATTATAAACACGGTAGTATATAAACAAATTTTAGCTAAAATGCTAACATCAGCTTAAATGCTACAATTACTATGTGGGGTTTTATTATATGTTGACTGACACCTACTGTCATCACTCACTCTATAACTGTTTGCTGGTTGTAAAGTTCATTCAATTTTAAAATACAAAATGTGTTTGCATTAGTGCATTATTATCACCAGGCACACAGATTACCAAAGTCATTAGTACCGATTATGTTTTTTCCATCAGTACACAAGAATACATTTATGTGCTACATTATAGCATGTAGGTTGTCATCAGCATCTGAACTTAACGTAATATAGTTAATTTATTATGCACATGGTAGAATATAAACACATTTTAGTTACAATGCTAACATTAGCTTAAATACTAATTTTAGCTTTGAAGCTAACGTTAGCATGTAGGTTGTCGTCAGCATATTCACTTTCACTAACAGACTTCATCTAGTATGCACATGTTGGTGTATAAGGTAGCAGAAGGTTACTACATGGATTTGTACTAGCATGATAATACTATGGTAGTATCATACTGTATGAGGTTATAGAAAAATCCCCCAAATAATGCCTCATAACGCATGTAATCAAAAGTGTCCCCACAAAGGCTTTTTAACCAGAAACCCATTAGAGTCCCCACAAAGCTGCATAAACCATTGTAAAGGGATTCAAAAACACTGCATGGCCTTATATGGTGAACCAATTAAGTTCTCCAACTGGGCGTTTGTATGAATTCAAAGGGCCCATGAAAAGCCCAGTAGTATAGTGTATACATACTCACATACATACTGCAGGCACCGATTATAATTGGCCCAGTTTAAACTGAGCCATTTAAACAATACATAAGGATAATTTATTCTGAATACATTTCGATCCAATCGAGGAATTTATATACACGTGTAATTCATGGTGACCTGTCTTTGCGTAAATACCTTACCAATCTTAAAAGACCTACCATAAGACGAGATTTTTATCATTCAACTGTCCATCATGTTGACAGTACTTATAAGGGAAGTATAACTGAATATTAAACATTAGCATAACAACACATAAAAGCAATAAATGACTTTAAGCAACTACAGAGTCATTTCATACATTCATACAATAGGAAAATTTTACTGATGTTTATTTATCTGTGGTATTTTGTAACATTTATTATGACATTACAATAATCCAATTTCACAAAATAATCAGACTGAATTAACAACAGTTGGAAAATACACATCACCAATATTATACAAATGAAATATTAATAATTTTATTGAAAAAGCACTACTTCAAAATAAATGTGACATTTCACATAAAGGTCTAATTTATATTTTTTTACATATTAAGTCTAGACTCTATTTAACCATATCCAGCACATTCCACTTAAGTATACTGATATATCCAAGGCTAAAATTATATAAAGTCCAGTTAAAGAGTCAAATTTATTTGGTATTGTGAGAAAAACACAGCATGCAAAACTGTAGGTATTGTACCCAACAGGAATTGGTTTTAGTTTAAAAATCCATCTTGATGAGGACCATACATATTTTAATAACATTATTTTCAAGTACATAAGGAGAAACGTAATATTAACAAAAACTGCTTTTATATATAATCGGGTTATATTTGTCTGAAATTGAAGTTTGGTTAAGCTCATGTAATTCAGTTTGAGCCAAGTCTCATAATGTCACTTACCTGCCACTTACCGCCCCGGATTTTATTGTTGCCTTGTTACAGGATTCAAGCAGTATACTCATGACACCATAAAGTGTATGACCCAGTTCCCAATTTTGTCACGATCATGACTTCTTTCGGGTTTAATAGCTTTGAACATTTGTTATATTTGTCCTTATTTTTTTTCTTTTGCTTTTATCAGATCAGCTGTTTCCTTTTATCCTTAGATCAGACAATTTTCAATTATTTTAGGTTGATCATGTATATTGTTTTTCTTTGTGTTTAGTTGTTCTTTATTTCTATAGATTAAATGTTAGACTTAGGGTATATTTCCCCTGTTAGTGTCCACTCCTGCCCTGCCTGGTCCATTCCCTCAGCTGCACCCTGTTGTCAGCAAACCTGTTTCTGTTCAGTAATCAAGCTCTGTAGCATTTAAGCGCCTCTGTTTTTGTGTGACAGAAACCCTGGCTGTCTGGCATTTGGGTCCATCACTAATAAACACCATAACAGATTGAATATATTTTATGCACACATAACCATTGTTAGGCCAACTTTCTCCAATGCATTTTTGATGTTTATCCCCATGTCAACATGTCAGTAACTCTCAATTTTAATCCCAAGAAAACCTGAAGGAAAGTTTTGAAACTTTACCAACTAATCTCACAGATACAAAACTCCACTATCCAGAAACGTCTATCCCCTTCTCTCCGTTGTTCTTCTGTATTCACATGCAGTGCCTGCTCTGCCCATCACCTGCACCTGCAGGATACAAAGAGAGTCTGCAAAGAAGGAGATGAAGACCTTTCTGTGTAATAATTTTACCCTGTGATGCTATTCTCAGAGTTGCATAGTGGTTTTTGACAATCTCCTTCTGTGTTGTATTTCAGGCCAAGGAGTGCAGAGACAAAGCTGACATTGTCCTTTCATTTTCTGATCTGTCTGGAAATTCCTTCACAGTCTTGGTCAGACTGGTGTTCTAAACTGGTCTATTCAAGGGCTGGTATTTCAAAAATGCATTTAATGATTTTAGAAATGTGCCATAAAAGCAAAACTAGAGCTATGCATGAAAAGCTGATCCTTTTTTTATTATAGTTCCATATGTGAGGTTAGGAATGCAATTTATTTGAACTATCATTATTGTTTCATGAAATTAATATTATTTTAAAATGAAGTCTTCCATAGAATGGTCAGTAACAACGGGGACATTTACTATTCACATTCTACACGCAGGATCTCAGTTTACACTCTTGTAGTCAGGGATGTTTCAACAACTAAAAAGCACCAATTGGTACATGTAGGTATAACCTTGACTTTAAAACCCATTGTACAGAGAAGGAAGTAACATAATCCGCTTGACACAGCTGCCAATAGTTGCTCAGTGAGCTGTGTGAAGTACTATCAGCCGATAGTCAGCTACATATTTGCCAGTATTCACAACTAAAAAGGATAATTTTACCTTTTCAACTTTTTAGCATTATATTTAATGATTTACAGTTTTGTTGCTGGGTTTGTTAGTAGTGAGTTAACTTTGACCTTTAATGCAACTTTTGCATGATTTTAACGAATACATTTTTTTTTAAATAAATAAAAAATATAAAAGAAAACCCAATATTTATGCATGACATTGAAACTTCCTACAAATGGATTGATTAATGAAAAAGTTAAGAGTCACTCCAAGCACTCAGCATGCTGAAGTAAGTAAAGCTTAAACAGCAAAGCATTTATAATTGCATTTTATATATTTATTGTTGCAAAGATATTTAAGTAACAACTGCGCAAATCGAAAAATAGGCATTTGTTTTTTTAGCAATCATTGATATGTCGTTTGGTATGGCTCGACAATCAATGCAATTTCAGGATAGCCAGTAATCAAATTGCGTGTAGTTCAAACAAACATTTAAAGTTAGTCGGTTTTACATAAAGCTTGAATTTTTCCATTTCTATGTTAGGTAATGAAAGCCTTAAAATTAAAATCAAAATGTATTTACAGAAGTGTCTGGCATGCAAAGAAGTTGAAAATGTCTCACAAAGGCCTACGTCCTTTTAGCTAGAAAGATAATAATTTACCAAACGGATATAAGCTGTTAAAAATGTGGGGGTAATGGATGGAACGAAGTCTCCACTGGTTTAATCACCAGTGGAGACTTCGTTCCTCCATCCCTCCATGTAAGGTCTATTTGGTTGCTCTAAATGGTTTCATTACCCCCACATTTTTAACAGCTTATATCTGCTTGGTAAATTATTAGCTGGACACTGTAAACACCTAGATAACACCACCTGTTTTCCCCGAAAGTACATAAAGGACACAATTGTTCTGTGTTGGAATAAGACTTGCTACAAACCTGTTTGCTGACTGTCAATTAAAGTTAATTCAGTTTTAAAACCTGATTCGTGTTTTGTTTGGTACATGATTATCACTTTCAATTTCAATCTCAGAAGAATTGTATTAACTGAACAAAGTCATTTGTCCAATCGTTAAAACCTTAGACACAGATGCATTTATGGGCTACATTATTGACTATGCAAGTGGTTTAACCCTGCCAACCGGATGATACAGATAACAGCTGAGCAAATAATATAAATGTTATATGAATGTCTATCCTTTTTTCTCATACTCACTGTCTCCTGTGCATGCAGCCTTAGACAATTTATTTAATATAAGTAGTTACAGCTTTTTCTTATATATTTAGAAACATTTTCCGTGAATAGGTGTATGCACTAGAGTCAGTGGGTAATAAACATATCTATAGATCATATATTGTCTCCAAAGTTGTTTATGAGATTAAATTCAAAACCTTGCTGTAATTCAAATCTAACGCTTTATTGCTCAGCTTTTTCTGCACAGGCACCCTCTTTGTTGTTACATAGGTTGTTACACAACATGGGTTCAAAATGTATTCAAACTGGCTCCCAAAAGACAAAATCACCTTCTCCCTCATGCAAGACAGAAAATAATTCTATACAAACTAACGTCTTATGATTTCAAACGAAACAAACAATGAATTTAAGTTATGATTATGTCCCTTTTTTGATGAACTTCTAAGAAGAAAAAATCCAATTATTGAACAACAACCATTTTTCACAAATTCTACAGCAAGGCTTATTCTGACCAATGAAAAACGCTGTCAGCGGGAAGTGAAGGAGTTTAGATATATCCATGATAGATAAATTGGGTGATTGGATTGGGACATCATCTTTAGTAATACAAATGCTGCGCGGAAATGTTGTTAGGCAAAAGCATAGCTTTTTATTTAGCAATGCTGTAGATCATGAGATGCCGATCATGAATAAAATATTGAAATCCCCTGATAAAATTTCCTGTAATGATCGTCCTACATACAAAGGAGAATGTAAAGTGGCTGGATATACTCTAAGAAAGCTAAGAGCTCCATCAAATCAGATATTTCTTTGTCCCAAAAGGCATATCGGTCAGGATTTGTTTGGGCATTTGATATTGATGGATGGATGGATGGATGGATGGATGGATGGATGGATGGATGGATAAAGAACAATTAATATGGCTCATAAAGCCAGTAGAATGTGTTAAGTTTCTTCCACCACCACCAACTCAGACATTCCTATATTAACTCTGAAGCTTGTTAATCATGAAGCTTACATTGTCAATATGATACATATGAGTCAAACTGCTGCAATCCTGTTGAGGTTGCACAAGCTTTGATTAAATATGTCTCTGGCAATTATTTGAAATTTCCTAAACCGTGTCATTCATATTCAATTTTGTGAAACAAAATGTTTAAAAATGCCATTTGAAAAAGGGAATTATTATGTTCATGCTGTATAATAATAAAAGTTTCTAAAGTGAAGTTGGTCTGCACCGATACCGACATATTTTCTTAATTTGCTTAGACTTTGATGTGCAGCAGAACAATCTGCTAAACCTCCAACGAGTCTTTACTGACTACATCCTTCACTGGCTATCCATCCACTGTAACACTTTATGAAGTACAGCTGCAGCTGATGCAGCCAGACAACTTTAGAGGTGATGCAGCTTTTCAAGGTTGGCTGCTTCCTGGTTGAGGCAACATTAGGCTCTAGAGGGAGGTGGGCATCAATCTCACATGTCTTAAAGAACAAAAGGCTGCCTGTAGCCTTGTAGTATTTTTTCTTCTTTATTTATATTGCCTCTGTTATTTCATTTCTTTATATATTCTCCACTGGCTTGTTTTAGGGACTTATTAGGCTTACAAAAATGTTACATGAAATCCGAGTAAAACCTAAACTATGTTCAGACATGGTAAAAAAATATTATTCAGAATATCCTTTATCCTTTAATGCACATCTTCATGTTAGCACTCTAAGTTTGTCCTCCCAACATCCAGCATGTGGTCTTCTACATTGCTAAAAACGGAAGATACATTACATTTTTATTGCAATATTTTTTCTTCAGTAATGTCAACTTCCGAAGCTGCTTTTCCAACCAATTTCTAATACATGATTGACAACCTTAATATGACAACCCTAGCATTTGAAAATGTGATTAATTTGCTTTGGTTAATGGTGATGAACATAATCAGGCAAAATAGAAATATATGCATGCTTCTTTCCTCTTCCTTGTTTTCCACTTGTGTTTCTTGTTTTGAGGCACAGCGACCTATTATTGCTTGGTACAGTTCTATGTTCCTACGCTGGAGAGATAATATAGTCGCCAGGTATATAGTGGGGAGAGGAGGTATGAGAAATGCAATGCAGTTTGTGGGAATACTTTGCAAGAGGAAGACAAAGAGTATAAAAGAGAAATGTTGGACCACAACAGTTGATATTTAAATTGTTCTTCTGTCATGTTTTTTTTTGTTTTTTTCTAATGTTTCTGGCTAAATGCACTAAACTGATTATTTACTTTACATACAGGTATACCAGGTATCACATCAGGGTTTTGGTGAAGTTATGTATTTTCATTATGATCGCTATAGGTTAAACGGTAGTCTATTTTATAATTTAGCCAGGCTGTCGGCAAAACATATGACTGGTGTTTGAGCAACCATTCTGTTTGAGATAACATTTTGTTTTCTTTTGGATTCCTTGTAAAACTGTGTTAACGTTTACTGATTCGTTTGTTGGTCTCATAATTCTGGATTTTCACGACTAATCCAAGAACCCCACTCCCACCAAGTCTATTTCAAATGCTGTTGATGGCAAAAGAGTTTGTTCCATATTGTTGTCTGCCATGTCACATAACCTGCACTGCACTTAGTAAGTATGTACAACATATGGCTCAGATATTTGCAATAACTCCAGATGTGCAGAGCGCTGTTGAAGGGCAGAAATGTAATTCTGAGTTAATGCAGGCACGCAGTTCCAAGTTTTAAGCAAGAGTAAAGACAAAATAATCTCAATGCCAATTCTGGCACCTATTTTTCATGGCACCCCATACAACTTTATGTATTTTAACAGTTTATCTTAACATATTAAGAGAAATGTCAGTTTATGTCCAATCAAAAAATTTAAGTAAGCCAAGAAGGTCTTTATAGTTTTATTATAAAAAATATAGAGCTCTAAATAAATTAGCTGTTTCACTATAAATGAGGTTCTGGTGTTCAGCTCAATCCTGGTTCATTCATACCAGCAAACCTCGTCATCTAGATATTTAGTTTAAATCAGAGGTCAACTTAAAACCAATCTGCATATGAAGGGGAAATATCAATCACTGTCGATGCCAAAAAAATAGCCAAAAATTGTTCAGAAGCCTTTACATGTTGCATATTTTGTCTGCGAACTGTCTAAGAACACATCATTAATTTCCCATTGCAAAATCTCTTTCTGTAATAAAGGTCCCCAGTTTGTATATATTTTAGGTTTTGCTTGTTTGTTTGTATTAAGTTAAAAAGTGAGCAGAATGAGACAGAAAGCAGACTTATTTCCCATTAAACTTTCCCATTGTTATGCTGCTATAGCAGCAATTAGCAATATTTTCATGTTTTACTGCATGCATGTGACTTTCTTATTATTGAACATTGATTCACAGTATAAAAAAAAAATCTTATTGTTAATATACTTTGATCAGTTTCATGGCGAAAAAACCTTGGGTACCGCTACCTCAAATCAAAGTCTTGTGTCTAAGAGGAAAAGCCTTGTTTTGTGACAGAATTCTCCACAGCAAGTTATATTTCATTCACCCCTGCCAGCAAGTTGGAGAAATTTTGATAAATAGTCCTCATGCAACAGTGTCTTTAACTAGACAGAAACAAAACAAGCCTGACAGCGCTCAGGATTTATTTTATTTTTTTCCTTTGCATTTGGTCATTATTCTGCACAGTGCAGAGAGGAAGCCAAGTGTGGCAGGTGAGAGCATCTTGACTAGACAGCTGTCAAAGCCACTCTGAATAGAAGGGCAGAGCAGGAGAGCAGCGTCACCAACAGAGGCTTCAGTGCTTTGACCGGTAGGAAGCAGGTACAGTTGGTGTACGGAAAACACACAGAGAAGGGAAATGTAATGCACACATGCGCCTGCATGGGTGGTTTTGTTGCCATGGTATCAGATGATTGATCCCCTGAGTTAAGTAGAGAGAAAGAGAATATTAATGATGGGGAGGGAGAGGGGTTGGAGGAGGAAAAGCAATAGCATAGTGGGTGAGAAAACAACTAATAGAGGCTCACATCGATGTACCGAGGGACGGATCAATGAATACAGCATGTAGTGTGTTTTGTATTTGTGTCTGTGAGGACACACTAAAGCCTTTTATTGCTTCATGTGAACTGCTTTTCTCAGCTTACTGTGTGGAAGCTTTTTATGTTGTAACCCAAGCAAACTTATGGGGATTTGGATAAATCTATATATTCTGCCACTATGATCAAATCCCAGAAGATTATCTGTTTCTATATTGGTTTATGATTAAAGCCTTACTCTCTAGATTAGGAACAAATAATTCCTTATCAAAACATGATCATGTCTATTACCCAAGGAAGGAAGCTATAAAACAACTACAGTGGTAGTACAAAAAAAGCATTATGTTCACCCTAACAAATGTTAGTTGTTATTACCGTCGTTATAGTTGCCAAATAGTGAAAAACCAACAATTCACAACGATCCAATGATATAGATTTTTTTTAGCAGGAAAGTTTATAAATAGTTTATATTGGTCTTATAATCTGATCTGTATTTTTCTTTATCTAGTGGATGTCACTTCACCAAGTTCTGACTGATATTGATACAGACAACAGAGAAATGTAAGATACGTTTAAGTCTAAATACAGAGAATAGAGACATACCCACATAGGGACCTAACAGACCTTAGTAAGCAAAATTAACATCACTGAAGCTTTGGGATCCGCTAGACAGTAGGACGGACTGGTAGGTATGTTTAAAAATGCCTAAGAGGGTGGAAACCGTGGAAACTGCACAAAATGCAGAAGTTATTTTGTTGTAAGGACACACAAAGTTTGATCATTAACCTAGTGTTAGTCTAGAAAGCTTGTTCAGTTGAAAATCAATTTACGTTGTCCAACAAAAGCACTTCAGGCCACAAACTATTACATTTTCATGTACGGGTTACACAAATCTACATGGCTATTTGATTTGAATGATAAAAATGTTGATATAAGCGTGTTGTCTCACTTGTGTTAGCAAGACATAACAGTGTTGAAAGCAGAACTTATATTTTCCTGCTGAAGATGTAGAAGCTTGCATTTGCAGCAGTCTTTGTTTGTTATTCAGTCCACAATGAAGGTATCACAAATGTTCTTTTCTTTAGCCATCTGCAATATTTGTAGAGCATCCCCCTGAGAACGAATAAGAATGTCACAAAAGGATCATAGAGCCAGAAGCACAAACTCGAAGGTTTAACATTTCAGTCAAATGCAGTAATTACAATAATAAGGGTTTTTGTACCAGCATAAAGGTATAACCACTAGGGTGACAATTACCAAGTACTAAGTGTTCTGCAGAGCCGTAGTGGTTTTGTATTTAAAGTTAATTTTTGTATGTAAACTCACGGTTGGTTTATGTACTTTCAAAGATTGCGTGCAGCCTTTGGAGCTTAGAACCTGTTTAAAATAATCACAGGTGCGATGACATGATGGAATGATCACAGTTTAAAAATTACAGAAGCTTTGTCTGTGATGTGTAAACTTTATATATCATTAAAAAAAAACGAATACATTCAGATGTGTCCCTGCTCTACTACATCTAATTTCACAATAAAATCCCCCTAATAAGCAACAAAGTTCTTCAGAGGTCCATTGTATTTAATAATGTTTATTTAGGTAGAGCCATTCGTATGTAATTACCAGAGACCCTGAGGACATGAAATTTCAGCCAGACAAAGATGTATAATTATTTAATATAGACAAACCAGCATGATAACTGTGTGCCACCAGAAAAAATAGACTTTCAGAATAGAGACATAGGTTGGTGTCTCTATTCTGACCTTTTTTTTAAACGCTGTAAAGTGAAGCCACAAACCCGCTTTTCGGTTTCTCAGAGAATGAGTGGAGGGCCGGTGGCAGAGCGATGACGTCTATGGGGGCTGAGGCAGGACCCGAGTTGATGTTCAGAAAACCACACAGCAGCTCAAAAGCTTAACAAATCTGCCGCTGTCTGTCTGCCAGAGGGCTGAATATAAAGCCAGATGACATCTTAACTGTCTTTATCCATATAGAAACAAAACTGGAGTAGTTACTTTTTAGCATAAGAAAATTTGTAAAATTGACTGTAAATGTTTAGCTACTCGAATGGACATAAAAGGACTTTAAATTGCATTTAGTGATTCACACGATAATGGTGGTGAGCTAAATTGTAGCCAGAGCTTCCCTGGGGCAGTCTGACAGTAAGGCCGACATGCTCAGGGGTCACTGGGGTCTCTGACAACGCAACAAGCAAGGAGACAATGACAGTGATAAACGGCAATCAACTGGGTTAGTTGGACAAACTTCTCCTTATGTATACATAAGGACAATTACAAAGTCAGCCTTGTGGATAGGTTTTGTTGGATTAGATGCTTCCAAAGAACTGTACAAATGCATATATAATGAGTTCCTTTACATCAAGGCTGAAAACCTGCTTTATAAAGGTGAATTTCTTTCATAATAACTAGAATAATTTGTGGTAGTCCGGATAGCAACTTTTCATGAGTTCTTTATTGCCTCTGCTTTGACAAGTTTTTTGTTTGTTTATTGTGATGTGTTATTACCTCAGAAACCACTTTGAATAGCTTTGTTACTGAAATGTGCTATACAAATAAACCTTTCTAAACTTGAAGCAGTCAGATCATGCAGGACTCTGGCCCTAGTAAACTAGAGTTTAGTTTGACTGAGTCTGATAATGGCCAAACTGTAATGACTTGGTTGAAAAGAGCTCAACTCTGCAGTGCTCAGTTTCAATCAAAAGTGGAAAAAAAGGAACTGGCAACAGGAAAATCGCTCCATGTATTAATCCAAATTGGTAGAAACAATGATTTTTTTTTTATTTAACTTACAACTAAGCTGCTATAGCTGTTAAATACACAAATGGTGGCAGAATGCATCATGTTTTTTTTATATTTGTAGATCTACCATCACATAAGCTACTTGTCTTTACTACGAAAAGCAACTATGATAGTTATGCATCATATGTGGGCAAAAAAGCAATGACAGGAAATCGATTTGACACATCATGTGGACGTGTGGCACTTGAATTAGGAACACATTGTACCAAGATGCATTATGGGGACAAGGCTAGCCAAGCCAGGTGTCAAGTACCAAAGTATACCTTCAGGGGTCTAATGTGGTCTTTATCTTCATTCAAGTTTGAGAGGAAAAAAGAAATAATGACTGTTATACAGGATTTCCAAAATGTTATATCATATTGGTGTATAAAGGTAGTATTGTTTAATATCGTGATTTCAAAAGGATCATGTATCTTTATCTCCTTGTTTGGAACTCTTCATGTGATGAATAAGGATAGAGCAGAAACAATAACTGACCAAGATGAAGTTTTGAGTTTTGGTTTCCCAATTATAAGGAGTTCTTTCCTTATCAGGTAAAAACCACTCAGTAGTAAGATTGTAAAAGCTTAAGAAATCTGTCTACTGTAGAGAAATAAAACTTGACGTGCAGTTATTCTGATCAAATGCTTTTGATACAACAGAGAGAAAAAAAGCATCTCCTGTCCAAATATAAAAATAGAAGCAAGGTTACATAAAAGAATTTGGTCAGTGACAAGTTTTCTTGAAAAAAGAATAACAACATGCATGAAATAACACTTATTATCCACTACCTGATTTAAGAAGTTAAAGTCCAAACATAACACATTTTTTTTTATATATCAACAGTTGAGAGTGAATAAAGCTCTTGCTGTAAAAAAAATATAATTTTCTTTCTCCTTGTTATCAAAGAGTTAAGGAAAATGAAATGCTGAAGACTGTCTGTCTGTGACTTGTGGCCAAAAGCAATATAAGCCCCCAGTGCCAACCTAGACATCCACTATTCCCTTAACTCCCCCTTTTTCTTCTTCCGATGTGCCTCCCCATGAAGAAGATTATTGTGCCTCTGATAAAGTGTTTAAGTTGCTGCAAGGTCAACGCTACTGCTCTTGCAGATAAAGAGACACGCAGAGATGGGGAGCCCAGCTCGGGGGGGCACCGTAACCAGCAGATAAAACTGCAGAGGAAGATGGATTCTTAAAAAAGATAAAAGAGCAAGAAAGGCACGGGACGAAAGAGGAAGATGGATCGCCAGCTACTAGGACCAACAGGACGTCATATGTGATATCTGCAGGCCACCCACACAGGAAGAGCAGCAGCGACAGGCTGCTTACTTATCTGCCTTGGCCCACTGAGCCTCGGGCGTCGAAAATTATTAGAGATAAATGCTGGATTTTCACTCTGATGCATGGTGTTACTCTGTGCTACTAATAGGTTGTGTTGCTTTATTAGTAAGAAGTTAGGCTTCCTTCAGACAAACAAGTCTTGGGTCAAAAGTGAAAAATAAATTTAAAAAAAGAAAGGAATTGCAGGCAATACATCTTAAACAATATCAATAGTATCGGAGGTTGTAATATGGTTCTAAATTGCAAGTAATGGTCTTAGCTTTTAGCTGAGCGGATTTCTTTCAAGGGTCAGGGGTCTTTTAATGTTAAACTTTGTAGCACTGAAAGAACAACACAACCCTGCCCTCCTCAGGCATAAAACGGAACTTAATACACTGCACCTTGTAAAAAATAATAATATTAATAAAGTGGATGTAATCAAGCATCAAATGTAATAGACAACCACATTTAAAACATTTGGGATATCTTTCAAGATAAATTAAGTATTCAAACAGAAATAATTTATGTTTGCAGACTCACCTTTAATCAATCATCACTTTTGAGGCTGTAACTTACTCACATTTAACAGCTTTTGAAGGAGCAGTCACGTGGCAATGTGCCAAATGCTCTTTTAGCAAAACACCGAAACCATATCAGTGTATGAACATGTAAATATTTTAAATGTTGGAGGGAGAATTCGACCTGGCCTTGCAGCACAACAATTAACATTTGCCATATAGTATCATTTGAAGCCTAAACTCTTCTTGCAGTTGTAATTCAAGAACAAGAACACAGCATAACAAGGTGGTGTTAACCTTATTTGTAAAGGACCAGAGCACTTTATGTTGTGGAGTGATACAAATCAGGGGAAGCAGGGATCAGGAAGTGTCTCAGAATCTTCCAGGGGGGCTTTTTATTTGCCATCTTGTATGAAGAGCTCCAGGATTACCGTGCTCAAGGAGCTGTGAAATCTCCTCTGACACCTTGGGCGTCTGAAACAACTGGTGTCGCTTCTCCTATCATAGAAACACACACTGGCCAGCGTCCATCCTGAATAACAAGGAGAAAAAGTCCCCCAAACCTTTTACACACAAACCCTCTCACAAGCCCAGCTCACACACACACACACACACAAACCAACCGGACAAAATCTCTCACACACAGAGTCAAAAACAATCCGGTTCTGTCCTTTTTAAATTTCTAAACCCAAACCTGACATGCCACCAATCCAATTTATGTCAACTATGGTCCTTCCACCCATCGCCCTCAATGACAAGAGCAAAAACAGCTATCCGTGTTGACAGCAGTCAGGAGAATACTTACTCGCCACATTGTTGTAACCTTCCCTAAAACAAATGTCACCATCAATAGCCCGGCACATCTCAACTGACACATGCAATGTCCGGTCGTTCAGCGGAGGCATTTGAAAACCACAGATGACACACGAGTGGGAGGGAAGCACAAAATTCTTTTAAATTCAGCAAATGGGAGGGAGGATTTATGGTTTAGATTTTCTTTGGTGTAACTCTAAATCTGGCCGCTGACAGGATAAATCTCTCTGAAATTAAACATTGTGGTGGTATTGTTGGTCCATGTTGCCAAGAGAAAACTACAATGACTTGCATCTTAAACAGGTTAGGCATTTTGTTGTATGTATGTATGCATGTACATGCAGCACCTACATACGAGCTATTAAACACCTCCAAGAGCTGTGAAAAACCTTGGCCTACACCCAAATCATTCTCTTAAAGGTACAATTCAGAATCTGCTAGATAAAACATAGAAAATCACCAAAGTCATAAGCATGCTTTTTTTTGTTTTAAAAAGATTCACTAAATATTGCAGAATATGGTTCTAATGTAGATTATGCTATAGTAGATCTCAAAAATCTGAGTCAAGATTTTTGTCAGTGTGAATGGAAAGAATTTGATGTTTGCGTCTCAGGACAGCACATTTCTGAAAAAAAAAACACAAAACACATGCATGATTGCGCCCTGACAGTCAATCGGCAACCTGAGTCATGAGTGTAATCAGGAATGGCTGATTGTCCACTGGAGGAGGTGGCGAGGGGAGGGAAGAACGATGCTGCTAACACAATTCATGACAGCCTCTCACAGGACCTTGCCGACTGATTACAGCTCCAAGCAAACCCATGTGGCAAACAGATATTACATCAGCACATGCCGGTATTGGACCAAGCCTGGTTTAAATGCAAGTACAGCTCACAGCGATTTAAACTTGAGGCAATGAGAGAATTACCTTTCTATATGGGCTCTAGATGAGTTAAGGGATTTTTCTTTTCACTGATTAATAGTGATGGTCTCAAATTGTTTCATTTTTTCAGTTGTTTTGCACTTAAAGACCATTGTATTTTTGAGAGTAGTGGTTAGATATGCGTTCAGCAATGAAATACTGGGGCAGTAAAATTGCAGCAGCCCAGATTGATTTTGCAAACCAGACCCATTAAGAACATTGATGTGAAATGACATTCCCCGAGCCCGAACAATAGAGAAAGATCTCGAAGCGTTATCTCATTTTACCTCCAACCTTATGAACACTTGCTGTGTGTTATCTGCCACCTGCCCAAAAGTTCACCTCTATTTTTAGTCGTGCTTTAGTCCCCAGACCAATTTTAAACATGGTGCGGTCCGACTCCTTTTTCAAAATTGGGTCACATATGTGTTCAGTGCTTCCTGACCTCTTAACAATTTTGCCTTTAAAATGACTAGAAGAAAATGCAAAAATGTACAATTTTGGATCTGTTGTCGAACAATTTTGAGTATAAAAGAAAGCATTTACTTTTAAATGGAGTTAAATTACTGAACCAGACTCTAGGCAGGTTGAGTTTTCAAATTTAATTGACCGCTTACAAACTCATAGCAGTCTTATAATTGAAATTAGCTTCTATTTAAAAGATGAAATAAATACCCAGGAGTTCTTATTTTTACTCTTCCAAAGCAGAAATGTAAATCATCTATGTTTACAGTGCCTGTGAAAATCCGCAGAGGAGAACCAGATTAAGGAACAGGGGGGCCAGCTGAGACCCAGCATAGCTGCTCTTGGACTCTAATCTCATACTCCTTGCCTCCTAGGGCTTGATGTGTGGACTTGGTCACAGAATTATTAAGGTGTCTTTGACTTCCTTGAGGCAAAAAAGAAGTAGCCACAGTGGATTTTATGACAATTCTGACCAAGTTCTATAATGATGAAGCTTATCCTGATTTAAAAAAGGTTTATACAGTAAGACTAGATAAATTAAATACAATTTTATGAGTAGCTGCAAAGAAGTTTATTCAATAATTTTTTAATGTTAAATTTCATAATAGTTGTGAAGCAACAAAATAAGTTTCTGTTTTGGTCAATTTTGTTTAACCTGAAGGAACACTGCATTTCCGATGATGACCAGCACATAGCGTCGTAAAATCCTCATCTCCCAGTCGCTTGCAGTTGGATTGAAGTACATTTCTGTTTCCAATGTGTGTGAAAGATAATTAGTGATGAGGTAATGAATATAATTGGGGTGAAACAATGTCATATGATGATGTTGAAAATAATAAATGAAGTGACGAATGCCATAAAGCAGTCAGCATATTCACAGTTGTTTTGTGTGGCAGGGTTCCTGCCACCCTCCTTTTTTAGTGTTGCTTAGTGACGGTTAAAGCAATACGGATCCCCTTGGGCCATGACAGAGGTGTCCTTCAACGCGTTGTAAGTCAACTAATAACAAAAAGTATGAAAATATTTTATGATAGTTGAAAACTTAGTGTTGCTTTCATAATTCCACAGAAAATTCTGCAAATCGTTGAATTTGTGAAAACTGAGCTTCTTCTGGTATTCCAATATTTTCAATGGCATAGGCAAGACCAAACGTTGTCAAAAAATATCATGGGAAAGAGAAAAAGCCACATTCCAGCCTTGTTGTATTATGGATACAGAAGGAAATAAATTGTATCAGTTGCCCTTTGTTTGGAGCTTTATGTTAAGTCTTTCTTCCTGAGGTAAGGAGGGTAATTAAAGTGGTGATGGATCACTGACACTGAACTCCTTAGTAATGGATTGAAATCTTATCTCTCTCTAGCATACATGGAGCCACCATCAGTTACATCGTGTTTCAGAGAAGACTTGGGAGAAACTATGTTGCTCATGCGAGACCAATATGGAGCTCTTTAGAGTTACATCAGCATTACATTTGGAAAGAAAATAAACTCTTCGATCCGAACAATATTACAGTCATATTCATGGCATACTCCTTCAACTAAAAAAAAGGTAACGATGATTTAAGGATAGATTTCTGTCATGACGATCACCTAAAATATTTAACCAAGGCAAATGTCCTGAGATCTTCAAACCTTATTCATATGAATTGTTAAAGCGGAGGGGTTAGGGATGCACAACCAATATAACGACTACCGAAGAACAAGAAATGAAGAAAAGCAAACTTAAAGTATTATATTCTGAAAATTGGCTTTCATTATTACTGTTTCTTATTTTAATTTTTGTGGGTATTAATAAAGTAGTTTTGAGCTAAATTTGAAGTTTATCTGTCATTGGCTGCAGCTCAGTCTTGAGCCTGTTGGGTGTGATCAGCCAAAATGGAATTAATTACAATTCTCCTGAAAGTATTAGCAACACATGGGAATAATAAAATTCCCTGTAATATAATACAAATTACAGTATGAGCTGCAGTTAAGCTCCATTATTGACTCAATTTTACAGAGTTTGAAAAATCACAGTGACATCAATTTAATAGATCCGCATTGAAAGTGTTAAAGATTGTTGTATCAGCTTATTGATAAACTGTCTAAAAATGAAATATTATGTGCTCTCCTAATTGCCTGTTAACAGAAAACTCAACTGCACTCAATCAAGCTATGGCCGCAAGCTATACTTTGATCAATGAAGTCAAGATTGAAGATTTTCTTCCAGCTTTCAGGCATGAGGCAGCAGGAAACTGCAGAAAAACACCATCAAATGTAGAAAAACACAGAATAAAAATATTTAATCCCATCAGAAAATAGACATGAAAAGTAAAGAACTTGCATTTCATTTTTTACATGAACAATCCAAACATATATCAAAAAAGCTTTAATCATACACAGGTGTATATGGGAGGTGTCTCAAATAATTACCAAAATGGGGATGCCAGGGCTCCCTTCCCTGCTCCCCACCACAGGAGCAGGCTGCAAACATCAAACCTTTTTCTCCAAAAACACAAAAAATTCAGTTTTGGTTGATTTGATTTTGGTGGCCAGTTTGGGCAAAAGCAGTACTGTTTTGCCTGAAGGAAGGCTGCATTTTCTATGAGGACCAGTGCATTGCTTCGTAAACTCCTGATCTCTCAGTCACCTGCAGTTTGATTGAAGTACATTTCTGTTTCAAGCGGCTGTGTGAAGGATGAATAGCGATGGGGTAATGAATCTAATTGTGGTGAAACAATGTCATATGATGATGTTGAAAATAAGAAACGGGGGAAGTGACGCATGCCGTACAGCAGTCAGCACATGTGTAGTTGTTTTGTTTGGCAGGGTTTCTTTAACCCTCCTTAAAGTTGCTTAGTGCCAGTTAAAGCGATACGGACCCCCTCAGGCAAAGACAGAGGTGTCATTCAACGAGTTGTAAGTTGATGTATAATCACTAAAATTATTAAATATATTTTATAAAGGTTAAAAAGTTACTTCAGGTTGCTTTAAATCTAATTATATAGATTAAACAGAGAGGATGGACATAAATCGTATAAACTAATTACAACATTCTTCAAAATTTACCATATTTCAACTGGGAGTGTGAAAACTGAAAATAGGACAAATCCAGAAAGTTCTTCTGGTTTCCATATCACCATTTATTCCTGCACTGTTTTTCTGTTTTTCATTGTTCTTTGTTCCTTTCTGAATTCTACTGTTACAATCATCCTAGTTTCATATCTTGTCCATGTCCTTCTTACAAGTGTGATGTAATGAGGCAATCTCTTTAAACTGGTCTAAATGTTGTAGTTATTGTATGGTTCCCTGACAATGTCCGATCTAATTTATGATTTCAAATTAAGAATCCATCTATTCCTTATGATATGTTTTTTTAACCTAAGATTGTCTATTTTGAAAAACTCATAGGGGTTTCAGATTAGTTCTTTTTAGATAATACTCAATTGATGGAGCTTTTCAACTATCTCTGTAAAGAAGAAGCATGTGCAATATGTGTGGGCTTTCTCCAGCTATGCTTAAACAGAATCATGTAAATTCGAGGAAGTAAATCTCTACATTTTGTATGATGGGCTGGGCTCCGATCTCGTTTACCCCGACGGAGAAGAAATGACATCACCAAAGGAAGTCCGCTGAGAGGTAAATCTTCCACAGGTCTTTATTGTGAATAATCCCATCGAGACAAAGCAATGTCGGCAGCTTACCCCACACTAACTCTAATTTGTCACAATGAAGCATCAGAGAATTAATGACAAGGAGATGGAAGATATAGCACACTCTAATGGCTGCTCATTATTTTCCATAAACAAATTATCCACAGTGAAAGGTCTATTTTCTGAGCAGAGTTAGAAAGTTTTGGGTTCCTCTCTTTTCTCCCTTCTAACACCAACGTTTTTACAGTGACCGGCGTTTAGAATGGATTTAGTAGAATTAAATTTGCA
This sequence comes from Orestias chungarensis, assembly GCA_032876305.1. Lineage (NCBI taxonomy): Eukaryota > Metazoa > Chordata > Actinopteri > Cyprinodontiformes > Cyprinodontidae > Orestias > Orestias chungarensis. The sequence goes on along the minus strand of JAVLVB010000668.1, from coordinate 5,416,943 downwards.
TTCATTGCTTAATCTACATGTGAGTAAAAAATGATGTCGCTCTATAATATTTATGAATTATAAATGGGTTTTTTTGTCGTGTTCAGTGGTCCAAACCAATCCACAAAAAAACTTTCACCAAATGCCATTTTCACACGTCAGTGCTTTGCTGCGGCCTGAAATGTTTGCTTTTTTCCGTGCATCATTACCAAAGTGTTGTACATGGTACCTGGAGCACGTTTTACTGAAAGTGCCCCGTCTGTAATAGTTCATATTAAGTTAGGCTGTTTTGCATTTATGTCATTTAGGCTATTTGAGCAATTTGCTGGCTGACAATATTAAACTACATTTTTTTTACCACAAGCCCTATGTTAGTAGAGCAGTATATATATATATATATATATATATATATATATATATACAAAAATTTCCCCAAATATGTTCCACACATTAACAGAAGTTGTGTGGATTTTTTGGTATAAACACATAAAAAGAATGCTTGAAGCTGGTCCTGCAAGCCTTTTCAAGATGATTACCATGGCAACTACTCAGCCAGTCAAAGAGAATCAGTTTTCTTTTCCCTCAGGATCAACCTTGTTAATGATTCAGTTTCCCTAACACTTAAAATGATCTGCCTCAACCGTGTGATTCTTTACAGTGTGTAAAAAGTCTAGGAAAATTATAATATAGGTCTCAGTTCCTTATATCCATAGCTATTATTGACACTAAGTTCGATACTTGTATTTTTGGAAGTTACTCCAAAGGCTGCCTGGTTCCTTTTTTATGTTTTATCTGAATGCAACCCTCATTATAGCTGAACTGCTGATTTGCTTTATGCCGTAAAACCTTCTGAGATGATGCATGTATCCCCCTCGCTCCTGAAAAAGCTGTTTGAGGCACTTCTGTGTTGCCTCATCAGGTATTTGGGGATTTGTTATTGATTCTGTCGCCTTCCGTGAGCCAGAATAATCAATGAAATATTCTGATTTAATCTTCTTTTTCTGCTTTCGACAAAGAAAGGTGAAAAATTCACATGTCTCATCAGGTTTAAATAATCATTGTTGTACTATTTATATCCGAAATATTTGATGTAGAAGGAAAAGGAAATTGTATGTTTTGCTGTTATTGTATTTACATGAGAAATACATAGATATTTACTTTAGAACACTTGCTGCAATAAAAAGGGAAACTCCATCCTGTTGGTGGCGGTAACGAGCTATGGAGTTGATTCGCCAGAAGAAGAAGAAGAAGCACGCTCGGTCTTTTGGCTGCGTCAGGTGGGAGTGGGACAGGAACTGTAAATAAGAGGGCAATAGCGGGTGAAAGGGCGCAGTCAGCGTGCTGTGTTGCTTTAAAGCTACTTGTAAACGAAGCGCATGTTTCATTTGGGGCATAAAGTGGAGTTTTTAATTCACCGTTGAGTTTTCACCGTATTTGTCCGTGCAGGAGGTCTACGTAGAGTAACATGGAGCGGCTGCAGAAGGTCAATCTCGCCTGCTTTACTTGAATAGCAGAAACTCAGGAATGTATATAAATCGTCCAAGTTAGAGTTCTTTTGAATGGTCGTTGTCGTTAACATTAGCAGCCCGCGCGCCGGTTTATGGAACATTTGCATCCGTGACGCTTAGCGGCGTGGAGTCGTGACTTCATTAAAGGGACATTCCACCCTTTCACTGCTTTGGTGGAGCTGCGTTTCAAAATCAGACACTATTAAAACAATCAACTACTAAGATTTTGGATAGACGTTTATGATTTTTTTGTTGTTGTTGTTGTTGTTGTTGTCATTAAGTCTAATCATACCTTGTAATATTTAGTATAGTAAAAGTTTCACAAAACCAACACATTACTTCCCAGGTATGTGTGACTTGTGTCGATCGTGTAAGACCAAGTTCAACCTCATGTCTTTGAGGTGGAAGCTCCACAGAGGTGGCCTGACATCTTTGGAAATCATTTTCTAAGTTCTGGAAAAATACATATGGTTTTTGTAAAGAAAACTGTTATTTAAGCGTTTAATTTGATTTAGAAACACACTAGATTCCAGAAAACATGTAAAATGGGCTTTCATTAAAGCTTTGGGACTGTTGTCAGTAAGCAGAATCGCTTGTTTTTTTTTCCCTCCATCGCTTTTTTACAATTTACAGAAAGATATACATTTGAATAATGAATATTTAAAAAAAAAATTAAAATAATAGACTTAGTAGTGATGAAAACATGTACGTTTGTTTCTGGAGTCCAATAACTTCTGAAGTCTTGTCAGTAGTGTTGTCATAATCTTACAGATAGTAGACTTTACTGTTAGCAGATCTTCTTGGTTACCTGTTGACCAGCTCTGCTGTGAGGTGGATAATCCTGGATTATCAGCCCCTTAAACCTTGTCGCAGTTGTAGAAAGGCCATTAAGTAAAGCAGCAGTAGTGATTGCACCGTTTTACAGCCTTCATCTTACAGCCCATTACTAAAGCTGCAGTTATGCTTCATTTTGTCTTTGTTTTTCTATCTTTTTGGCTTCTTTTTCTGCCTTCCTTTGGAATTATCACAGTCCTGAGGTTATTAATTAGAGTTATACCTTTCTGTATGTGTTAGTTTTCATAGTCACTAATAGGAAATGTGTCCTTTTAGTTGTGTCAAGATTTTTTTTTTTTTTTTTTTTCAGGATGGGGAATCTTACTTCCTCCGGTTCTGGGAGCACCTCCAGTACAGCATGTGTACAGCTTGTTCAGGTGAGTAGTTGTTCATAGATCTTTGCGCTGCTTTCATGTTGTTAACGCTTGTTCAACAGCGTGAAGTAGAGGCCCTCTGCAACCCAATGCCAACTGTGTGCTCTAAATGTGTGGTTCAAATGGAAGGAATGTAGTTTTGTATAGTTATTTCTTTGCTGTGTTACTGCTCTTGTTAATCAGTTGTTCTTTATCTGACTAATGTCTATGCTCCCTTAATCTTTCAGGAGATGGTGTCACAGAACTGTGTTGTCATTTTCTCCAAGACCACCTGTCCCTACTGTAGAATGGCGAAAAAGGTGTTCAACGAAATTGGTGCCAGTTACAAGGTGGTTGAGCTGGACCAGCACAACGATGGGAGGAGACTTCAAGAGGCCTTGGCACACATGACCGGTGCCAAAACGGTAAGAGTGTTTCGTGTCAGGATGAGACACACAAGCAAAAGTTTGTTTTGAACGTAAAGATTAAATAAAGGCTTTGAAAATTATTCACACCGTGGTCAGTTTTTTAGTTTAAAAAGTACCCTTTTGTTTTCACCAACATGTTTCTTCTGAGTGGAAGTATGATAAAAAAGGTTTAGAAACCCTAAGCACATGTGAAAGCAGCATAATTAAGCCTCTGGAGGTTCTCTTATTGCAGTCCAATTATAAATGTGTGGACATTTCTTAAAAACTGGATCTGGGTCAGTGAACAAAACAGCTCAAATTCTTCAAAGCAGAGCTGTGAGAAATAAAAACAGAAGATGGTTGATGATGTGGTTTTGAGAGATAGAGAGTTTCTTAGAGCCTGAGGTACCGCACATTTAATGTGTTTATGTCGCCATTTTGTTTATTAAGGTGCCAAGAGTCTTCGTCAACGGAAGCTGCATTGGGGGCGGCTCTGACACCAGACAGCTGCATCAGCAGGGAAAGTTACTGCCCCTCATCGAGCGATGCTCCCCTTGCTGTGTTGCAGAGGGCTCAGGCAGTGGACACTTTGAACCCCCCAAATGACTAACCGTTGTTGTAGTCTTTCTAAATACTCCACTATTTAAATTTTTGCTTAATTGTTTGGGCATGTTTGTGCTCCTTGTTTACCAAAGCCAAGCAGGTTGTTGATGTCTGATTTGCTTGCATTTTCTCAGAGACGGAGAATGTCAGTATAAGTCGAAGTTTTTATCGAAGCATAAAAAAGTGTTAAAACACTATAGTTCTTTTTTATACTGTTTTGTTGATGAAAGTACTACATTATTTAATACTTATTACTGGAAATCACATATCTGAAGATATTAAAACACCTAAATGTGAGTAAAGTTCACTCACTTTAATAATTTTTTGTTGTGGAAAATATCTAGAACAACATATATGTAATTAAATAGTTTTTTTTCTTTTCTGTCTTGTCTTATTACATTTAAGCAAATGCTGTGTCTGAATGTTGTTTACAGAAATGCAATGGATTTTAAAAAAATCAGAAATACCAGTGAAAGTGTTTAGGATTTCAGATAAGCCTAAATATGTTTATTCCTGTACATTAAATGTACTAGATTATTTAATAAAAATGAGAAAAAAAAGCCTTTTCTCTGGCTCCTAATGTGTTCACGTCTCTCTTTTAGAGCTGAATATTTGTTTTTCTGTGGACGTAATATTCCTGGGGTGCATCTCAATGAATTAGATTAAATATAAAAAAAAATGTTTAGAGTTTTTCATAACATTTTTACGACACTCCGATTGACAATGTTTTGCATGTAGTGCTGCATACATGGGGTGCTGCATGGACAGAAGATTCTCGAGATTTTACAAACACCTTGTTGCTTTAAAAACAGCCTGCAGTTTGTGTCGTAAGGGTGCTGAGTTTTTATTTATTATTCTTTATATTCATGTTTATATTTTCCTGTAAAAACCTTTTTTTTTTTTGCTGTCATTAGCTTGAACTTATACAAATAACCAGCTAAAATATGTAACTGTGTATGTAGCGATGTACAAATGTGGTTAGTAACCAATTCCATTTATTGAAGTAACATTTTTTTAATGTAGTTTTCCTGTTATTAATTATCATTTAGATTTTATGATACTGACATTTTTTACTCTTCAATCGTTTCTTGGATTTGCTAACTTTTGAATTTTGAGTAAAAATGTGCATAAGTAGGTTTAGCATTTTTTTTTCTCTCTATTGTTTAAACCATAACTAAGTTTTTTTTTTTTTTTTTTGCTAAGTTGCGGTAGCACCCCGACCCCGCGGGGGCTTCCCCTGAAACAAACCAAGCATACCCAGCTAGCGGGTATCGAGCAGTAACGTCTCGGTGCTACAATCATTAGCCTAGCTAGCGGGCGCACTGTTAGGCTATCATAATATTGTAACTTTATATTGTTCTGAAGGTTAAACCGCTGTCAAAGGAGAATGTCTGGAAGCGCAGGAGAATGGTGTCTGATGGAGAGCGACCCTGGAGTCTTCACGGAGCTCATAAAAACTAAGGTTGTTCTTTTTGTGTTGCTAAGTTGCGGTAGCACCCCGACCCCGCGGGGGCTTCCTCTGAAACAAACCAAGCATACCCAGCTAGCGGTTATCGAGCAGTAACGTCTCGGTGCTACAATCATTAGCCTAGCTAGCGGGCGCACTGTTAGGCTATCATAATATTGTAACTTTATATTGCTCTGAAGGTTAAACCGCTGTCAAAGGAGAATGTCTGGAAGCGCAGGAGAATGGTGTCTGATGGAGAGCGACCCTGGAGTCTTCACGGAGCTCATAAAAGGCTTCGGTGAGTGTTTTCCGTGCAACAATTAGCAGCTCATTCAATGTAATGTGGCTACGCGTCGACGCTAGCTAGTTGCTGCAAAGAAAAGCTAACCTCTAAATTAGCTGCTGCCGAATAATGTCTTTCCTAGAAATTTGATTTGATTTTTGTCAGTTTGTTTTTGTCTCAAATTGCAGGCGGTTACCGGGTTGCGGTCGATGCCTCACGAGGAAAGCTAAATAGCTAGCATTACTCAGCGTTCAAACACTACGGCGCGTAAAAACAAGCCATCGTGATAGCGGTTTTGTTTTCTATCGGGCTGCTGTCAGAATGCAAGTTACAGGCACTTATTTTTCTCCTCAGGCTTGTTTTTTTATAACTGATTTAAATGGTGCTTTTTTTTTTTCAGGCTGCAAAGGAGCTCAGGTTGAAGAGATCTGGAGCATGGAACCAGAGAACTTTGAGAACCTGAAGTACGTTTACGTTTGCTCATTTACTTTGTTGCACGCATCCTGTTACGGTGGACCATTTAATGAACCTGTTGTGTCTCAGGCCAGTCCACGGGTTGATTTTTCTCTTCAAGTGGCAACCAGGGGAGGAACCAGCAGGATCAATTGTCCAGGACTCGAGGCTTGATCACATTTTCTTTGCCAAGCAGGTAAAACATTAGTGATTTACAATAAAACTTTGAGGGAAGCCTAAACAAATCAATGACTGAATGAACTGCTAACTTCTATTTTTTTCATTGCTGTTTTTGATGCTAGAGGTTTTATATCTACAGTAATGTTTTTTTTCTAATTCTGTCACTGCATAAATGAATATTATAACCTTATTGGAGAAGCCGTTTGTCAGATGACTGTAGGTTTATGTCTTCAACTGTTAAATGTGATCTGTCCTTCAAAGTTATTTATACCCAGAACTGTTGAATATTTTTTTCTCAATGAAGCCACAAATATTAGTACTAGGTATTAACTGAGAAAAAGATAAAACATGTTTAGGGTTTCTTACAAGTACTATTTAAAAAGTGTGGTCTGCATTTGTGTTTAGGCTCCCTCTGCCAATATTGCATGGAACCTTATTTGCTGCAACTTTTTTTTGGTTGCATTTATTGGTTTGATTTTACCTTGTTCAGAACATTTCAAAATATTTCAAGTTAAGTTTGGATGGGTAGAGTTTGCAAATATTAGTTTTAAACTTTTCTTTAGTTCTCCAATATGACTCAGTTTTTGATTTGACCATTCCGTGCAGCTTGTCCTGCATGTTTAAGGTCAGTGACACATCTTTTTCAGTCTCTTGCTGTATAATTTGTTTACATCAAAACTGGTCATCTTCCCTATTTTTGGGATATTGTGTTCAAAGTTAGATTATTTGTGTTGCACACATGGTTCGTTTTGAATATCTTCCAAATTTCCTGCCTCCAATACAAGGTTTGTAGAAGGCTATAAACATGATATTTTTAAAGCTCATGTGATTCTTTTCTTGAGTGCCCAGTTAATACATGTTCTTAGCACTGGAGCGCTGCTGTGCTTCTCTAATTCATGCTGTTCTTGTTCAGACTGTTGATGTAGGTAGACTTTGTGTTTGCCTATTAATATTTTGGATTCACCTCCTCTCTAAGAGATGTTTAAAGCTTGGATTGTTGTGTTATATCCTTACCCTTCTTGTATTTATTAGATGAATTGTGAGGGTAGTGTTAACTGGAATTTGTATTGTTGTCGAGGCAAAGATTTCTAAATAAAAACATACCTCCGATTTAATATAGCTTGTTATATAACATATTAATCCTTGTATTTTGTTTTTGTCTACTTTACATAAAATCCTCCCAAAAAAACAAACAGAGGTTCGTTGTAGAAGTCGGAGTGTTTCAAGGGGTGCAATAACTTTGACATGCCGTTGTTGCTGCTCTCAGCAGAAATGAGAAATTGCCTCGAGCAAACTTATTATTGATTTATGTGGAGTTGTTTTACCATATCAATAGAGCTAAGAGAGAGGAGCATATTTTTATAAAGCAATTTATAACAGAAAATAATTATGCATTAAGAATATTGAGTTCTAAGAACTTCTTTAGTACAGGTTTTACATTTCAAATGTTAGTATTTTAACCAAGCCTAAAGGTGACACTCAATCTACAACTAACAAAATATTGTGAGGATGCTCCAGATACTTATTTTGTTATTCTGTATGTTCTTTCAAATGCAAACTTTTATACTCTGCATGTCATTTCTAGGTCATAAACAACGCATGTGCCACCCAGGCAATCGTCAGTGTTCTGCTCAACTGCTCCCATCCCGACATGTTGCTGGGAGATACGCTGACAGAGTTCAGAGAGTTTTCTCAGAGTTTTGATGGAGCTGTACGTAAATGGTATTTTTTGTAAACTTGCTGGTCCTTTCTGAGTTATGATGAAAGAAGAAATAAACCACGGGACTTAAATATCTTTCTCATTTTCTGTGTTTGTAAAGCCAGATTTTCATTGTGGAATGTCTAATCTTCTACATTTGTTCCTCAGATGAAGGGTTTGGCACTCAGCAACTCTGAAGTGATCAGACAAGTTCACAACAGCTTCGCTAGGTGAGCACTTGCGCATGTAATTCCCAGCTCTTATTTTGAGTTGTTTTTGGTAAATTTGCTGAAAATTAATCTAAAGTTATCGTGGAACACAAATCAGTTTTAAAATACACAAATGTATCCATTTTTGTCATTCTAATGACCAAGTAATGCTTTTCCAGTTTTACTGAAATAAGGCTATAAGGATAGTTTTATTTGTACCTAACATCATTGTGATTTTCCGTTTTGTGTTTTGAAGACAGCAGATGTTTGAATTTGATGCAAAGTCTTCAGCAAAGGATGAAGATGCCTTTCACTTTGTCAGCTATGTCCCTGTTAACGGCAGACTGTACGAGCTGGATGGGCTTCGGGAAGGACCGATTGACTTGGGTAAACCGAATCATGAGCTCTTGATCATCTTTTACGTGGCCATACTCTATTATTTCTATTATAAGGATGTACTGTGCATGTTTGTGTATTCAGGTATTTATTTTCTGCTACAGGTACCTGCAACCAGGATGACTGGATCAGTGCAGTTCGCCCAGTTATTGAAAAGAGAATACAAAAGTATGTAGCTTGCGTGTTATTTAGATAAATCTTAAGTTGAGTTCTTACTACCTGTAAGAAATGTTTGCCTTCTTCCTCAGGTACAGTGAAGGAGAGATCCGATTCAATCTGATGGCCATCGTATCTGATAGAAAGATGGTGTACGAGAGGAAAATAGCAGAGCTCCAAGCTCAGCTCACAGAGGTAAGTCGCAACGGGGAAGTAATTTACTCATTTGAAGGATTCATTCTGGTTTGCTCTCAAATGTTGAGAGATTTTTACATTTAAAAAGGAATTAAGTTTTATTTTAATTCATGCAAGTCATAATCATTGTATTTCCTTTACAAAATATGTTTTTGACATTGGAGGTTTAACTTGATAAAAACCAAAAATCAACTAAGCAAATTCCCAACAAGATGTTTAGTAATAGTAAAAATGTCTGTTTATGTCTCACTGTGGCTGAAAAAAACAAAACAGAAACATGATCACAGGGATTTTAGGATTTTAAAGTTATATTTAGTAAATGTTTGAGGTTTTTGAAAATAAATAGATTCGCCTTCAATGTTTTACATTAAAAGAAAATGATGTAGGACTTGAGAGAGCCGTGTGCGCTGTAATCTATAGCTCTAATTCTCGGTCATCAGATCATACTTGTAATGGATGATTTGGGTTGTTAAATTCCATTTTAAAGGTTTTTCCTTGTCACCCTCGAATAAGATGTTGTTTAAGAAAGATTGGACATCATGGTTGTTATTTCACTGGGCTAGGTAACCAGCGGTTCTGTGTTTTTCACATAAACTATGAAAACAAACTCATTGGTTATTTGTCAGTACTAAAATTGATGTTTAAAATTTAAATTTCTCGATGCTTGTAGAAACACAAAATCTTGAGAAAAATCTAAATAAGATGAACAAAAAGAAAAAAGCTTTAGAACTACAAAAATAAATATATATTTTTTATAAGTTTTATACATTCAAAACTAATGATGCATAAAAATGTTGGCCCAAACATTTACACTCACATTTGATACAGTGAGGAATAGAAAGATCTTGTTCATGACCTCAATCTTTGACAAAATTCATTAAATACCAATCACTGGCACAGATTTGTTGTGCTGCAGCTTGCTCCAATCTATCAATTCTCAAAGTCGGGGCCAAGAATAAAAAGTCTGGGGTCTTGAGGTATTCTTGACTTAAATTACCCTAAAAAACACAAAGTTTATTGATTTAAAACAGTGTTGCTGCCACTGCCGCACAGGGTTGATCATTTTGTACCTTTTTCGTTCCTGACATGTTGAGGTTTGAAATGATGCTGCACATTTATTAACAACTGTCATTCAAACCCACCAGGGCGATTCCTTAACTCGCTCCAATCTCTCAATTGCCATCTTTACCTTTTCTATCTAAGGGCTATAATCTATACAAAGTATGTACATTTGATCAATTGTAAAGCACATAAACCTTTAATTTTGGATTCTGCTGTGGGCTCTCTGACAGATGTATTTTCCCGCTCTTTTTTTTTAGTGACTATATAATCAGTAGTTGTTCTTGCTAACCATAGGCTGCCTGAGAATCAATTTTTATTCGACTATGACTACAAAAACCTATTACTACTGTTTATTATTACTAACGTTATTACAAAAATCCTGGTTAAAACATCAAAACCTCTGTGCAGACAGTTTTGACCAGTAGAGGTCAGCAAAAGCTGTTTTTTTTAAGTGTACGCTGGTATTTTAACTTTGACCTCTTTGAATCTGACATCAGTATTCATTTGTAGTGGGTTTTTTTATCTGAAAGGTATTTTTATTACTGTTTTCAGGACGAGCCGATGGACACTGACCAGAAAAACACATTTCTTAGCTCCATTCAGTCAGAGATCGCAAAGTATCAGCTCCTTATTGAAGAGGAAAACCAGAAGCTTAAAAGATATAAGGTAAATACTGTAAAACTTGCCAAACAAAACAAGATCACTCATGAATTGATTTGCTTCATGTGTATTATTATCTAGTGTACTGCCCAATTTATCCACATATAAAAAAAATTTATGACCCAGTTTATTTACAATTTGGTTTCATGCAGGTTGAAAATATTCGACGGAAGCACAACTACCTTCCCTTTATAATGGAGCTACTGAAGACATTGGCAGAATACCAACAGCTAATACCTTTGGTGGAGAAGGTAACACTTCTATCCCCCTTTTTTTATTATTTAGCAGTTTTCCACGGCCTTATTGATTCTGACTCAGAGTCTGAGAGCATAAGTACCTTGACATATCAAAATGTCCGCCATTAAGCATGTAAATTAATTTAATGAGCTATCTTGGTGTGACCTGCTGGTAGTTTTGTGGGCGGTGAATGAAAGATAATTGTTTTCCAGGAAAGAAGGGTTGTTAAAAGGAAAATAATTGCCATGTTTCATGCGGTTCTTCTTAAGAAAAGTGCCAAGGGAAATGACAAAAACACGAAAGCTTCGTTTTGTACACTAGAGAGCATCATCGGTTAAGATTTTACTCTCCTATGTTGATTTTATAAGAAAAACTAAAAAAAGAATGTTTGTTAACACTTGGGTACTGCACTAACCTAAAAATCATGGATTATTTGGATTTTTCTCAACAGGCTAAAGAAAAACAAACAGCTAAAAAGGCTCAGGAGGCCAAATGAGCAACCCCAACATTAACTTCACCAGAGAACGTTCCAATCAGACACAAAACACCCGATCATCCTTGAACACGAGTCACTCTGTCATAAGTGAGCCATGTACAGATTCTGTACTTCACCAGTTATCTTCATAAGAACGAGCGTGGACAGCCTGCAGCGCTCTCACACTGTGGCTTCCTGTGAATCATTCAGAAAGAAAGAACTGCACTGCAGCTGTAGCACAGAGACCAACGACGCGCCGTCTCCCGTGTGTTTTTATTAGCGCTAATGCATGTCTGAAGGAAAAGTGTGGTCATATTTTGTTCTGTATTATTTTCATAATAAAACGTCTAGATGTTTGTGAATTGATTTGTTTTAGGAGATTTGATTTCCATGATTTGGGTTTCTACCACCTGCTGGTTTGTTTTAAGTTGATCTAAAGATGCCCTTGTATATCACACTTTTTAGTCAAAAGGGGTTTTTTACTGCTCCTTCGGTCAAGGCACTGTAAAAGCTGAAAGCGTAACATTGAAGAAGTGCTCCGGTCAGTTAGGTGTCCACATGATTAATATGAAGTATCTTTTACGCAGATCTGAAACATTTGAAAGTGATTTGCTTGCCATTAGTACATCATCTTGAAATGGATCTACGGTTTTGCTTTGAATGAAAAAAGCTCACTGTTAAATGTAAAAATTCTATAAACATAATTTTTAAATGGGTGGGTGAGATAATGATGTTACAGCCACAACATGATGGGGTGTGATTACTGATTGGAGAGTTTTCCAGTTGACACCGACGCCCTCTTCATCGAGCGCAGGCCACAACATGTCATTGCTTTAAAAGCTGGCAGTTCAGAATAGTTATTCCAAAGATTTATGAAGTTTTGGGTTTAAGAAAAAATACCGGGGGTAACAGCAAAGGCCTGTGAAGGTTTTCTCTTACCTGTGCTAAAGGATAAAATGTCTTCATTTCAAAATCACACTCGGGAAGGAACAAAAATTCCAAGTTTGGAAGGTTCTACTGTAACGATGTGGGAGGCCATGTCCACTAAGTTAGTTTAGCCATGTGCTTGGATATTTCTAGAGCACTTTACCCTTCTGTTGAAAAGTGTCATGGAGATGCTGATTTTATTTTTTAGTAGAACTTACGACCTACCAACACTCCCCATAGTGCCCTTAGCAGGTTTAATTTCCATGTCGTCACCTATGGCATGCCATTTTGATGAGGTCATTTATACAAATTAAGGCCCGATGCCACACAGACACATTTCAATCTTGTGAGGCACTTTTCGATAAGAGATAAAGCAAAACTAAAAATTGGCAAATATATCCCTCAATTTGGTGTATCTAACTGAAATGGGATTTTTTTTAAATATAAATTTTTTTGAATTGGTGAAAACAGTTGATATTTATTTACCAAATGACAATTCAATTGTTTAATCTGACCTTTACCTATTAATGCTGCCTTATGGTTACCAACTGGATTTAAATGTGGAATTAAAATTATCGTTTTTTTAACAAAACAAACCAACGTGGAACAATTTTATAAATTACACTGTTAAATGAACTGTAATCTATTGCCTATACCTGCTTGTCCGTCCTGGGGGAGGTTGGGTTGCAAGTATATCACAGGGTAACACACAAACACTCTTGCCTAGGGTGAAGTTCTTCAGTTAACTTTACTGTTCAGGTTTCGGTCTGTGCGACGAGCCAGAGTACCTGGAGAGAACCATCTTTTCACACGGAGAATATGTAAGACCTTAGGGCGGGATTTGAACCCAGGCGCTTGCTTGGTAACAGTGCTCTCATTGTACCACTGAATCAGATTTTACAATTTACATATTTCAAATGTTGACGGTCTCCAAGTAGGGATATTTTAAGATCGTCTTAATATGTCTGGAATTGAATTTAACATTAAACTTAAAGCTTCTGCTTATTAAAGGGCATACGATTATCCCACAAGGTTTCTGCATCCATGAAAAAAAAAATCCAACAGCAGTTAGCTCACACATAAAGTTAGTTTCTAAAAACGGTAGCTCCGAGTTTCCATTGTTTATATTTAAAAGCATGTTGATGTTTTAAACCTGTTTTTAGTAAGCCTTCTCTTTTCCTTTCCATTTCAACCAGGACTTGAATGGAAACCTACTAAGAATACACTTATTTGCTTTAATTGCCGCTACTGAACGGAGTGCAGGTCTGAAAGTTCGCCTTCTGACGCATTTGCAGTCTGCCGACCGAAGTAAGACAGGGCCCGTTTCTAATTTTAGATCCACAGTTTACATATACACCTTGAGTACTTGTTGGACCTGATCCCAGGAGTCTGTTGCCAGGTCCATGCGTGACAACAAATAAAAACCTCATTGGTCTTACTACTAGCCAACGGGAAAAAAGATAATCTTTGTTTTATTATTCTGTCATGGCACGTGGAAGAGCAGCTAAAATGACAAGTATTCTGTTCAGTATATATATATATATTTTTAAACCCTAACCACCACGGTGTGTTCAGTTCATGATTGTGTTTTTCTTGTAATATTTTTTCTTGTGAACAGGGTCACAAAAATAAAATACAGCAGTTGGCAGAATGCATATTTAGTCCACCTACCTGGACGACCGAGAAAAGTTTGTTTGTGAAGCTTGTTAGAGATGACAGAGAGCCAAAGAGGGCAATGCTAAAAAGACTTCAGACAAGTTATTCACTTTTAGGATTTTAACATGTAAATGAATGTAACCTAAGTAGAACTAAGTAAAATTTGTTTATTTTCAATTCAGAATTTTTCCAGCAACCACGATGAAATCCAAAGGTGAATTTTGGACCTTCAATTTATTTAAAAACACCTTTGTTCGTCAACTGTCATGAAGCTTTGAACAAATACAGGAACAATAATGTACACATTTGACTACACCCACTTTTATGGACACAGGTTTACCCTCAAATAGACTGCTGTCAGCCGCAGGTACACGGAATGTTTCACTCGTCATTTCAGGTTATAGCAGCATCTCTGAGGGGAACAGAAGTTGTCATTTGCCCTATCCATGTGCCCTGGCTCCTGTCAGATGCTACAGAGAATTCACCGACTGTGCGAACGCAGGCATACATCAGACAGGAGGAGGATTCGCAGCGCTATCTCTTCTCCTCTGACGAATTTAAACACAGTACTCATTGTCTATTGCATTCGAACAAAGAAGGCCGTGGCCTTCCAAAAAGATGAGGAATGCAGTTGTTGTGCAACACTGAGGAGGCATGTTCTAAGATCGGTGAACACTGCGTGCGTATTTCCTTTAGTCACAGGTAAAAATGCATGTCATTAAAGTTACACTTTTGCTAATTTAGGCTGAATGATAGTGATCAGAATTTGCTGGAAATTGTCCAGCACCAACAGAAAATTTATCAAGTGACTAATTAAAACTGCATTATGCACGAATGTCCACTTGTGGTGCCTTGCAGAAACCTTCATATACCCTGAATTGTTCACATTGCAAAATGATAAAAAATAAGACTTTGGTGTATTTCACTGATATTGTAAAATATCAAAATAAAACGGTGTGCAGCTGTGTAGATAAGAAAATAAGGAAAATAGGAAGTGTTGCATATATTTGCATTCTGATACCCCAAGACTTACCTAAAAAAAGCAAATGCATCGAAACAGTGTAATTAAATCTCTATATAAATAAAGCTTATCTGCGTGGGTGTCTGAGGTTTGTTAGAGAACATAATTAAACTAAAAGCATCAAGATTTCCAAAGGATGCATAAGAGAGGTCCGGTAGAAAGTTATAGAAAAAGTTAAAAGTAGAAGAAACGGTTAATCAGATGGTTTGTTGTAACTGGGCGAGCTACTGAGACGCACTGCTCAGATGGGAAAAATGTGTTGACAGGACAGCTACAATTCATGTATTCCCCAAATCTGGCTTTTATGTGTCTAAATCTGAGAGGTTGCAATGTGATAATTTGTGAAATGCGTGAAAACTTTCAGAGGGCAGTGTAACAGATTGGTAGCATGCTCACTCAGGAAATCCAGCAAAAATCCGCGACAAAACCAAGCTATCATCGACTGTCTTGGCATGCTTGTGCAGGTGGAGTGGCAATAACATATGTATGAAGGATTTTGACCAAAACCCTTGTTCAAATTAATGAACAAACCATCCATATATGCGCAAAAATAATGAAGAATGTGTTCACCAAAATGACCTCAACATGTGAGTGAAAGCACCTGCAGTGAACTTGTGAGATTCTAATATTTAGATTTATGTTTGTGCAAAATCTAGAAAGAAACATATTAGATGTCTTCAACAATGAGGAACAGTTTTATTTTATAAGCAGGCCAGCTGCCCAAAGCTTAAATATACATCAACTATCTAGTACAGGATCACAGTATTCCTGTTTTCACAGTCATTTACAGTGAAAACAGTAGACATTATCATACACGTTAAACATCTTGTGTAAACAAGTGCAAATACAGCAGATATAAAAAAACAAACAAAAAAATCAACCATTTGGTTAGATGGGAAGTATAAGACTCCTGAACAAAGTCTTTCAGTGGATTATGACTAAACATACATTCGTACAGTGCTGTCGGTTTCGTAGGAGCAGAGATACAGTCCAGGGTTTGGACTTCTTATTTCTGATGTAGCAGTTCCACAACATCATTCTGTTTAAAGTGTATCATTGCATACCAATACAATAGCCTAAAATTGCAATGGTGCACAAAAAGAAAAAAGTGGGTAATGACCCAGTGATGAAAATGTAACCCTAACTCCACCTTGTAAAAAACAAAAAAACAAAAGCTCTTCATATATCCTGCAGCATATTCAGATTAATCTCAAAGCTTCCTTGTTGAAATCACACAGGAGTACAGTCTAAAAATGACGTAACTTTGCATTTTCCACACTCGCCACTGCTGTTTATGCACATAATTTGCATTCAGGTCTTTTATCCTGATGAAGCTCCTGGAATGATCATCATCTGCACTGAACTCACAGTCACAGCGGTAAACAAATGACTTCGGGAGTGGGTGTGTAGATTGACTAGTACTTTATGAGCTTGCTCTTTCCACTGGCCACTGCACACAGCTCCTTGTACAGGTCTGAGTGAATAAACCTGGGGTAGGAGTTGTTCTCCATCAAACTGTAGATTTTCTTCTGAGCAGCCTGGAAGCTTATGGCATTGGGAGCTTTTAAACTTAGCTCAATAGCATTTCTTGTGTTGAAATCCAGGTTAACCTGTGGCAAAAGAAAAAATAAGTAATAAGAATTTGATATTCTCCAGCAAGAACATTATACATGATTAAAATGAGTTTTTCATAGGGCAAATTTTCTTACCTCCTTTGGAGCTTCACTTTTAATGAACTCCTTGTAGATCGCGTTGGCCCTGGATCTCACGGCTTTTGATGACCTAAGGGTCTTGAAGTTCTCACACGCCGTCCAAAACTCAATGTTCTCCTCACTGAACTCGGACTTCAAAAAAACATGGAAGGCAGCTTTCCCATCTGTGGGAGGAAGAAACAAAGGATAAGAACTCTGAGACGTTCCCTGGTGTCTTTCTCAGGCTTTTTGCCCATTAATGGAGGGAAAAGTAAGTGCGGAGCTATTATGAGCTTCCGTTTATAGAGGCCAATAAAATGCCTTAATTCCGCTCCCAGTTACAGTGTGACTTCTGAGTTGCTGCAACGGAGGGATGAATCATACTTACATTTATGGCTGAGTAGTTTGTCAAGTGATTCTGTCCATTGGTTCACGTCATCAACAGTTGGCCTGAGGGTAGAGAACAGAGCTCTTGTAAGAGATAATTATAGCTGAGACAACTAAAACTTTTGTAAGGCCGCTGTAAACACTTACATTTGATTACCACAGCTAAAATAGTATTACATTTCACTGTCTGGTCATTTACTAAACTTTACTGGATAGCCTTTATTTCATGCAGTTCAGTCTGCTGTAATGCACACAGTGTGGTATTCATTTATAATCTAACGGTTTACTCTTGTATGTATTTAAATAAAAGGACATTTTAAAAGACATACACACACATACACATGTATCATCTTACCTGTATGATCTATTAAGTGGATGCTGAATTGTCTTGGAAGAATTTGTGCACATAAATCTTATCCTGTTTCTCCAGCTTTTCCCCCTAACAAAAGTACAAAATACATGAATCAGCATTCACATCACGTACGATTGCGTTAGTAACATGAAAACTAATCCCTTACTTTACGGCCTTTTTCTCTGCAGACAGGTCAGCAGGTTTCATGCAGTCAGTAAGAGCCATGTTTTGTGATGACATACTGCTGAGGTCCTCTCTCATGGTTTAGTCTCTTCGTCTTTTTCCCTCTTGGCTTGTGTGGCTGCTTTATATATATATATATTTTTTTGTGGGCGGTCCTAAAGCAGCTCTAACTAGCTCTGCCTATGCCTTTGCCTCGGGCAGAAGAGGAGCTGTCTACGTATGCATAAACATTCCCTCCCTGAATAAGCTGTTGGAAGGAGTGGCGTCAAAATGTGAAATACACGGCAAACATGTTGTTTATGCAGTTTTATGCTGGAGTAATGATATATCTCTTGTTTTTTTTTCTTCTTCTTTTTTTTTATATCAGTAGAAGATTTTGATAATTTAGGTAAGCAAGTTTTGCATGTTGCTCTCCTTCATTAAATATTTGTCTTGCACACAAATTCATCCAGCACCTGAAATACTACCTGGAGTTTTAGTGTTTAATGAATTACTCACAAAGGGCGTGAAGCATCCGTTTTGTTCTGATGGCATGTTGAGATATGACAGGTTGGTACAGATATGATGATGCAATATCCTGTTATCTGTCAAGTTTAAAAGGATTAAAAAGGGATGTAATCTTTAGGCAAGAAACAGCATTACATCTGACTTAAATGTATTTTTAAACCATTTGTTTCCAAATTTGAGAGTTGGCTATTAGATAAAAAAAAAAAATTGAATTGTAAATAGAATGAATTGTATTCCTTAAAATTGGGCATGATAAGAATAGAAGAGAGTTTTTATTAAGGGAATTCATCATTTCTAGAAAATGTCATAAGGTTAAATTTAGTGAGTAGGTTTTTACCTATGCTGGGAGCCCTCTGGATCATTTAATCTAAACTTAGATCCTTGTATGGGAAGTATTGCTCCTTTGACAAACACAAGTTCAAACACAAGCTCAAAAATCTAATATGTGCCAACATTTAACCCAACAGGATTAGGAGGGGACCAGAATTGTTTAAAAAGCAACTCTCAAACACACTCAAAGCCTTCGGTTGTCTGTAAATACATCTGGATGTCAGTGATCAGTGATGGAAAATTAATGAGATAGTAATAGATGCGGTTGATAGAAATCAAGTTAGGCAAGTTCTATATTTAAAATGTAAAGTTATTTTGGAGCTCATGCTACGTCAATGCATTCCTTTATCACCAAGCTGCTATAAGTATAGCCTGCATTGAGTGTGATTTAATTAAGGATGAGAAAAAAGTAACCTATTTTACACTTGGTTTGACTTAAAATAATTTATTTTTTTTAATCTGACTCATAACACATGCTGTTCATAAGCTAACTGCTAATTTTACCCACTACTCTATAATCAGGTACATCTTCCTCTGTTGACTGATTGTAAATTAAATTATAATAGTGTAGTAGAAGTTGTTCCCAAATATTCTTCACTTATTGGAAATTGAAATGGCAGTCGATGAGATTTTTATCAATAAAAAAAAGCCCTTTGATTTGTGGTAAAATGCTCGATGTTCTCCCTTATAGACATTTTACATTTTACCTATACCAGGACAGTTTCCCAGCATACATAAGGTGTACTAACATGGTTACATCAGTCTTTGTTCCAGACTGTGCACAGAGTACCCAGATGGAACCCACACATGCACAAGGAGAAAATGCAAACTCCTTGTAGAAAGAGCCAAGATAGAAACACCAACGATATTTGAAATGAGTAAAAGTGACTCCAGTCATTGATATGGGTAAATGTGGGTTTAATTTAAAATTGGCTTTTCTTTTGTTCCTTGTAATTTCTGCACAATAAAACAGTTTATCGATGGATCTATGGACAGATCCACATAAAATCGTACACACATTTCTGTTCCGTATTAGTATGACATTAGGGATACTTAATTGGATTTGGAGTTCAAACATGTCAGAGGATCTGATAAAGATCTGATGATTCCGTATATAAAAGTACATTTGACCAGTTCATTTGGTTTCCAGTCATTTTGCAGATTGTTTAATGCTGTGGAGGCAGAATACATAATTGTGTAGCATGAATAAATGAATGTGTATTTTCATTTTCTAAGATAGACTTATGTGATGTAATGCTTTTCTATGCATAATAAACACTTAAATCACCTTACACAATACCAATATTCATGTTTCCAATCTCAATCAAATAATAGCTCACATTAAAACACAATTTGAAAAGGTTTAAAGGATATAAATATCTTTACAAGGTACTGCATAAGTATTTAATAAATAGTTTCACACAAAGACACAAAAGACACACAGCCATGCATGCCTAAACTTAGACTGAAGGACAACATCAGAGTAATTAGTTAAACTAACAATATTTTTTTCTTTTTTATCTGCGGGAAAATCGAGTTTCAGGAGAGAATGCTGGTATTTACATCCTGAACCTTGTTTTCCCAACTAGACAACCAAAAAACGAAGTACAATGTGGACGTAGCTTTAAACAGAAGGGGCAATAAAAACAAATGAATTGAGTTCGCTTTAGACAGGCGTGAAAGAAATCATGAACATAATATTTATTAAACTTAAACTCCAGGTTGTGTGTTTATACATGACCTTTGTGTCACCTTGTCTAAATGCAAGCTCTGCCATCTTTGTATTCCATTTTTGCTTGTGTTTGAAAATAATTATCATGTAAACTTTGTTTTATATAAAATGCAGATCATAGAAACAACAAATTAGTGCTTAAATAATTTTTGATGGTCTAAAATTGTAAATAGCAATGTTATGGTTTATGTCAGCATTTTAGGAACAAAAGGGGCCTAAATAAGCCCCGTTAAAAACTTTTCCAGTAACATCAAGGGCTTAAAACTATGACATCATATTCCTGCAAAACTGAAAAGTCAACTCTACTGGGGAACACATCATGCTTATATGTAGAATTATCACATTTTGTCCTGTAATCAGTGCTATATTGTATCTGCGTCACCTGTTGTACACTGTTCTGGTTATTGTTGGCCCCCCTCCCGCTTTCGCATGGGTTTAAAGCTATGCTGGCAAAAACATGGTGTTCACCTCATCTGTTTATTATGATGTGCAGACTGTGTGTAAGCAGCTGTCTGTTTATAAGTGGAGGAGAGCGGAGCCAAGTTTCCACTAAAGCATCCGTTCGATTCACAGCGTCTCAAACCGAAGGTAATTCCCATCAATGCTTTGCACCGTTATGTCTTTTTGGAAATTGCAGAACTCAGAAAGCAAGCAAACACTGTGAACTTTGGGGATTTTTCTGCTAGGACTGATGGTACAAGGCAATAAAAAGGGTCAATATTAACTATGACACTTTAAAGGTTCAAGAAAACTTATGCTCTCTGGCAGATGCACAAAGCAAACAAAGCAATTGGAACAACACATTCAAACAACTTGGCGGTCACACAACTTAAAAAAAATATCAACCAGTAAATAATATTAATTTGCACCTCAAGACATTGCAGTCTCAGAAATCTACGGAAAATTCCTCGAATAACTGTGAATACTTTCTGGATGTGGTGTACGTAAATATTTGCACTAATGACTACAAACAGTGTTTACAGTGACAGTGGCCTTTTAACCAGGATAGTGGGACTTTTAAAAGTAATTGAGGAATTATTAGCATTTTAACTTTTGTGTTTTAACTGTATTTGCACATGCAGCTGATCTTGTTTATTAATTGTATTTCTTATCTGAATTTCAGAAGACGGGGAAAATTACTTCAAGACAGAGGATTTAGCCAAAAATGTTACCCATGGAAAAGTAATGTCTTACAATTGTCTGTCAGTTCATCTATCCATCCGCTTTTCTGGGTTCTTTTTTTAGGTCGGATGTGCTCTACAGTCTAGTCCCTCCAGTCTATTCTGATTGTTATTTTAAGAACGGTGCATCATGTTTTGTTACACCAGCCTAAACTACCTTAAATTTCATTAATTTTCATTGCTAAAATCCAGCAACTAACTTATTCTCTTTATTTCCAGGATCTCATTCTAATCATTATCATCTATATCTCATGATCAAAGGTGAATGATAGAACATGTTGATAGTGAGCTTTGCTTTTTTCTCATTACTGCAGGGGAAGCCCCAATACTATCAGCCCATCTCTTGTTCCATCTCACCATCACTCATCATTAAGAGATCAAGATATTTCAACACCTCTGTCTGATGTAGCGACCGACTCCCAAATGGTCTACCTTTTTTCGATTGAGAACCGTTGCCCCAGACCTAGGGAAGCCGACTCATCCTGGCTACTTGACAAACAGTAGTGAACCAATCCAGTCCAAGCTGAGGGTCATGGTCTGAACAAAACAGAACTACATCATATGCAAAATGTGACAAAGAGATCCTGAGGTTCCGAATCCATACACCCTCCTCTCCACAAATACAAACCGAGATCCTGCCAAAGGACACTACAAACAGGATCAGTGACCAGGGGCATGCTCCACAAAATACCAAGAGGAACACAGTTTCAGGCTTTCGCTAAATGCACAAAACTCATGGAGACCAGCATATTTGACCCACAGAAACATGAAAGTCACGTTACTCCTCCTAAATCTGGTCGTAGAAATCAGTTACTTCAAACCTACTTTAAAAATGCAGAGCAACTATATTTTCTTCATTTAAACTTGATCTAGACGGTTCCCAGTTTATTCTTTACTAAAATTTGCATCTTGCATTACATTTTAGAGACACTTTTATATGGTTTGAAATAGTTTCTTTTTTTTACGTACATGTATTTCTGTTTTTTAATGGGAAGACTGGTGTAGAATGTCATTATTTTCTTGATTGGGCCTCAATAGCTTGGGGCTGTTTGGCCAGCACAACACAGCAGTTGGTGGCTGGTCAAGATTTCTTGGCTACTCCATTTTTTTAGCTCTGTAAAAATCTTGCCTATAAATGGTGTTTCCAATCCTCAAAACACTTGGCGCCTGGGTGTTGGGAAACAGTGAGGTGACAGGTTATGACTTAATTGTGACATTTTATTCAAATATTGTAATGTTGAACAGGTCACAACCTGTACAGATGACTGTGTTTATGTTATGCGCAACACCAAGTTCTCGACCTGTATGTAGTGCGTCTCCACGGTGATGATCATCCTTTGTTTTATCTTCATAACTAGAAAAACAGGTTGAAGCTTTACACAACTGTTAATTAAAGAGACATACACTGACGAACCACTGTAGCAAATATTGAAAAAGAAAATTAGAAGCACAGGATACTGAAATAAAATAGTTTATAGCAGCAGTTGTAGAACGTCACTGGAAGCATCTCAGCCCATGTTCTCATCCAAGAAGCTGTCTCAGCTAACAGAACGCCAGACCAGGAGTAGCTACTATGTAGAGAAGAACACTAAGAGAAAACAAAAGGTTAACAAGGTTGAAATAACAGTAACTTAAGTAGATTGGACAAAGAAAGAAAGTAGCAGAGAGAGAAGTGGTCAGATTGTTCTCCAGCAGTTTAAGCCTATAGCAGCGTAACTATAGAAAAACTTAAATAACCCTGTAGAGTGAGACATGAAGAAGGTAGAGCAAAGGAGAACCGTCTGTCAAGACTGAGTTCCTCCCCAACCGGATTAGGCTGTCTTCTCTACCTTTTCCTAACTATAAACTTTACCAAACAGGAAGGTTTTAAGCCTAGATTTGAAACTAGACAGGGTGTCTGCCTCACGGACTAAAGCTGGAAGCTGGTTCCACAGGAGAGGAGCCTGATAACTAAAAGATCTGCCTCCCATTGTGCTTTTAAAGATTCTAGGAACCACCAGTAAACCTGCGGTCTGAGAGGGAAGTGCTCTGTTAGGGACATAAGGAGCAATCAGATCTCTGATATACGATGGAGCTTTTTTAGTGAGGGCTTTACGTTTATGTGAAAAGAAGAATCTTAAAATCTATTCTAAGTTTGACAGGGAGCCAATGAAGGGAAGCTAAAATAGGGGAGATATGATCTCTGTTTTTAAGTTTCATCAGAACTCTTGCTGCAGCATTTTGGACCAACTGTAGACTTGGTCCTAGAGAGAATATTTCAAATTTGTTACTTTATTCCTAAGGTGAAAGAAGGAAATCTTACAGACCTGTTTTGTATGGGACTTGAAAGACATTTCCTGATCAAAAATAACTCTAAAAATATTGGTGTAAATATATTAGACATTAGACAACGGTTGTTGCTATGGATGTCCTGAGGATATACATGAAAGATGTAAGTCTTCATGAACAGGGAGAAGTGAGAGACACAAAAGCAACTCTGAGTGATTTGATCCTACTCTTCACTTGGTTTCACTTCAATAGGGAAACCTTTGCAAAGGACAAAAATAGATTTAGAGTGTGAAAGAAGGTCAACCACGTGACACCCAGCATGCATAGATTGATTGAAGTCTATCTGGTTTGAGGAACAGGAAATTCGCAGACATCAAAGCACTCCCTTTCAAGTTCTCTAACATTCTGTCTGCCAAATTTGGTTCTATTTTTACTCACATGATAAAGGACACTAATGCAAAATCTTTCACATATTTAATTGGGATTTTATGTGATATACCAATACATAGTTTTAATATGTTTTATAGTGCATATGAAAAGAAATGCTTTTTATATTAGTTTTAAAAAAAATCAAAACAATATGGAATTTTTATCTTGTCCTCAAGGGGGAGATTTTTTTTTTGCACCGTTACAGTTGCAGGCCTTTTAGGTCTTGGTTTTACCATGGTTACCTAAAAGATCTTGCTCGACCAAATTGAAGCTTTGCTAAATATTCTTTGTTGGATTTAGGTCCAGACCCTGACTATGCTTATCGTGGTTGAAGGTGTTTTATGTGTTGGTTTTCTTTTGTGCTTTCTTTCTGATAATTTCTAGAGTCCATTATTGCCATTTAGGTCTTGCTGTGTGAGGTTCATTTCTTTATTGTTTGTTATTAGGGTCTTGTTGTGTTATGTAGTACCATTTGAGTCTTAGTCCAGCTTGCTTGATGTTTATTAGTCTCCCTCCCTCAAATAAATTTCAATATTCTATACAGTGCAATACTTTTTAAAAGTTATATAGGAAAGTGAATCTCAAATGTTAATTTAAAATACCCACAAAGGTTGAAACCGTAACAGTCACTCCTGAACCTGAGACATCTGAGGCGTCAAGGGAGAAAATGAACTAGATTGTTGCTCAATGGCCCAGAGTGCTGTTTTCACATTGAGTTAAATTCTGAATTTAATTTGAAAATCACAGCCCCGTGGTCTGGATGGAGAGTAATTCAAATAAGAGGAGGCCCAACCAAATATGAAGTGCTTAGTGCTTAGAAATGTACATACGTTTCAGAAGCCTGACATTTGTGTTTGCTTTACAAGTAAGCAAATAACTATAACAGCAAAAAAGTTTGGAATATTTTGCCTTTTGTGCAATCAGTCTCTATTAAATCAATATTTCACTTTCTGTAGCAAAAAATGTTGCACTTTTACACAATGCTCAAATTTTTTTGAGATGCATCTGATTAGATCACTTGGTTCCTTGGCCATTTTCTATCTCTGCCTCAGTAATTAGGTCCCCTTTTTGGTTGTTCTTTGCTCGATTCTTATGTTTCTCTCATTTCATTTCCGTTATTCAATCAAGTTGAAACCCATTTGATATGAAAATCTCATTTGCAAGGTGAACCTGGAAAGAAAGTCTGCATTGCATGTCAATATTTAACAGTTAAAAGACAACGGGGCCAAACGGAAATTAACTATAATAATTATAAACGCACTTAAAGAACATTGTGATTGATTAATAAAAACTGTTCATGTTGCTGATTTTTAGGAATTATTTTAAAACAGTTTCTAAGAAATATTATCTGATATCGCAAGATGGTTCCGTCCTATAGATGCTGTAATGCTGAATGCTTTTTTCCCCCTTTTCTTAGGAAAAATTCCTGGAAAATGAAACCTTTTATTCGAGTGAAGAAAATGGGCAATATTAGATATTTGTAGAAGAACCAGGCCAAGCAGAGTTTTATGAATCTAAGTCATCAAATGTAGCCCCTTACATTTACAGGAGACTCACAGCGATGTGTAACACATATGCAGCCTGATACAAAACTCGTAGCACAGGGATTAACAGTATGCAGGGACTGGCATTGATACTCAGAACATCTCTATGATCAAGCCAAGGTATGATTGTTTTATGATACCAATTTTTTTCTAGCTTTCAAAGAAGCGTTGGTCATAAAAAACTCAAAAAAACATTTTTCTATCCATTAAAAAGCTTAGGTATTTATAATCAGCAAGAAACCCATTTTTTTCAACGAGGACAGTTGTAATAAAGTAAGTAAGTAAAATACATTTTTATAGCACCATTCACAGACATTGAAGGTCACAAAGTGCTTCACAAAAGTGGAAAAAGTAAAAGTAAAGTAAGAGAAAGTAAACAGATGTAAAGAACATTAAAAATATAAGAATAAACATGGTGGTTATAAAAAAAAAGCTGAAACACTACAGTGGTTAAAAAGCTTGGTGAAAACAGATGAGCTTTAGGTCAGCTCTTAAAAAGCATCTACAGAAGAGCGAACGTAATGAGAGCAGTAAGATTTTTATTCGACAACCTCAGCCTTCGAGAGGGAGAATACGGACACAACGAGTCTCTGGTGCAAGAGAGACAATTCTAAAGAAAAATTTCCAATAGCCTTCATGAATGCTAGAAAACCATTGCTTTTGTTTTATCCACGTGGACACCCAATTTTAGAGTTTGTAAACAAAACTGAATAATCTTAGAAGCGGACTATAAAATTGTACTGTCTGCAATAGGGAGCAAAATAGATTAAAACGTTTTTTGCATAACTTTACAAAGGGTATTTGACAAACACCTTTAGTTCTTTTTAATAAAAAGTCAGTGACACACAAAGTAGCTTAATTTGAAAGACCGATATTATGCAAAACATTTGATCAAGATTGTATACAGTATCGAATGCCTCAGATAGATTAGAGCATAATCAGCCTCTTCCTTCTGCAATCAAGGGCTTTAATAGGATAATTCAAAACCATTAAAGCAGCAGTAACAGTATTGTTCTTTTTAAAAAATCCTATGTAAAATTATACTGGACTTCTTCAGTTGGTATGTCATCTCATTTTTTCACCTAAATTATGAATCTATGCAGCTTTTCCACAGTTTTTAATGAACCTTTTGGCTGCTTTTCTCATAGATGACATTAGTTGTTACGGTTGGAGTTGTGCCATTTTATCTTCATTCTTTTATTAAAATATTAATTTCTCAACAACTTTCCCACTAAACTTATTTGGAGGTTTAGCTGACTCTGTGTATTCACTTTGTAGTTGTAATGATTCTTATTCAGGTGTAAGATAATTACTACTGTTAGGTGTAAATAACACATCTGCCATAATTTGGCTACTCTTCCAGGAAGATTTGCAACTTGAACAACAATGCGGGTTCAGCCTTGTAAAAAGTAAAAAAATAAATAAATAAATTAGTTGATGGCAATTTGAATGAATGAAAACAGAGGTCCATATACTGGAAACACAGCTGTATAAATGAGCACGTACACATTTTCCATATTTTTCATCAGTCCTGTTGTCAGCACTTTGTTTTCTGCTCGTACGTTTTTGAAGTACTTCATCCCTAATATTTGCATGCTGGCGGTGAGTGGAAAGCACAGAAATTTGCATCTCCCATTTACAATTGTCTTCGATCCTGGATGGAAAAATATTCCATAGCGACAAAATATAAAAACGGATGGTCGGGATATGTGTCGTTAAAAATGTACAACCTTAAATTTTACCTTGGAATTTTTCTTTGTCTCTTTTTGGCAAAACTTTAAGTTGGCACTAAAGTTTTGGTTTTCTGCAGAAAAATGCAGTCATTTAGTGAATTATGTGACCAAAATTGCCAAATGATTAATTCCAACCGTATGACAGACCGTGCCAGTGTGCATGGAGAAAGGCACAAAGAATGTTTTGAAAAGGGAAACTTGCACTTCCCACTTTTACAGACTGTGACTTTAAACCAGAATTGCCAGTAAAAGATACTAAAGAAGATTGAAACATATTAGCAGGTGGTTTTAACTGTAGGGGTTTTGGCCATGCCTTTGCAATTAACAGAGTAAAAAATGTAGTGCTTTTCGTTTTTAAAATCAATTCTATGTACTACATTAGTAGTACTTCGAGTCAGATCTTACATTTTGATGAGAAACCTGCATAAAATCAAAATATCAATGTATCTATTCATAAAACCAGCATGTGAAAGAGATTAAATTGTGTTAAATGGGGAGACATTTCATCATACCCAACCCATTTGTCGGTAAATCTTGTGCTGCAAAGTTGACAATCTTTGACAGAGTCATATGCACCAGGTTCATTATCTCCTGCAATTCATTTCACATGGCATTTTCTAAAAGTCCAATATTAACATGCTTCAAAAGCAAACAATGCTCACGCTGCCTTCATCATTGTGCTTCCATATCACGTGAACCTACGTTTAGTTTTAATAGGTGATGATATTTTTTATAGAAACTTCAGGGGTTTAAAAAAGCTCAACTTACCTGAGTAAATACTTTTAATGTTTGCTCTTATCTTAGAGGTTTAAAACTTTGGAAAATTGTACTACTGGGTTTTATTTAGGGGCGTCCAAGTAAAAGGGACTGAATTTTTTATAAAACATTGTGGGAACAGGTATAATTTTCCTTGCAATCTTTAAGTATATCCACTACATCCTAAAATACAGAAACAAATATCTTGGCAACTGTAAACAATTCGTGTATAAAATCTTGGGAAGGGGTAAAAATAACTTCCCAAGACACTTGACATGTGTTGAAGCAAAATTTCTAACTTCAACTATAAGATTACTAAGGTTTGGCAAATCTGCCACTGTCTGCCACTCTGACCTCTGAACAAAAAGGAAACAGCACAAAATAAAACTGATAAATGCTCTCTCAGCGCCTTCTGGTTTCTAAAACAGATTTTCTGACACACACTTGTGTGTCAGAAAATGTTTTCAGTGACATTAAAATACAAATCATTAGGGGGGCACGAAGAGTCCTTCTTGGATTTATCAAAATCGTATTTTTTTTAAAAATAATTTTTTAGCTCATTTCAAAGATGTTGGATCTTTAAACTACTTTAATTTTTGGGATTTCTGTTCTTCATTTTCATGATCATAATTTTCAAAATTAAAAAGTCTGAAACGTAACAGAAAAGGGTATAAATATTAAAATTACAGACTCATAAGCATATACAGTATTTAGCACATTTGCAAAAACAAAAACAAAAAACTGCAGACTTTTTTTTATGTCTATGTAGTGCATCAAGCAATACCACAGACCGTTACATGCAAACATTGAGAAAGAACAGATTAAACCAATGTGAAAATGAAAAATGAAAAAGTCTTTTTTTTGAAAAGTGGTTCAAATAATTTAATAAAATTTTAATCCACTAGCAGTTAATCCAGCACTACAACACTACAACAAACTTTGCACTCAAATTGTGACAGTAAGCAATAAATAATACAATGTTCAAATTTCAGGTTAATTAAACTAACAAATTCCTAATATGCATACATTCACTCTATGTGCTTTGACAATCAGTATTAAGGTTGATTCCTAACATTCACAAGTTTAACCACATTCTCATGTAGAGTAAATTTCCTTATTCTCTCGTATTATCAAATGAAAAATCTATAATGTTTCAGTGCTGTAAGATGACGGTTTGAGTTGTGGCTGGCAATTCACCAGGTGACAAATTAAAGTTGACGTAAACAGCTTAAAAATGGGAAGTTCTTGGTTTCAATAGTGCAACTTTTTGTCAAGATTAAACATATAAAATGTGCATGATTTTGTTTACTACATACATATTCCTTTAACTTGGATTTTAATTTAAATAAAAATACTTGCAAAGTAGTTTGGCAATCATCATCACTAAAAAAGTTAAACAATAAGGGAAGAAAAAACTAACTCGGCCAGCATTGTCTAAAAATATACAAGAATTTCTAATCACATCTTAAGTACGAAAGATATTTTCACTAAAATAGGACAGATCGATATTGAATCCTCTGCCTGCAATGGATTTTCTATCTTTCTTAGTGCTATTGTTTGATTATTAACCAGCTCTCTGGCTACAGCTTAATCTGAGTAAATGGCATTTAAGCACCAGCATAAAATTCTGCCTCTTTTTATTTCACTTTCTGTCTCCTTTTCTGTTTTCTCTAAGGCACAGAAGTAAGATATTGTGAGTTAGTCATTTCTGACGAGTGAATCTTGTATCTTTTATCTCTACAGGAAATGCGTCTCCAGAGAAGATATCTGTTGAACGCCTTATGCAGCTCTGTCACAGCAGGAGCCCATCACCTTGCAAATTCATTCACTGTCACAGAAGTTTAGTTGGCCTGCACCATCCTTACACTGTCCCATTATTGAGAAAATTTGCTTCAAAAGTCTTTAGGTGTGTGAGGCTAAAGGTCGGAATCCTCTCTTTTGTTAGTGCAGAACAGATTTGCCGTCGCCGACGTGCCCAGGCCTCTGTTTGTGTCCTATTCCCACACTGGATTGACCTCCTGTCTTTTTGTTGCCAGTTCCTCCTACTAAAGGAGCCTCAAAAATCCAGTTATGGGTTTTATTCTCCTTTCTCGCTCCGCCTGAATGCGCGTTCATCCCTTCATGGCGTCAGCAGCAAGGCTTTCCAGGAGTGTTCTATAAACGTCCGAGCGGAGGAACCGCGGGTACGAGTCTCTTTCCATCAGCCCGTAAACTATCTTCTGAGCTTCGTCAAAGCAGTCCATGGTGGGAGTCTTGACGTTCCTTTTGATCTGCTCTCGAGTGTGATAGTCAATGTTGATCTGGAATGAGGCACATAGATAGGTATGAGAGGGATTTGAGCCAAGAGCCAGAGATGTGAGATTCACCATTTGAGTTGCTGTTTTTTTCACTCACACATAGGGCTTAAAATATAAAACAGAAACTGTGAGTGGGCGTGGGTGTATGTGTATAAATGCAAAGATGTCTCCTAGCTTGTGCTTTACCTCTTTAGGGGATTCTGCTTTGATGAACTGCTCATAAATCTTCTTCGCTCTTGAGGGCATTCGAAATGAAGACTTAATCTTCTTGTATTCCTCACAAGTGAGCCAAAATTCAATATTCTCATCACTATATTCTGATTTGAGAAAGTTACGAAAGGTAGCCAGTCCATCTAAGAGTGGAACAAACAACAGGCTTAAGCAGGTTAAAGGCACAAATAGCATTTCCTTTAGACTTTAAGTCAGTTGTTCCATGTAAACATTCAAATTTTAAACCTAATTTACGTTACTTTACTTTAGCAACATCCTGATGCCCAAAAGAGAGAAGCTACTTACATTTAGATTCAAGAAGCCTTTCCAGAGACTGTGACCATTGTTGAGTATCTTCTAAACTTAGCCTGCTTTGAGAGAACACACAATGCATGACTTAACTAGAATCAAATTTGAGTAAAGCAAATCTATAAGGACAGCAAGGGGACGAAGGCATTCCAGCCAGGAAGGGCCTTGCAGATGTGCTTATGATGTTCATACAAAAATGCTGAACCCTGGGATTAACTGGCACTAGTATGTCCCATGCCAAAGCAAACACTGTGTCTCTAGACCATTTGAATCATGTTGTGATGCCTTAGATGGAAATGATTGTAGCAGACTGACTATTTTCAAACTGAGATGTATGCAAAACGGTACATAAGATTCCTTACCTCTCTGAGTATTGAGGCGACTGTGAGAACATGCACTGGAGTCGGCACATAAAGTTCTTTCCACTGCGAGATAATAAGAAATAAAAAAAGTTAATTCTTGATTCATATACTGTTCTTAAATTTGACACTGGTAATGAGCATGTAAATAATTATAAAAGAAAAGCTATACAATCAAAAATGTGATCATAACGTCACTTTATTTTATTTTAAAAGTAATGTAATACTCTAACGTTGAAAAAAATTGTATGAATTCAAAAAAATCAACGTCATTCAGATAAATCCTGTGGTAATAAATATTTTTAGAAATAATCAGAAACATTTTAGTTTAAAAGTACTCACAGGGTATTGTTTTTGTTCATGTCATCTCGATCCATGGTGCAGTGATGAGTGCTGGGTGGTTTGGCTCTTATGCTGGACATGGTTTTGTTAGGTCCACACTCTCAGGCTTGTGATCCTGGTCATGCTGTGTCTAAGAGGCACTTAGGAGGGTTCCCCCTGCGCTGCAGCTTTTTATAAGAAGGTTTCCTGTCGCCACGGGCCGGGGCTGCTGGGATACCTCAGCGGCTCTACTCCGACTAAAGAGGAAGCACCCTTTCCTCCTCCTCCCTCCTGTTGAGCTTCTCCTCCTACTTTACAGTTAGAAACAACACATACATTGCAGTGAATGCCTCCCTCCTACTGATACCGTACTCCCTATTATGTATTTCTGTTTCTTCTCATTTACTTTCTGCTGTGGCTTTTTAGTCACTCCTCCTTGTTGGACTGCCCAACATAAACAACAGGCAAAATTAAAGCATAATGTGTTGGATATACATTTTTGAGTCTGGTTGCGCAGATGCAAATATCAGCAGAGAGTGTGATAGGCAAATTTGCAACCGTCTCGTGCGGCATGTTTAAGCAGCTGATGGGATGAGACCAAATTCTGACCTCATGAGAGCTTAAGTGGGAGGACAGTTCCTCGTGGCAAGAAACTTTACTTTTATTTATCCCTCAAAAAGAAATTATTTACAAAAAAAAAAAATAATCGTGCGATGTGAGGTCACAGACTCGGAAAGACGCCAGAAAGAGGAAACACCATAGCTATTGCAACACAGACAGAGCGAAGAGACAGGAAGTAAGAGAGACTGCAAGCACGTCAAATTACGAACAATTTCGTTTGGAAACAATCAAGTCTGTGTCTCAAATGTCTAAATTGGGCAAACAGATATCTTTGTCAAAATTGTTGTACGAAAAGCATAAATGATTTTAACCTGTACCAACAAAACCTGGGTTAACAGTATCAACTTAAAACACATGTATACATACCTCAGATAATTATTACTTTCAAAAAAAGAGACATTTTGACATCAGATGCATCTGCATACTTAAGCACTAAAATAACATATTGGATAATATTGCTAAAGTCAGGAGACACATCTGTATGTGAAGACATATTTCATTTCACCTCGTTAGTTTTTCAACTAACTGGAAACGAACGGAGGAAAGGGGAATGAGAGTCGGAGCCAAAAATCCACTTGCTGTGTGGGAACTTGTACGGAACTGGACAGTCTCTTGGCATGGGACTAGCTTTAACTGATATTAGCACTGTGGTGCTGACCGCTGACGTTAGAGGTTGTCTTCAAATCAACTGTGATTCGTCTCAGATACTCTGGCTTGTGTTTTGGAAGGCACTAAAAACTGAAATGCAGGAGTGGAGAATTAATGGTTCTACATTTTACTGCGAACTGCATGTACTACATTAGAAATGAAGAGGTTATCAAAGAAAGGATTTGTTAAGTCCAACACATAAAACTAAAGATGGTGTGTGATTTAGTTTGAGAAGGTAAAAAAAAAAAAAAAACAGATGTCTGCAAACTTCTCTAGAACTCACATCAAAACTGTTGATGCATCTAAAACCTATTTTTAATTATCCAGTAATAGGAATTTGCTATTAAGTAGAAAGCTAAAACAAACAACTTTTAGACACTTTATATTTAGCCCACTGTGCTCAACGTGCAAAAAAGGTTAAATTATTATTCGTAAGTTACTGCAAGATGCACAAGTGCTTGTTAAGATTATCTGTTACATAATCTAAGAATAAGATTGGGTTTGGAAGTGGTCACTTACCGCTTCCTGAGTGCTAGCGCACATTTAATGTAGGCGTATTGAGTCAGATCGAATCGATTGAGATATTAACTCTAAGCTAGATATTTGTCCAAAACTACTGCTTGTGGATCTTGCTTCTTAAAAGTTGCCTCACAAAGTTTATAGACTGCAGTAGTTGCTTTTATAAGATTAATGCTAATGTCTTTTTCCCCTTTGAACTATATGTACACAAACATGTATACAATTGATTAAATCAAAATGCAAATGATCTGTTTCCATGAAAGTCTTTACAGTTGCTGGTGATCAATTTATTTGAAGAGTGGCACTTTTCTGCTAATTGCTTTTTACTTAATATGGAATCAGCGACCCTTAGTGTTTAGTTTTTCCAATGTATCTCTGATCATGTTTGGACCAAATTTATTTCAGATCTTTACTTGAACATGAATCTCTTGCACGTCTCACTCAATTTCATGCTATTGCTTGAAAGAACAGGAACTCATATCATGTTATGTCAGTTTTTGACTTCCCTGATGAGGTTTTACTCATGTAGATGAAGATTCTTTTTACTATTGATGATATTACATACTTATTCATTGCATTTTTTTGTCATGTATACCATCTATTAATGGGCTAACTACTAATTATTGTTAGACTTAAGGGCAGTTAACATTGAAAAAAGCCTGCCGACATATGCTGACCTATTACAACCTGTCCCTTGCTTTGACTGTTTCACTGATGCTGCGTTCCCTCTTTTGCCCAAACATGGTTATAAGCACTCAGCTGTTACAACAAGACATGAAATTTTAAATTGATTGCAAATTTTTCTTCTGTCTGTTACATCTACATTTTCTACCTCCTTTGGATATAGGGTTATTTAAGATTTCTAGCACTTTAAATAGTCACAACCAGGAAAATGGTAACACAGTGCCATTGACAGTACTTACTTCCTTTTAGCTACTATGGTAACAGGACTGGGTGATGTGAAAACAGTGGCAGCTTGTGTGTGAGGAACAGGACACTGTGTGATGGAGATTCGAGTGTGATTTAGCTGGAACAACCCCTGACACCCCAGTGGACTCACGGTTATTGACGTAGGGCTTTGAAATAAACTGTGCTGCTCATGAATAACTGCCCATTTAAGCACTCAGTATTTTAACCCACTAGTCCCACAAAGTTTAAGTGTGCAGCAGACCCAAACACTAATGTCTTAATTTTTTTTGTTTTTTTATTTGTAAAATAAGATTATAACAAAGCTGCATGTTTTGCCAAGATCACACTCCTGTTAATGCCTGCAGCTCAGAATCAAGAATCAAGAATCAGTTTATTTATATAGCGCCAATTTACAACAGGTGTCGTCTCAAGGCACTTCACAGAAAATCAATTAACATCAAAGATACATCATAACAATCTAAGGAACCCCAGCAGATTGCATCGAGTCATTGACTTGCAGCATTCAGTCCTCTGGAATCAGCAGACCAAAACAATGGCTTGTGTTGTCGTTGACTTTACAGCAATCCCTCATACTGAGCATGCATGTAGCGACAGTGGAGTGGAAAAACTCCCCTTTAACACGAAAAAACCTCCAGCAGAACCAGACTCAGTACAAGCAGCCATCTGCCACAACCGACTGGGGGTTTGAAAAGACAGAAAGCTAAATTAGAAGCACAGGATACTGAAATAATAGTGTTTATAGCAGCCATTGTAGAACGTCACTAAAAGCATCTCAGCCCATGTTCTCATCCAAGAAGCTGTCTCAGCTAACAGAACGCCAGCCCAGGTGTGGTTACTATGGAGAGAAGAACACTAAGAGAAAACAAAAGGTTAACAAGGTTGAAATAACGGTAACTAAAGCAGATTGATCAAAGGAAGAAAGTAGCAGAGAGAGAAGTGGTCAGATTGTCCTCCAGCAGTTTAAGCCTTTAGCAGCATAACTATAGAAAAACTTAAATAACTTAACCCTATAGAGCGAGACATGAAGAAGGTAGAGCAAAGGAGAACCGTCTGTCAAGACTGAGTTCCTCCCCAGCCGGATTAGGCTGTCTTCTCTACCTCTTCCTAACTATAAACTTTATCAAACAGGAAGCCTAGATTTGAAACTAGACAGGGTGTCTGCCTCACGGACTAAAGCTGGAAGCTGGTTCCAAGGGAGAGGAGCCTGATAACTGAAGGATCTGCCTCCCATTGTGCTTTCAGAGATTCTAGGAACCACCAGGACACCTACAGTATGAGAGCGAAGTGCTCTGTTAGGGACATAAGAAGTTATCAGATCTCTGATATACGATGGAGCTTTATTAGTGAGCTTAGCTTAGCAAACAGACATAACTGACAAGAGTGCATAAACAATGACGCAAATATATGAAGGCCACTGTCTATGTAGGAACGGAGGTGTGTTCTATATCCACAATTAAAATCATGTTATCACAACTTTTTTAGAGTCAAGTTTCATCTTGTCTCATTACAGAGTGAAAAACTCTTAATCCCAGATAAAGCAAACATGTCCATTGGAGTTTATGCTTAAATCAAGGTTTTTCTAAAAAGTTTGTACAAATACCACAAGTATCTTTACATATATTTTTTAAAAATAATAACTAGTTGGATCCCACTATGATTTATGCTATGTTGTTTACTAACACAAAAAAAACATAAACAAACAAACGAACAAACAAACAGATTATCTACAGCTATTTAAGAACCTAAAAAATGCCACCCAGTCCATTTGTTTTTAGAATCAGTAGGTAATCAGATCATAAAAGATACATATCTGAAACTGATAAGTTGTATAAAAGCTAATTCTCTGAATATTTTGAGTTTTTTTAAAACTTACTTAAACAAAAGGCCCTTTTATTTTCCCCCAACTCCTTTTAATGACTTTTTTCTTCTAACCTAAGAACTTGTGCATCTGCCCTATCATTGTCTGTGAGTGATGAGATTATTCCCCTAACAAGGCAGTACATTCTGACTGTTACGCTTCAGGTTGTCTGATGACTCCAGCAGTGTTGTCGTTAAAGCTCCATACTTATTTTTAGCTGCCTGAGTATTCCTTTTTAGGCACATTTTTAGGAAGAAAGCCTTGTTCAGAACAGAGTACGATTAAGGGTCACAGAGGGATTGCTCTTTTTGCAGTTTGGTAAACCCTGTTACTTGTGTATGGAATCATCCCTGAATCTAATTAGAGAATATTTCAGGCATAAGACCAAAGAAAGAATCTTTTTTTTTTCTGAGAAGTGGAAACGCTTCTACTGTTTTACGGTATTGTCCATGTCTAAGTCTGGACCTTGTCAATCATTTATTTACATATAAATTCTGAGCACTGGAAATACAAACAAAAAGTATAGATTTATAGACGATGCATAAAATTAACCACAACGTTGTAGCCTCAGACTATAACCATGAAGTAGAGCTTATGTGTAATGTTTGTAACTTAACATGACAACCACTTTTGATGCACATAGACATTACATTGCTAGTCTCTCTTCTTTGGTGGTTTTACAAACCATACAACTCAGTGTGGGTGTAAATTAACAACAAGTAATAAATGTTTTCCCATCAGTTGGTAACAGCAATATTTTGTCCTAAATATACCAGTGAGTCCTAGATTTCCGCTTCAAACTCAGATAAGCATCTGATTGAAGGAATCTGGGACAAGAGTCTCTCAGCATCAGCAGGTAAACATGTTCCTGGGCCTCATCAAAGCAGCAACGACTTGGATTCTTCAACGAATCCTGGATCTTATCTCTGATGCCGTGGTCCACATTGATCTAAAAGAGAAAAAAAAGTGCAATAGATAACTTCAGCTATGGTAAACTCCAAATAAAATAATAAATCATTCCGTTATGTAAATATATGTGGTGGCATAATAGTTCTACAAAAGCCTAAAGAACATAATGTTTAAGAAGGCTAACAAAAATAACATTATCAAAAATCCCACAACAAAAGATGAAGTTTCATCATAACCTTTTTTTTTAACAGTAGACATTTTGAGAAAAAAATGAAAGATGTAATTTCACCAAGATTGCGCTTTTTGCATTGGAGATTATGTTTAACCCTTTTTTAATATATCTATCTATATATTAATATAAATATCAGAAAGGAGCAGAAACCGTTCTATATTCTTAGGCCACTGGTTTACTTTTTTTTCCTCAATTAAGAGTGTAAATGTATGCCCCAAATTAGTTTTTGTCTTTTTACATAATGAGTTTTCTTTGTTTGTCCGACTTTCCACAAAAGCAATCAACCGAATAAAATAACAAATATATCTTAACACTGATACAAAAAAAAATTAGCATAAGCAACTTATTGTTTGCCTCAGGAAAAAAAAAAGAAAAAAAAAACTTGATAAAATTAATAAAATGAATAACAGAGAGTTGGGGAATTAAATTTGAATATGTCTTCTCAAAATGTCATTGAAAATAAATACCAAAGTTTCTCAGTAACTCAGTGGGAATTATAACATCAAACATGTATGTGTTGCTTCAGGTGAGTGTAAGACCCTTTTAAACTTTTTTTTCTTTGATTGTTTTTTTTTTTTGTGTGTTCACCTAATCTGTTGTTCAGTCATTCAAGATTTGTTTAAATGGTAATGGAAATGACAGTGAGGCCACTCATGGCCAAGAAGGTCATTCCTTTTCTTTTCATATGCCACCCACCCTTGGATAACAATCAAATTTACCTCTCGGCACGCTGTAGGTCTGATGAACTCCTCGTAGATCTTCTCAGCTCTCCATTTCAAGTCAGCGGAAGCTGACCTAAAGTCTTCACATGCAATCCAGAAATCCATGTTTTCCTCACTAAACTCAGACTTCAGGAAAGAACGGAATGCTGCTCTGTACTCTGAAGAAAAGTACAAGTTAAAGTCAAACAATGGTTCTGTGTTTGTGTTTTAGAGAGTCATATTAGTCATTAATAAAAAAAACAACAACTTACTTTTGTCTCTTAGTAATTTTTCAAAAGACAGGTCAGTTTTATGTTCAGTCTTCCAGCTGTAGTAAAAAAAAACATGAATGAACTTATCATCCGTGAAACCTATGATATGAATAACTAACAGAACACTACCTGAGGTTGGAAGAATTTGCCTCATCATTCAATTTTTGACTGGGGTGCCATTTGTTTCTCCTTTGGCTCAAAACAATGTCAATTCTTTGAAATAAATAGAATTAAATCAATCAAAAAATGATGCAAAAACCATAACCTTTACCAATAAAAAAAAATTTAAGTGTATGGCCAGTATCATAATGTGAAGCTTACCTTCTCGGCCGCTGTACATTTGGTGATAAATCCTTTAAATCACTAAACCGAATCTTGGAAAACAGAAGCTTAGGCATTTTAACATTACTAGTAATGTCTCAGAATCAGATGGTCTGATGTTGTATAGGTAAATGGGGTTTGGTCTTCTCTGAGCTAGGTCTTAACCTGGCAGGTATATTGTAACACCTGTGACGCTGAGGGCCTGCTGGTGCAAGTAAGAAAATACCTTTCAGATACTCTTTGGACCTCGACAGATTCAGTTTAGCGGCTGCTTGTTACTGACTCACAGCTGTGAAATTCAAGTAAAAAAGGGAGGTGAATGTTATGATTGTGATAAGTGGGAGGGAGAACTTACATTTGAATCTGTATCCTCTGTTGTGTTTATTTTTAAAGAAATCCATGTGGCTGGCTAGAATGGCCTGAAGTAAGACTGGGCCTGGTTGCTGGGGACTTTCAATCCTCCCAGCTATATTCTGGATGGACTTTGACGGCAACTGTTTGGAGCTGCGCTGCAAAATGTTCTGTGTAGAAATGAAATTGTTGTTGTAAATTGTAGATTTGTCCCAAAGAGACTACATTCTGCTGGCCTAATTAAATGAATATTTTTAAGTTTTTATGTTGGATTTTCCAGATTACTTCAGATTATGATTTTATCACATCCCTGCTTAGATTCTTGCCCAGCTCATCTACATTTAGTTTCTACTACTTACGTAGTCTCCATGCAAATAGCAGCAAGTATTTAAGCTTGTAAGTTTAATTCCCCCACTGATGGTTTCTTGTATTATACTGTCTTGAATTCTGTGAGTTTTTCAGGTATTGAATTCATCATTCTTCAGTCTTGATTGTCCTGCTATTGCTTTGCTACTCCAAGCTTGACAAATATCCCTGCTTTTGAGGATTAGAGGACAATTTGACTTTGTTGGTTTTGGAGGCATGAAAAATTTCTGCAAAAAGTATCTTATTCGTTGGCACTTCCCTTACCTTAATGACCCAAAGCAGTACTTTCTACAAAGTTGGACACATTTATTTTTTGATGGGCATTTTTAATATGTGTGCATCTGTGTGTGTGTTTGTTAGCTTTCAATAATATCCCTAGGGGACTTCACAGTTAGGTATGGTAAACTTGTGGTTAGAAGAAAACTGGTGGGTTTATTTGAAACTTTCTCCGCCAGACTGGCATGAGCAGTAGAAGATGCACATATGAGAGTGTAGAGTCAACCCTTTACAAGCATACTCCCTTTATTTTGCACGCTTGACAAAACAGTGCTTTTACACATGTTCATGGGAAAATTTGGAGGATGCAAATTACTTTGGGCACACTATGTTATTGTGAAAAAGTCCATTAAACTTGTTTTCTGTTGTAAACTTAAATATGTGTTATGCTATTTTAGCACAACTTAAAATTAAATGTAGATAGTACTATGGCCCCTAAAGCACTGTTCTTGAGTTAGAGGAGATTACTAAGCTCAAACTTTTACAGGAAGTAAAGGGCTACAATTCCAAAATGTATGATAAGCCATCATAAGCCTAAAGAAGACTTCTAGGAATGGAGCTGCTAAAAGGTCTTTGCTTTTTGTCTAATAATGGTGACTACGATATTAAAGTCTTTTAAATGCTGATTAAAAGTTTGCTTTACAGGAATTCAGTTTGACTTTAAAGCATCAAATGTTCTGGACAACATTACTTTGGGCCTTCATAAACCTCTACTGTTTCAAACAAAAACCATGAAATAGATCATTGAAAGTCATGTACCAGTACAGACACAAAAATACTATGATGAGTGTTTATACACTGGTCTTTTGTTTTTCTATACATTGCAGACATTTTTCCATAATGACATCATGACAGTGACATAATGATGTGACAGTATGCACGACTCATGTGGAGAGACTAAACCAGTTACTAACTGTTTTTTTTTAAAGAACTAGTCCTAAACACGTGATAACCCCGCCTCTAAAACATGATAAA
This sequence comes from Orestias chungarensis, assembly GCA_032876305.1. Taxonomy (NCBI): domain Eukaryota; kingdom Metazoa; phylum Chordata; class Actinopteri; order Cyprinodontiformes; family Cyprinodontidae; genus Orestias; species Orestias chungarensis. The sequence goes on along the minus strand of JAVLVB010000668.1, from coordinate 5,376,635 downwards.
CATAGAAAAGGATAGAGAGTTCTCTGATGTGTTTAAAATTTGCATACGGAAGCTCACAAATGGTATATTGGGGTATTTTTTTTGTTTAAATTCGAATAATTGCTTGTTGCAATGCCAACTATCAGTGTCTTTACTTTCTATTTCCATTTTCTATACCTTCCTTTCAGTTCCACCGTTTTTCTTTCTGAAATAGATATAAAAGGTATTGTTTTCACTTAAAGATCTATAAACTGCACTCCACTGAAGATTTGAAACTGTTTTTTTATAAGGATAAGCAAAGTTATTTATTCACAAAACCTATTACCCTGTCAAATCATCACTGTTAATAATCACAGTTTTTACAGAAAATTCTGTTTTAGCTTGGCACAGCTGGTTTCGGGTATCCTCCTATTGCTCTCTTTACAGTCACCTAAGCTTAGCCAGGCTGAATAGGTTTATAATTTTGGTATTTTGATGTATTTCCATATATGTTCAACTGGATTAAAGTTGGATTCTGACTGGTCTTATTTCTTTGTAGTTTCCCATTTAAACTTTAGGTAATTGCATTGTTAGATGAAATGTTGTTTTAGTCTGAGTTTCAGAGTACTATAGGAGAATAATCTTGAATAATATCTATATTCAGGGCCTGTTACCTGTCCCTGTTGTCAAGTTCCTAAAGAAACACCCCTAAAGATGATTCTTCCAATGTGTTTCACACCAGGAATGGCGATAACCAGTGTTTCTGTGACCGTGTCACTTTCATCTTGGTTTAATTAAACCAGAAAGATTGCTTTTTGTAGTTTCACAATCTCCAAAATGCTTTTTTTTTACCAAGAAAGTTTATTTGGCTTCTAATTTCCCATTGAAATTTAAAGGGCTGGTGGTGCTCCTCCCTTGTCCCTAAAAAAGAAATACAAGAAGGTTTTGTCTAAATGATTTTTGAAGAAATGTCAGAATTTCTTGGCAACGCAAAGACCGCTAAGCTGCTGCTACTTACAATGACTGAGCACTTGAAAACCTTTCAACAACTGACAGCAGGTATCAGAAAATGAAAACAGTGCTTCTTCCTCACGAGTAATATCAAATGTAATGAATGGAAGTGATGGACAAGTTTCCAAAACATAAAGTAGGGGACATCAATACAAATATTTTTCATAAAAACAAAAACAAAGTGAATACATCAGTGCAAAACTATTTTTGATAAGTCATGGGTGTACAAGTTTGGCAAGTAAAGAACTACATTTGGCCAGGTAAGGGAGCTCAAACAATTACTGAAAAAGTAGACAAGCATTTATTGTTTATACATTAATTGTAATTTGCTTCTTGGTTTATTGGGTTTATGATTTTTAAACAAGACTTTATATAAAAGCCTTTTCAAGCGTTCTACATTTTGTGAGAAAAATCTGAAGATATGTATTTTAAAGGTCTAAAATTAATCAAGCATCTGTGTGGCAAATAAAAGTAAACTCGGTTTTCTAAGAAAAGATGTGGGTAATCATGGTTATTTTTATATAGAAATTTTGTATAGAACCAGATTAGTTGGAAAATTTTGTTTTTTTTCACCCAATAAAGATTTTTGTTTTTACTCAAATTATGTCTGCTACAAAATAATTAGATGATTTAAATCAACACTAAGTAACTTTTCAACCTTCATAAAAAATGTTCATAACTTGCAAAAGACAATGGACCGGTTGGAGCAACAGCCTCAGGTGAAGCATCACAGGTAAGGTCAATATATATCTCTGTTTTCTGCCATCTTTAAATTTGGAGCGGGCTGTGTTTGAGGTTATTCCGCATAAATTACTCCGCTCTGTGACGTCATCATAACAATTTTTTACTCCTACCCACAAAGTTGAATTTGTGTCTACAGAGATAGGAGTTTGTAGTCGTAAAAATTAAGCGTTGTATTCATAAGACCTTGCAATTACAGCTTTTAGATTCATACTCTCAGACTAAAAAATATTTCAGCAGAATTTTGGATACAAGAACTTTATTGACATATGAATACGAATAAGAATGTTAGAGTTGTGCATAAACCTTTTCAATAGCGATCCTACTCCATATTTACGACGCTATGCAATGCAGCCTTTCTTCAGACAAAACACTACCGCTTTTGTCCACTGGCTGCCAAGTACGACCAAAACTGGAACTTCTTTATTGTTGGATTAAAGCATGTAAATGCAAAGGATATAACAAAGTTATCTGTAAGGGGTACACATTTTTACATTAAGGCGTCTAAAAATATTCAGTTGACTTCAGGAGTTGATGTGCAGTTAAAACAAAGACACATTCACAAGTCTGGTTCATAATTGCAGATGTTAAAGGTGTTGGGAATGTCAAGCCACAATACCAGTCAGACATGATCAAAAAGACACAAAATGGAGGTCTACACGGTCCAGATAAGGCCAGCTGTTTAGAGTAGCTGCAGCACAACCAATCCTAACTCCCTAACAGGCTCCAATCTTACCTCCACAAACCCTCTTTCCCTCACAGGGCCATCCCCAACAAGCAAACAGGTACCAAACACATGCCACAGACACAGACATAACAAATCTCCCACCAACAGGTGCACAAGCACAGAATATAGCTCCATCTAGAAAAGGTAAATAAGACCACAGCCAACAGCCAAAATCAGACCCTGCTCAAAACCCAATGTATTCCGTCCCAACATATCACACACTGCATTTGCAAAGCAAGGGCCTTGGACAACACCACCCAAGCCAACTCACGCAAATGCCTCATATCAAATGCCACTATGTCACATAACCAGATGAGATCCCCTATTCAACACTAGGAGAAGATCCTCTCACAATGCAAGTTGCCCAAGCAGGCGCTCCAGTTAAAAAATAAATTAATAAAAAAATCTTCAATGTCTGTTTATTAGTCTCTGGTAGCTGTTCGTGTTCAATTTAGGTTGTTTGACAAGGTGGCAAAAAATGTTGTTTTACAATTAATGTATTTAATATTGCTTTATTTGCATAACGATTGTTTGCTGTCCACCGGCAATAATCGATCCAACTCAGAAATCCTATTCGTGCAAAAATTTTGGAAACAGCAGCAGACGATTATAATCTGCGACACCTTTTCTGTGATCAGTCATTGTTTCTAATATGGACCATGAGGACAGCTGGTCAAGGCCGCTTCTGGTCTTGGAACAATAACATGCACAATACAATATATTGAGCCTCCTGTCTTGTTTGTATATAAATGTTATCATAAACAAGCTATAGAGCATTAAAAAAGAGTTTCTACTACGACCACTGACATTTTTGCATGCCGGTTTGCACCTACTTTTCAAAAACGCTAAAAAAAGACTTAGACACTGTACCAACCATCTGTTGGCCAACATGCTATAGATTGTGGCTGTTATCCAACACTTTTTTTAATTTTTTTTATGCAGTTCTGCTAGCACCTGGTTTATTGATCTGCTTGTTGCACCTATTTAATACACACAAAAGTTTTAAAGATCAGGTCCACTCTGTGTAATGTATTACATTATGGAGGTTGTTAGTCTTATATTTAGTTGAATAAAGGGAGCTATAAGTAATACAACTCATTCATATGTTAAATGTGTGTTCTGCTTCATTAAGTGTAAACAAGGTTGTTCATGTGTCCTTTTTTAAAATAAAAAACAAATACAATAGTTTATCTTTTTTAATAGCTGCAAAGTGGGTCTACACTATAGGTTTTAAAAACCTTTTGCTCAATTGTTTCCGTTTTAATCAATTCTCAGTCACATTGCGCTTCTTAGTATTTTAAGTAACAAAATTATCACCAACTGAGTCAGCAAAATAATTCAAGCATACCACTGACAGTGTGAGGGAACAAAGATTGTCATCTGACATGCAAAGGCTAACGGACAGATAATAATAGAATGTCTGTGCAACATTTTTCTTTATAAAGTCAGACGTGTGGTTATTTTTAGACTCATACTGTATGTATCAAGAGAACTTCAAAATCATACTGAAACCTAATAAGTGAACATGGCAATAAACTTGCCAGATGGTTAGAACTTAATGGTTTTTTATAGCTAATACAATGTTTTGGGTAATAAACATTAAGTAATAAGACTAACCTGCAAATGAATAATGTCCTTTTGTAAAAGGGATTGCAATCAACATTATAAATCAGGCACAAGTTTTTTGTATATAATTTTAGTTACGGTATTCCTTGATTAATTTAACTTAACTACACGTCAATCAATCAATGAATTTCTCAGAGTTAGCTTGTAGACTACCGTTTAACTTAATTGAATTATGAGTAGCTTTTAGGATCACACCGCTAATATTAGTGCAGATGTGGCTGATGGGCAGGATTAGATAAGATAAATAAAGAGTGGAAAGAAAATTTTAAAGGAAAAAAATAGCTATCAATATTTTGTTGAAGTAGAGATGAATGTGTTCCATCCATTTTTAACCTGCATTTTACTCTGATAACCTCAATTAAAACCAAGGAAACAAACAGTCTTTAAAGCCTAGCTATTGACTGCTAAGATCAAGAAATACAACAATAAATATTTCATAAAGTCATGTAGAAGTTTAAAATGTTCAGTAAAATTCAGTTCAATGTATTATCTTAAAAAAAAACAAAATTGTATGGAAAAATTGCAAACCTACCTTTATATCGCCATTAAAATATACTGAAATTGCCTGGACAGAATTTTTTTGTCATAGCTAAGAAGCTCATGGTAAGTCCAGAAAAACTAGATAGATCCAATTGGAATAAACAAAGTTCTCCAAAGAAGGCCACAAGAGCTCATTGCCATAAACAATGTAGAAGATGCAGTAAACATCTAGAAGAAGGTTCCCAATTCATTCCAGACTAGTTAGCCTTCATTTGCCAAGGAGAAGTACCATTACAATGCACAATGCACCTATGTTTTCATTAGACTACCATGGTTTGTGATGTCTTGACCAGGTTTCAACATAGAAAAGATACCTGGGCCTCAGACATTAAACATGAATCAATGATACATATGTTAGTAGCCAGGATTCCAACCAATACACTTTGTCCTGGTTTAGTCCAAGAACAACTGCATTGTCTAACAGTAGACTAGGTTAAACTCAAAACTGTCATTTCATTAAAACATACTTTTGGTAATGCAAAAATGACCATAAACCAAAAGTCAAAGATAATGTCTTTCAAATTCTCTTTCTAGACTAATTTCATCCTTTTTTTCACTTGTTATATTGTGGTATTAAAATATAGTTTTCAGTTTGGTTTAAAAAATAAAGAGCTACTGTAAACAGGATAAGATATTTACATATTTACACTGTAATCGCACACACATTTTAATACAGTGTGCCGGATATTGACTTTAGCAAGGTACTTCCACATTATCGTTAGAAATACATTTCAGGTTTATTGCTATTAAAAATGTAATATATTGTACAGTAAGAATTGCAACATTCAACGAGAATCTCTGAACACATTACCATTGTGAAAGTGTTGTTCAGTAGACGAAGATGAAGCAGACCTAAAACTGCTGCAGAAACAAATGACTAAAGGGGTTAAATTTGTATGAAGAAACAAAAACAGTAAAAATAAATGATTTAATCGAAAAATGTTACTTTGTTAAATAACTTGCCAGATGGCTCAGTTAGGTACTGGAGTAGTAATTGAAATGTGGATCAAGACTGAAAAAGTTTTTCCCTTGTTAACGAGTCAGGCTAGGCTTAAATGGACAGTCTTGAGACTTCTAATAGGGTTCTCAAATGAAACAAAAAAACGTAGAGTCAAACTAAATATCTTCCCAGTTTTTGCAAAGCAGTCTTGATGGAAAAAATGTGAGATGTTGAAATAATTCAAGATTAAAGGTAGTTTTATCTTCCAGCGGGAAAAAAGATGTAAAACATACAGCTACATATGTACACGGTGCTACAATGAAATTGTGTAATCTAAGTAATGATTTGAGACAGTTGGTTTAGGCAAACTTTTAATTGAGAATTAGTGGCAAGCCTTGTCACATGGGATCTCTATCAAATCTGAGCATGGTTGCACTGTTTTGCAAAGGAAGATGGGCATCCCTTTTCTTGCACTTTAGGCTACCTTACGTTCAAAGGATTTAAAAATATATTCAAGGCATTGTAATTGCCCTACACATTGACGGTTCATAGTTCATTTACAAATACACAAATGAAGGTAAATCATTTGTCATTGTTATGTAATTCTAAAAACAACGACAAGAACAAGATTAATACAGGAATACTATGGTAAGCGCTCTACATCAAAATTGGTAGGATCATCTACAGAAAGAAATACCTGCTAAAGCCTTTAACTTTAAAATTCCAACCGAGTGAAATATATAAACAGGGCAGACATGAAGAATGACAGTATTTTAGTCCAAATGTGTTCATTAAACTGAAGATTACTGTCAGACAACAAATTGCATAGAGTGTTTTTCTCTAAACTTTAAAGTGTTAATAAAAGGGATGCTCTTTCAGGAAACCTTTACTGGCCAATGGCGTCTCTACCAAACCTTCAAGCTCCTCTCCCACGTTTAAATGAGGAAGGAGATCCATGTGGTTCCAGGGTGTGACGCGGTTCTTATGTAAATCAATTTCCTGATGTTGTCATGAAGTTCATACTAAGAAAATTCCCCTAAGCTTGGGGCAATGTGTTGGAAGAACCATTCATATCTGAGAGGAGAGCAGTCAGTTATTAGAAAGACCTAGAATAATAAATAAATAAAATACTATGTTTTACAAGTCATTTTTTTAGCATTGATTTTTGAAACTGACAATACTACCTCAATTCAACAACCTTTACTCAAACATGTTACTGATGGCAATGTACAACCTCTCTTATTTGCCACTACAATGTGAATCAAAAATGAAAGTAGGAATCTACCTGCTGACCATAAAAGGCATATTCTACCAATTAGACATTAGAATTCTGTGGTCATGTTTGTTTCACTCAGGGATTTTCAAAGAATCAACTTCTGCATATTGTCAGTATGTCCATGACTTGAAAATTTCCCCTTAGCGTGAGAAATATCCCACTTTCATCAGTCAGCTGTTTAACATTATCCTTTTTTTTTCTTCTTCAGAATAAGTATTGTGACACTAGTCTTTCATAATAATGGACTATCATGACATATTTCAACAGTAGAGGTTTGATAGCCTGGCAGGATCTAAGCTTTGTGAGATATTTAGCAATCAAATAAGTATAAAGCTATAGGCCGTTAGGAAGAACAGTTTCACTTTTGTTTGTTACACATGTAATGTAATTAAACAAATCTTCGAGAAAGACATAGTGCACTATTTACAAGAACATGAAAAGTGATCATTTCCGTTTTGCTAAAATCTTTTCTAAGTCTTCCTGGAGAAAACTGAACAAACTTTTCCTTCAACATGGATATATGTTGATTTATCATTTTGAGGAATAACAAATATCTATCCAACATAATTACCCACAATTTAAATCAAAAATGGTACAATGAAGTATAGAGAAACTTTACATTGCTTAAAAATGACACAATGGTAGGCATCAGTATTTGTGTCTTTCCGCTAGTATTTATTACTAACAATTCTTTTATTTTTTTTGAACATTTATTGAACAGATAATAGCAGTGTTACTATAAAATGAACTATTGTCTGCTTATTCATCTGTGTATTCTGCTCTTGCTTGTCTGGGCAAAGTTGCTGCACATCTTATACCCCTGGCTTATCTTTCATCAAAGCTAGCACAGACTTAACTAAACTTGTCCTACCATCTCTGCGTATGACTCAGCTGACATGCAGCTTACTACAATCTGAGTCATCAAACAGACATTATCAACCGCAAGAGCTTTTTTGTTTTCATCTGTTTGATGACAGTTTTAGTTCTCAAAAAAAAAGGCCATGTTGTAGAGAGAATGATTAGTTTAAGTTCTTTTACATTTTTTTTTACCCAATTCCCTTCTTAGCTGGAAACTATTTAGTTTCATTTATGCAGTTACCTGCTACTTTATTAAGTACACTTCTTCAATTGCTTGTGAACACACATATGGTTGCAATTTGGCGTAAACAACATAAAAGCAGAAATACAACATATACTCCATTAAAAGAACACTCATGGATGCTGGGTGTAGTTTATCATCGTGGAAAATATTTTCATTGAAACAAATAATAATAAACGGAGTCTCTTACAACTCACTCAGCATCTTTTTGATGACACTTCCTACCTAAAGATTACTGTTGAACATGCTTTTCGCTATCCACTTATTAACCAACAAGATAATGCATAAAGTCTTGAATCATCTTATTTTGTTTTGTTGAATATGAAATTTAATTTACTGTACAGAATGAAATGATAATAATAATAATAATTAAAAAAAACAACCTTAGGGGCATGGTGGAAAGGGGAACTCTCACCATGCTATCATGTCATTCTAGAAACAAAATCTTTGAGGACTGTTCCCCATAGATTGTTTAATCTGTTGTGCAAAAAAATAAAAGAGGTCAACATGCTAAAACCCTATGTCCCTAAAAAAGTAAATAATCAGTTTGTGACTTTACAAGTAGGTCAACTTTACATCCCAATGTATAAAATAAAATTCAGTTCTAAGTGATTTCATTCAATACAGTTTTTGTTAACATAGTTCATCTCAATTCAAATGTTAGATTAAGTTGATCATCACAATCCAGTAAGTAAACAATTGTTTATTTAAGAAAACAAGCAGGTGGCATCAAAATTACCCATGCAGAGAAAAGTAGCGCTGTGTCAAGATGATACTGTACCTAAAATTAGAAACTTTTTTCTAGACCATTTGAGTTGTGTATCTAGAATTCTAAGAAAGTTATTTATGTACGTATTTATGATTTCTGAAATCTTTATGAAGTTTAGAAAACGGTGTCTGACCATAACTGTCATACAGGCAGATGAATCATAACAAGTGTTTTTCAGTTTTTCACAGAACAGAAATGTGGTATGGGAAGCTGAGATAAAACCATAGTTTTTCTTTTCACACTGTAGTGGAAATGAACAAGAAAATATAAGTTTAATAAGGAAACATTTATGGTATTTCTTTGTTTTTTCAAAGTTATATTCTATGGTTGTTCACAGTTTATAACTTTGTGAATCGCGCTTTTATGTGGTGATCTATTAACAACGTTAGAGAAAATCTAGCAGACTGGCAGGGGTGGAAAATGTATGTTGCAAATGTTTCACCACAAGACAGAGTGGAAGTGAAACAACGCTTGGTAGCTCAGGGACGTGAGGCCAAGGCAGATTCAGGGGAAGTCTGACAATCATGTCCCTGAATGAAAGTCTCTGTTTTGTGCGTCACTTTTACTCTGACAGCTTGCATTTTTACTTTGTTATTGAAGCACATTTTATTAGCGATTAGTAACTTGTTTATTTGTGTCACACATTTTCATATTTATAATACAATTAGCTTTTCTTTACAATTTTGAGTATCAGTCCCAAATTCACCACCAGAATTAGTTTTAACAAAAAGCAAAACCACTCCCCCTGAGCATACAATTAATCATATGATCTTATTATTTTTTTACTGTCCAAATAAATTGCATGCTATATGACATACGGTGGTGAATCGTAGTTTATACAGGAGACTGGAGATTAAAAGAACACAAAAAAAACAAAACCAAATTTCATATCTCCTGCTGAGATCCTATCTGTGTGGCTCATAAAGGCAAGTGTCTCCATCTAGTGGTGAAAAGAAGAGGTGTGGAAAGTAATACATTAATTATATTAGAAAGAAAACGAATCAATTGCATTACTTACCAGGATTACCTGGAAGTCTCCTTACCGAATTTAATCACAACTCAGAAACATGCAAACAAAATGTTCTCAGAAAACGTGGTAGTACTTTTAATGTGGGAGACGAGAAAACAATTAATTAATTAAACAAAATAATTAATTTGATTTGCTCATCCAGCAGCCAGGGGTGTACAATGGACCTTTTTGTTGACAATCAGGAGAGTAAAAGATTACAAACAAAGGGTAATTAACAATTTAACAGCTACGTTAAGTTCAGGCTTTTGTTAACAAGTTACTACATACTTACTGTGTATTTTTGAAAAGAAAAAAAAAATTGTCAGTTGATGCATTAGTCCCTGAC